>JAPXFQ010000384.1:0-2500 GCA_028564705.1 Apricaphanius iberus | reverse complement strand
GCAGAAAAGCTCCTTCCTGCATCTAGGATACAGCAGTCTGTCAATGAAGGAGCTCTACAATCCAGCAACATTTCCATGCATGGGGTGGGAGATTCTCTCCATTAGAGATGTTATTTTAACCAGAGTCCTTCTGTCTCCAACCACCTGTACTGGATCCAGGGTGCGTACTAGAACAGAGCTGGCCTTCCTGATGAGTTTATCTTATCTCTTCCTCTCAGCTGTCGATATACTAATGCTCCAACATACAACAATGTAAAAAATGACAGAAGTCACCACAGGGTCATAGAAGGTCTTTAACAGCGCTCCCTGGACTCCAAATGACCTCAGCCGCTCAGCAGGTAGTCTGCTCTGATCCTTACCACAGAGCTTGTTGCTGTAGGATAGTCTCATGAAGAGGATGATCAGGGTTGTCCATAATTTGTTTTAATTTTATGAATAATCCTTCTTTGCATCACTATCTCCAGTTGTTATACTGTATATACATAGAAAAAGGGTAAAATATATTGGAGGGATTTTTTCTTCCCCATTGGTAATCTCTGACATAAAGCATCCCTGTGTTTCTTACTGATGAGCTATGATACTCATCTGCAATATGGATGATCACAAAATGATCTTATAATTTGTCAGCAAATTTTATAATTTTCCTCTTGGGATTTACAAACTATATTGCTTCACTTAAATGAAGATGGTATTATAACAAATAGTTTAATTTTTTTGGCATCCTCTCTTTTTTTAATTAAATATACTGATTATAAAAGAAACATTATTTCATTGATAAATAAATGGTACATTTTGAAATCCATCCACTAAAGAAGGATTACATAAACCCAACCTCAAAAAATAAACACTAAAATAACACATCCTAGACCATAACGATTAAAATAAATGTTGAACTGCAGAGGTCCTTCAGTGACAGACTGCTGCATCCTAGATTCATGAAGGAGTATTTCTACAGGTCCTTACTTTATGCAGCTGTCAGATTTTATAATCGATACTGCTTCCAACATAGATTTTTACATTACTGCTGTAAATTGCACTAATCAACCGAAGACTACTGTTATAACTTGCACATTCTTTTTCACAGACTATATACTAACTTATTGGAAATTACTTACATATACTTTTTAAGGCACAGTAAATGCGGAATCTGCACTTTTCTAAAATTCTAATTATTTAAACATCTTTAAGTATCCTGCTGTTTGCACTCAACCTGGGTTTAACACCTTATCTGTACTTAACCTGTTTTTGTAAGTATTGTACATGTAAATATTTTCTTTCTGTTCTGTTTCCTGTTCAGTTTGTATATGTGTTTTTGTTGTTGCTGCTTTTAAGACCAAATTTCCCCTTGTGGGACAATTAAAGGATTATTTTACTCTATTCTTATTAAACACATTGTTCTTTACATAGTTGACAAAACAATTATACAAATAGAATGATCAATTATCAATGGAAATCAAATTGAACCCAGAGAGGTCTGGATTTGAAGTCACACTCCAAATTTAAGTAGAAAACACATTACAGGCTGATCCAACTTTGATTTAATGTTCTTATAACAAGTCAGAATGAGGCTCAGTATTGTGGCCTCCACCTGCCTGTACGATCTCCCTACAACACCGGGCATGCTCCTGATGAGGTGGCGGATGGTCTCCAGGGGGATCTTCTGCCAGACCTGGACTAAAACATCCACCAACTCTCATCTGTGGTGTAACGTGGTGTTGGTGGATGGAACACGACGTGATGCCCCAGATGAGCTCAACTGGATTCTGGTCTGGGAAACGGACAGGCCAGTCCAGTATCAATCTCTCCATTCTGCAGGAAGTACTGACACACTCCAGCCACATGAGGTCTAGCATTGTCTGGCATTAGAAGGAACCCAAGGAACTCATCTACACAATGTCAGAGCACTGGGTTCCTCTTTCTCCTTTTCATGCCAACTAGCTACGATAATTGACAGAATGTCTGCTGCAGAAAGCGTTATAACATTTTTTTAAAGGCAACAGCTTTGTTACGTGTCCAGTTGTGCTTTAAAATAAACTTGGAAAAGATTTAGGCACCTCAAAATCTCTGAATTTCCAGTTCTAGAATACAGAATCATATCCCACTCTTTGTGGTTAATGTGTTGAATTCCTGCATGTGCTGATTAAAAAGTGTGTTCAGATACAATACAACAAAGAACTAAAACAAAAACCTGTTTTTGGTTAGCCATGAACACCAGTGACCTCATAAATCATTTTCCTTATTGTTAAAGTAAGATCAGAATTAACTGCTAAAATGTTTTAAGCACAGATTATTATACAGGGAAAAAAACAATAGTGAAAGCTGTGAAAGATAGATGAATGTTTTATTCTTGTTATGAGAATTTATTTGTGGTCAAAGATTTTCCTTGTGGCTCTTCATCAACCTTGATGCTCCCCGGTTAGGTGCCAATCCAGAAGGAAAAGTAGTGGATACACGAAGGGGAAGGTTGGCCCAGACACGTCATACTGAGGGACAAAAGACA
>JAPXFQ010000383.1:5000-37584 GCA_028564705.1 Apricaphanius iberus | reverse complement strand
GACGTGTTCCGTGCGCTTTGTCCGTCCGGGCTCTTGTAGAAGTAAAGATGTCATCTAATATGGCTTTCCCCTGAAAAGAGGACCCACGCCTATGTATTTTAAAACTGATTTTTAAAGTCATATTTTACAATGTCGGCAATATTTTGCAATTAATGTGGTTTACGTAATTATTATTACATAATATTTTAAATGCTATTTTCAAAGATGTACTGCAAAAACTACTCACCGTCACTTTAAAGCATGGAAAAATAAAACCTTCTATAAGACTTTGAATATTTAACATTTTATGGAGAACATTGATGCTTTTGCTGCTTTTACCATTACTACATACTGAGAAATCACTTCAAACAAATCCAGGTCAGTAAGCGGCGAACGCTGCTAGATAAGCCTATCTATGTCGTAAGATGTTTCACGCTCGGACCAATAATAATCAATCAAGACAGGTGTTGGCCAAAGCAAATTAGAAAATGTCTGAGTGATGGTCATTATCCTCTTAGCCATTGATCTCACACTGTTCTTTCACATTATAGAATGGTGTGAGGGCCCTACTGGGGTGGCCTAGTGGTGGGGGCGGCTGGCTGCAGCCCCTGTAAGACCCCGCTAACGTTCGGGCTTGACAGTATATATAATACTTGGTTGAGGCCACTCTTTGGTTGAATTCAGCGTGGAGACGTATCGCGTTGGTAAGACGTATCGCGTTGGTAAGACGTATCGCGTCATTTCCTGTTTTGTGACTAACTCGTTTGTAGCAAGTCGGTGTTTCTCTCTCTCTTGAACTGATCTAACTTTCTCTGTCAATAAGTTTTTTCTGAGTTGCTTTAACACACAAACACATTAAAACGTTAATTTTCTTCACGGTTTAGGACTCTTTAAGCGTTTTACTGGGTTAATTACTTTGTTCTTAGGTAAGGTAAGGTACCGCTTGGTTAGCTTAGCTTCACGGCTAGCATGGCTTCGGCAGCTTTCTCTCTTGTCCCTCCATCTCTCTCTACACCTCCTCCTCTTTCCTGCTCTCTCTGTCAGATGTTTAGTTACTCCTCCGCCTCATTTAGTGAAGTTGGTAGGTGTAATAAGTGCAGCATTTTTGTAGCTTTGGAGGCGAGGGTTTCTGAGCTAGAGGCCCGGCTCCGCGCTGTAGAACAGCCAGGCCCAGCAGTAGCTAGCGCGGAGTCAACTAGGACAGGACCTAGCCGTCCTTCAACAGCTCCCGTGCAGCCGGGACCTCAGGCGAGCTGGGTGACTGTTCGTAGGAAGATTAGCGCCAGACCCCAGTCCGCGGCCAACCTCCAGCCCCTTTCTCTGAACAATAGGTTCGCCCCGCTCAGCGACGCACCCGCCGAGCAGGAGAGGCCGATTCTTGTAATTGGCAGCTCCATAGTTAGGAATGTGGCTCCAGAGACACGAAAGACCACCGTCAAATGCCTTCCAGGGGCCAGGGCTGCGGACATTAGGTCCCATCTGAAGCTTTTGGCCAAGGACAAACGGCGGTATAGCAGGATCGTTATCCATGCTGGTGGCAACGACACCCGGCGACGGCAGTCGGAGGTCACTAAAATTAGCGTAGCTTCGGTGTGTAGGGCTGCCAAAAAGATGTCTGACTCTGTAATTTTTTCTGGTCCCCTGCCTGATCGTACTAGCGATGACATGTACAGCCGTATGCTTTCGTTCCACCTTTGGTTGTCAAGGTGGTGTCCAGAAAACGATGTGGGCTACATTGATAACTGGGGGGCCTTCTGGGGAAAACCTGGACTGTTACGTAGAGACGGCATCCATCCCACCGAGGACGGAGCTTCGCTTCTTTCCAGGAACATTGATAGGGTTATCTCTAGTTCCCCAAAGCCGTGACAACCCAGAGTCCAGCTCAGGGAACCCAGAGTCCAGGTCAAGGAACAGGGACTGCCACCCACCCACTACCCTATAGAGATAGTTTCCCGTCCACTACCCAAAACTAATGAATTAAAAGTTAATGCTACTAGAGCAAAGTATAAAAATCTCATAAAGATAAATAAAACTCGGACTGAACATAAAAACAAATCAATTAAATGTGGTTTACTAAACATAAGATCTCTCCCCTCAAAAACACTCTTAGTAAATGACTTAATTTGTGAAAATAATATTGATTTGTTTTGT
Organism: Apricaphanius iberus; assembly: GCA_028564705.1. Taxonomy (NCBI): domain Eukaryota; kingdom Metazoa; phylum Chordata; class Actinopteri; order Cyprinodontiformes; family Aphaniidae; genus Apricaphanius; species Apricaphanius iberus. The sequence continues at coordinate 35,454 of JAPXFQ010000383.1, read as the reverse complement.
CTTGCAGAGACATGGTTGCAGGAAGAGGACCATGTCACAATAAATGAGTCAACTCCCCCTAGCTACTTAAACTTTAGTGTCCCTCGAAGTACTGGTCGAGGAGGTGGAGTAGCAACTATCTTTCATTCCGATTTACTAATTAATCTCCAAAAAAATAATAGTTACAGTTCCTTTGAGCATCTAGTTTTTAGCTTTCCTCATACACATAACAAAGCAGTAAAGCCACTTTTGTTTGTGGTCTTATATCGTCCACCAGGACCTTATTCTCAATTTTTAGATCAGATTTCAGATTTTCTATCTGACTTAGTTTTAAACACTGATAAAGTCATTATAGTCGGAGACTTCAATATTCATGTTGATAATGAAAGTGATAGTCTAAATACAGCTTTTCACACTATCCTAGACTCAATAGGCTTTACTCAAAATGTGCAGGGACCAACACATTCTTGTCACCACACTTTAGATCTTGTGCTGACTTATGGCATTGACTGTGAAGAAATAACAGTCTTTCCACATAACCCTATCCTGTCTGATCATTTCCTTATCACTTTTAAACTTACTCTAATGGATCATATCAAACCTGAAAGAAAACTTCATTATACCAGAACGTTATCAGACAACGCTGTAGCAAATTTTAAAGAAGCTCTTCCAACTTTAATTTCCTCAGTTTATAAATGCAGAACAGAAAACAGTGATTTAACTCGTGACCCCTCACAACTTGACATTTTAGTTCATAGCGTTAATTCCTCCCTGCGTCGGGCAATAGACAAAGTTGCCCCCTTGAAAAGGAAGGTGGCTAGCCATAGAAGATTAACTCCCTGGTTTAATTTAGAGCTACGTACCCTAAAGCAGAATGTTAGAAAACTAGAGAGAAAATGGCGCTCCACGCATTTACATGATTCCTTTTTAATATGGAAAAATAGTTTATTGCTATATAAAAAGAGCCTTCACACAGCTAGAACAGCATATTATTCATCTTTAATCGAGGAGAATAAAAATAATCCTAGGTTTCTTTTTAATACAGTTGCCAAACTCACACAGGATCATAGCTCTATCGAGCCAACCATTCCCCAAGCTCTAAGCAGTGACGACTTCATGCAATTCTTTATAAATAAAATAGACTCCATAAAGAATAAGATAATTGGGAACCTTCCCAATATGCTTGCTTCCTCCTTAGTTAATGAGGCAGCCTCAAAAATGGTGGAACCTAATATATGCTTAAACTGCTTTAATGCAGCCGAACTTTGTGATGTACTAAAATTATTAGCTTCATCTAAACCTTCAACTTGCGTTTTAGACCCAATCCCAACTAAACTCTTAAAAGAAGTTTTCCCTCTGATCGCTGCTCCAATTTTAAATATAATGAATCTATCCTTAGTCAATGGATATGTACCACAGGAGTTTAAGATTGCTGTAATTAAACCTCTACTTAAGAAACCCTCTCTTGATCAAAACGACTTAATTAACTATAGACCGATATCTAATCTTCCCTTCTTATCTAAAATTCTTGAGAAAATAGTTGCACACCAGATATGTGAGCATTTAAACAATAATGAGCTGTTTGAGAAGTTTCAGTCAGGCTTTAGAGCTCATCACAGCACTGAAACAGCTCTGGTGAAGGTTACTAATGATATTCTCATAGCCTCAGACAATGGACTGGTGACCATTCTGGTCCTGTTAGATCTCAGTGCTGCCTTTGACACTGTTGACCACAATATTCTCATAGAAAGGCTTCAAAGTGTCGGTATAATAGGAACAGCACTAGGTTGGTTTAAATCTTATTTGTCTAACAGATTTCAGTTTGTTCAGGTAAACAATAGATCTTCCTCAACCTCAATAGTTACTTGCGGAGTACCACAGGGTTCAGTGCTTGGGCCGATTCTCTTTACTATATATATGCTTCCTATTGGTAAAATAATTAGGCAGCATGGGATAAAATTCCATAGTTACGCAGATGATACACAGCTATATCTATCCATAAATCCTGATGAATCCAATCAGTTAGGTAGACTACAGGCATGTCTGGAAGACATAAAAACTTGGATGACTCTAAACTTCTTGCTTCTAAATTCTGATAAAACAGAAGTTGTCGTCTTTGGACCAGAAGCTCTGAAAAAGAAACTACTTAGTCAGCCCCTTCACCTGGACGGCATTAAATTAGCCTCCAGTAATAAAGCAAAAAACCTCGGTGTCATTTTTGACCAAGATATGTCAAATTCTAGCACATTAAAGAAGTCTGTAGGATTTCCTTTTTTCACCTTAGGAATATTGCAAAAATTAGAACCATCCTGTCCAGGAATGATGCTGAAAAACTAGTCCATGCCTTTGTTACTTCAAGGCTGGATTACTGTAACTGTCTATTATCAGGTAGTCCACAGAATACAATTAAAAGTCTTCAGTTAGTTCAAAATGCTGCTGCTAGGATTCTGATGAATATTAAAAGAAGAGATCACATTTCCCCTGTTTTAGCTTCTCTTCACTGGCTCCCAGTAAAATCTAGAATAGAATTCAAGATCCTCCTTCTGACATATAAAGCCCTTAATAATCTAGCTCCATCATACATAAGAGACCTGATTGTTCCATATGTTCCTAACAGAGACCTTCGCTCTCAGACTGCAGGTTTACTGGTAGTTCCTAGGATTTCTAAAAGTAGAATGGGTGGCAGATCTTTCAGCTATCAGGCTCCCCTCCTATGGAACCGGCTCCCAGGGTTGGTTCGTGAAGCAGACAATTTGTCTATCTTTAAAACTAGGCTAAAAACTTTCCTCTTTGACAAAGCTTACAGTTAGAGATATGTTTATAGGTAGTTAGAGTCAGGTCAGACAGGTAGATAGGAAGAGACAGGTTAATGTTAGTAGTCAGGCAGAGTGTCAAAAGTTAGGAAGAGATAGGAAGAGGTAGAGTAGCTAGGTAGAGATAGATTAATGTAAGCCAGGTAAAGATCCGGAGCCGGTCGCGGCTTACCGCCGCGGAAGAAATGTGCCCCACAGGGGCCAGCCAGCGCCGGAGAGAGGTCCCTCAAGGGGATCCTCCCGCACAGTGCGGCCGCCCATTACCTGCCGGGTTGAATCCCCCGGGCAGACTGTGCGGACCCCACCCGTTTATCTCTTAAACGTTTCTCGCCCTCTTCAACTCTGTCCTCTCAGTTCTGTCTATTTTTCCTTAAGATAGTTGTCGACTATCGGTCTCGTGCCGGTATTTAGCCTTAGATGGAGTTACCACCCACTTTGGGCTGCATTCTCAAACAACCCGACTCCGAGAAGACCCCGGCATGACGGGGGCCGTTACCGGCCCTACACCGTCCACGGGTCAGGAGGACTCAGACAGAGTGTTGGTAGCCAGGTCTCCTAGTAGCTAGGAGACAGGTTAATGTTAGTAGCTATGCTGCTTTAGGCTAGGCTGTTGGAGGACATTATTAGGGTCTGTTCCTACTTTCTCTCCTACTTCTCCCCAACTGCATGATGTGCTGTCAATTCAAGCACTAACCTGTTTTCTATTATAGTAGGTGCTCCGGATTAGCCCTGCTTGACGACCCTGACTAAGATGGCATTGCAGTGACGGAAAATTCTCCACGTCCTGCAACAAACTTCTGCATCAGTTCTATTGCTCTTTCTGTGTCTCTGTTATGTATTCTCCAAGCCACAGACGGTCGCGGCAGATAACCGCTTGTGCTGAGCCTGGTTCTGCCGGAGGTTTCTTCCTGTTAAAAGGGAGTTTTTCCTTCCCACTGTCGCTGCATGCTTGCTCAGTATGAGGGATTGCTGAGAATTCCACGACGCAATCTTCTGTGGTTCTGTAATTTCTACACTTAACATTGTATTGTAATAACTCTTTTTGTAAAGTGCCTTGAGATGACATCTGTTGTGAAATGGCGCTATATAAATAAACTGAATTGAATTGAATTGAATTGAAAATTGAATTGAATTACTCCACCAGTGTGACATGGTATGGGGGCAATGGCTTAAAGTATTACTGTTTAGGGTTTAAGAAAGCACAATGTTCTTTAGGAGCTCTAATAAATGTAATTATCATAGAAAATACTTTTTTGTTTGTAGAGATTTAATGTCATCAGATGACAGGATTGAGATTTTTCTTCACAGACTATTGGATAGTAATATGGTTTTATATGTTTGATCTTCAGATTTAGGTAAATGTTGGACGGAATAGTCTGCTTTGTCATTTCTTACAATTGAAGTTACTTTCAAGACTTTTCCTTAACCTACAATAATTTTTTTTTTATCTTGTTTGTTTCTCCAGACCATCTACTGGATCATGTTTGGAAAGAGGAGGTTTCCTTTGACCAGCAGGTCCCTAATCAGGAGAGTGAAACCATTTTGGACCAGAAGGAACCAGAAGGTCTGAAGGTGAAAGAAGAGCAGCAAGAGCCAGAACATTCCTGGATAAAAGAGGAACCATTGGAGCTCTGCATAGAAGAGCATAAAGGGAAGCTTTTATTTAAGGAGGAGACTGAAGATGGATTAATGGTGACTCCCACACATTTAGAAAATAGCCACATTAAGCCAGAAGCAATCAGGAACCAAGTCCTCTCTCAGGACTCCAATGAAATTGAGAACCAGGATCAAGAAGGAAACCATCATAAAGACTCTGGATTAAAGCGAGATAAAGAGCCGAAACAAAACAGGAGACGACAGAAAACCGCGAAGCAAAAGGATTTAGAACCCAAAAGGATGAAAACTGACACAAAAAGCCATTTGTATGTTTGTCGAGTTTGTGGTGATTTTTTTACTACCAAAAGTAAGTTGACTCAACACTTAAAAAGCCATACAGGTTTTCCATATAAGACTTGTGGAAAAAGGTTTAGGACTAGATTTGATTTAACAACTCATATTAGAACTAACACAGGTGAGGAGGCTTTCTCTTGTTCAATTTGTGGTAAAACTTTTACTCAGAAAGGAACATTGACTCGTCACATGAGAGTTCACTCCGGTGTAAAGCCTTTCTCTTGTTCAATTTGTGACAAAAGTTTTAATCATAAAGTAAGTTTAACTCGTCACATAAGAGCTCACACGGGTGAGAAGCCTTTCTGTTGTTCAATTTGTGGTAAAACTTTTACTCACAAAGTAAATATAACTCGTCACATGAGAGTTCACACAGGTGAGAAGCCGTTTTCTTGTTCAATTTGTGGGAAAACTTTTACTCAAAAAGGAACTTTGACGAATCACATGAGAGTTCACACAGAAGAGAAGCCTTTCTCTTGTTCAATTTGTGGTAAAAGTTTTAATCACAAAGTAAGTTTGACTTGTCACATGAGTGTTCACACAGGTGAGAAGCCTTTCTCTTGTACAATTTGTGGCAAAAGTTTTAATCACAAAGTAAGTTTGACTAGTCACATGAGTGTTCACACAGGTGAGAAGCCTTTCTCTTGTTCAATTTGTGCCATAGGTTTTACTAAGAAAGTAAGTTTGACTAGTCACATGAGCTTTCACACAGGTGAGAAGCCTTTCTCTTGTTCAATTTGTGGCAAAAGTTTTAATCACAAAGTAAGTTTGACTAGTCACATGAGTGTTCACACAGGTGAGAATGCTTTGTCTTGTTCAATTTGTGGCAAAAGTTATAGTCACAAAGTAAGTTTGACTAGTCACATAAGTGTTCACACAGGTGAGAAGCCTTTCTCTTGTTCAATTTGTGGTAAAAGTTTTACTCAGAAAGGAACTTTGACTCATCATATGAGAGTTCACACAGGTGAGAAGCCTTTCTGCTGTACAATTTGTGGCAGAAGTTTTAGACACAAAGTAAGTTTGACTAGTCACATGAGAGGTCACACAGGTGAGAAGCCTTTCCCCTGCTCAAATTGTGGTAAAGCTTTTACTCGGAAAGGATCTTTAACTAGTCACATGAGCATTCACACAGGTGAAAGGCCTTTCTCTTGTACAATTTGTGGTAAAGGTTTTACGCGGACCGCATATTTGTCTAGTCACATGAGTGTTCACACAGGTGTGAGGCCTTTCTCCTGTAAAATTTGTGGCAAAACTTTTACTTGGAGAAAGGCTTTTACTAGGCATGTGAACGTTCACAGAAGTGAGAAGCTTTTCTCCTGTACAATTTGTGCCAAAAGTTTTACCACCAAAGATGGCCTAATTTGTCATGAGAAGATTCACACAGATTAAGATAAACCTCCACAAAAAATAGAACATTTGTCATCACAATATAAGCCTTTTCGATTGACCTTTTTGTAAAGATGGCAGCTGCAAGTATTTAATTTATAAAATAAAGCCCCGTACGCATTTTACGTAACAGCTAAGCCAACTAGTCAGAGTTGTAATGGCTGAAATCGAGACCTGACAAGAAAATATTACTGATGATGAACTATGGTGTAATATGTTGAAGCAGCATCTTATTCACAGCTGAGAGGAAACTGGTTTATTTATTGCAATTTAAGCCTTTGAAGTCCAATGCATAGCTTGAAATGATACAAAGATAAATGGTGAACTGCCAGACATTAAAAAACGTAAGGTTACCCAAAACGGAAAATAATGTAGACTGTAGAGTTATACAAATGCACCATTTACATGAGGGCCAGTACAGTTTGGAACAGGTAGGTTGTGTTTCCATTACCATTTCAAAGGAACTGTAGTGGGCAAGGACGTGGGCGGGCTTAGCTTAACAAAATCTCCGGCAAAATAAAGTCGCAACAGAAGCACCAGCAAATGCATCTCTCTTATGATGTTGAAGATTTAATTTAAAAAAAAGTATTGCTTGCAATTTCTTCTTACGAAAAAAAAAAAATCCGCTAGAAAAACATTTATAAAAATCTGAAATCGGATTTGGTATAAAAAAAGAAATCTGAGATTTAATTTTTAAGCCATATCGCCCAGCCCTACCGCTACGTGTTTCTGTAATTATTAATCGTCTATTCTGAACCTTTAATCCTGTAAAATAAGAGGCGTTTGGCCCTTGTTTAATAATGTTAGCCAGGGGAATCCTATTTTGACACAAAAAAATAGAAGAAATAGTGCATTGAAAAATCTCCAAGTTAAAGTACTGTTCTGCCATTAAAATCGTTTTTGGTTTCATTTATTAAAATACAAAACTTAAAACAAACCTAAAACAATTTAAAAATAAATTGACTTTTATGAAACCAGGAAGAATATCTGAGAACCTGAACGTGCCGTGAAAAAGACTTCACCAGTTGCAGGACACGAACCCAGACCTACCGAAGGGAGTCACCAACACTTGCCAATCAGCCGCCATGACAACATGGTGAAATGTTTGGATTCAACAGAATATACAGACAAAATCCCCACGTTGTTAAAGACATATTGAATTCACGACTGGTTTCTTTTTAATTTTAGGCTACTTGCAGTTAACTGCGGTGTCCTGCTTATTTGAAACTTTAAACTATATCGTACTCTCATACAAAAAAAACAACTCCAGACTAAACAGCGGCTACCGCTGCTGCGTAGGAGTGAGAGGGATAACATGTTACCGGACCAATCAGTCCATGGGTTGCCGTTTCGTGTTGCTCAGGCACGCTTGGAACCAAGGCAGAGGTATTCCGAAAAAAAGGGGTCTGCTCGGAACGGACGGAGGTAATGGAAACGGACCAAAGCGTCCCGTTCCGTACCGTACTGGCACTAGTGGAAATGGGGCATAAAAGGCCTATTTCAGGCAACACAAAATGGGTTAACAATGTAAAGCTGTCCTGCAGCAATCGGGGGTGATCAAGCCTTGAAAGCAGGTGCTACTATTCCCTACAGGTGTTTTGACTTTGCGGAATTACTTACAGTCCCCCTCTGTCTGCTTAAAAGCAGTGTTGGAACACACCGTGGTACATCAGCACATCGGCATCAGTGGATTGTGTATTGTACTGCAGCAAGTAGTGTGTTGCCACGTAATTGGCAAAAAGGTAATTATCTATAGAAGAGAGACAGACCAACATATAGGGCTGGGAACTGAAACCCGGTATTGAACTAGCCCTGGGGCTGATTCTGACGGTCCACTCGGACCGATGAGCTTCCGCCTTATCGGTCCTCTTAACGGTAAATTAAGGTCATATTCATCTTTTGCGGGAGATAAAAACACAAGCCCAACACTGTGTTAGCAGCCCACTCTTCCTTAACAAACACATGCCGCAGGGACTGCTATGCTCTCACTAGAAGGTCTGCTCACAAGTAGGTAAACGGATACGATGGCACAGCGAACGAAAAGATCCAAAATTATGGGAAAATTAGATGGAATTGCGGAAATAAAATAAAAAATGACTACACAATTAAACGCTGTTCCTGTAGTGATCTGGCGGCTACTAATCCTGTAAGGAGGGGCTTTCAGTCCTCTTCTCCATGTAGGCAGACTAAACCTCCCAGCCACAGCGAGAAAACTAACAAACACAAATGCGCCCCAACCCCCAGAAAAAAATCTGAGAAGTTTATGAATCGGGAGAGCAATCCTTAAATTGACGACCAGTGATGGTGAATGGTTGCATTAGAAACGAGGAGAAAAAATTAGCTCTGACGGGGAAAAACGCAAACAGCGCTGCAGGAACAGTCCTAAACATAACGCAACGCTATGTCATGCATTTATTTCGCTGTAGTCTGGGAAGGAGTAGGAAATACAAAAAAAACATTTCTGTTCCCTAGGGCGAGCATGGCAGAAACTAATTGAGAAGCACCGGCTAATATGATGTTTCTATTAACTTATTCATTTAGTACTTTTTATTTTGTATTTATTTTCTGTGCTTTGCTGTTCCAATTGTTAAAAATTAAATAATTGTAGTAATAATTATTTTTCCCCTTTTTGTTTTAGTCTTTCAAAAAAAAGTACCGATAAGGATACCGATAAATTCCCAGATCGACAAGGAGTATCGTTAAGAGTAGTAGTATAATTAATCCTTAATGATACCCATCCCAACACTTAAGAATGTAGGTCTTTTCTGCAGAGAAATCACAAAGAAAGTTGAGGTGTCAATGATTACAGTGTTCTTCACCATCAAAAGGCACTCAGAAACTGGGGCAAACTCTGACAGGAAAGGTCTGGCAGACCCAAAGCCACAACTGAATCAGAGGACGAGTTTCTGAGAGTTAACGGCTTTCGTGATAGGTGGCTCACAGGACAACTGCTTCAAGCGCAGCTCAATAAAGGTAATAGTTCCGAAGTCTCAGTTTCAACTGTGACTAGAAGACTTCGAGCTGCAGGTTTGACGGGTGCCGTTTTTAAATGCTCTTAAACACTCGACTAAAATTCCGCTTTAATCCGGTCACCAATTTATACATTTCACGGCCTTGCCTTTCGTGCAATACAATGTACAGCTTTGTTTTTCATGCTGGTCTGCTGAAGATGCTATGTCGCTAATGACAATAGCAATAAATAGCCCGCCCCTCGACAGCTGCTGCCCGCAAAGTGTCCATGTTCTTTCCGACTCGAAGTGTAGTGAGACAATCTGGAACGCTTTAAGTGGGCAATTACATCCCGTTCTCATGTACAGCAACTCGGACGCCCGAGTATCCGACGCCCTCCTCTGGGCGCCCTGGGTCGGACCCTTGGCTGCTGCTGTTGATCTGCTGCTGCTGATGCAGATGGCTCCCATGATGGCATTTCCTGGCTCATCTGTACTCAGCCCCCTTTTTGTAGCTTCTAAGTGTGTGTGTGTGTGTGAGAATGGCTGATGGGTTGGGAGGCGGTTGTATTTGCATTGATGATTTTATTTTTGAAGGGGGGGTTGTGGGGTTATTTTAAATCTGTAAAGCACTTTGAGTAACTTTGTTTGTTTGAAAAGCGCTTTATAAATAAAGTTTGATTGATTGAAATCATGGCTAAAATCTACTCAATCATGTCCTCACATCAATTCTAAACTCAAAAAACTCATTGTATCCTAACGTTGATTTTTTTGTGTCTCTTATTGCATTTTATTTGTGCTGTAGTTGTTTTATTGTGGTTTCAGCAGTTTGAAACTATTGTTGTCTGAAAGACTACCTGCGTGATGTTTTATATTGATATGTGTTTGTTGGATTAATTGTACGTTACCTTTTCCTACCCGGGGACTAGAGATGAAATTTAGCTTGTAGCTAATTCTGGCATGGTTGAGCTCTATGTACGTCCCTGTTTAATAAACAAATGAACTAAACTAAATCTCTGCAGAAAGGCTTTAAGATGTTATATAATCTAAAGTGAGTTTTTGTTGTATATTTCAAACATGCTTTCACTTTGTAAAAAGCAATTTAAATCATTGGAAAAACAGATACGGAAACTTGACATTTTAGAAATTTTCAAAGGTTTATATTCCTTATCAATTAGTTAAAATGCTGTTTTTTGTTCATATGTACTATTTAGGATGAAAATTAATTGTCTTTTGTCTTTCTTACAAGATCTTCTGTGGCCGTTTCTTAGCTCCTCATGCTTAATGTATCAAACATTAAAATAATAAATTGTTGATTGTTTTACTGAACCACTTGAGAAGGAAGTTTCTCTATACATGTGTTGACCAAACAAGTATTAAATAACCACACTCCAGTGAGCAGACGTATTATCGGGGCAGGTTTATAATGGGGGTATTATAGGCAGTGGGGGTCCCAGGCCTACTGGGGATCAAGTATAAGGAAGAAAAAGAATTGGATTCAAATTTTAGAAATGGCAGAGTGATTTTTTTTGCGATCAAATTGCAGAAATATCTGAATTGTAGTCCTGGTCGGGTGAAGATGGGCTCAATGAGGATGTGTTTACATAGGCAAGGAAGTTACACCACTTTTATAAGAATATGGTTTTAAAAAAATCTTGTTTAAATTATACTACTTTTTTGCCAATGGGGGCCCTTTTAAATACTTATATATTATGAATAATTGACACTCCTTTACAGGAGGATCTTCGTTGACATGTTTGGTTGGTGAGAAAACTAATAACATTTCGGGGTACAAAGACGTAGCAAACACTTCCAAGACAAGTAGTGGGAGAAATCCCCAATATATAAACACTTTAACGTCTGAAGACAAGAAGAGATGTGGAGAGCGGCTACTTGTCTGTATTGACAATGAACCCAAAGTTATTTAAAGCTCATACAAGAACTGGAAAAAATGAGAAACATTGGTCTGACTCGGTCATAAATCTGCTCGGGAGATATTTATTCCTATTTATTTGGACCCTAAAGTCATGTAAAATTAAAGGTTATTTAAAAGACTGGAAGCCTGCAATCAGTGTTTGTGTGTCTTTCATAAAAGGTGTTACAAATGACTTTTTTCCAGAAAGTAATTGAGTTAATAACTCTGGTACTATACTGTAACAGTAATTATTTACTCAGCACAGTAACTGTGGTGTTATATTCCTATAACGGTTATTTTATCTATAACCTAAAATTATTTGTAGAACTGAGTATGTGATATACATAGTATTTTAGAAAATTGGGTATTTGAACTACAACTACAACTACAACAAAATACACAAAAAAGTAATATTGGAAATACAGTACAGACAAGAAGTTTGGACACACCTTCTCATATATATATATATATATGTATATATATATATGTGTATATATATATATATATATATATATATAGCACATCATTCCGTGCGTTTTCTTTATTTTCATGACTATTTAGATTGTAGATTCTCACTGAAGACATCAAAACTATGAATGAACACATATGGAATTATGTAGTAGTTTTCCAAAGTGTAAAATAACCTGGTCTCCAAACTCACCGGACCTGAACCCAATCGAGATGATTTGGGGTGAGCTGAACCGCAGAGTGAAGGCAAAAGGGCCAACAAGTACTAAGCATCTCTGGGAACTCCTTCAAGACTGCTGGAAAACCATTTCTGGTGACGACTTCTTGAAGATCAAGAGAATGCAAAGCAGTAATCAGAGCAAAGGGTGGCTACTTTGAGGAATCTACAATATAACACATGTATTCAGTTATTTCAACCTTTTTGTTTAAGTACATACAGTAATTCCATACATTATGTGTTCATTCATAGTTTCGATGTCCTTTATTGAGAATCTACAACGTAGTAATGAAAGACAACGCATTGAATGAGAAGGTGAGTCCAAACTTTTGGTCATTTGGGGAGGTGTTCAGCTACGACAATAGCAGCAAGTGAACAGTCAAACCAAAACAAATGTAGCCGTGCCGGTGTCTGTTTTAAGAGATCAGGAGAGACGATTTCTTCATTGAAAAATAAGAATAGGTAAGTACTTTATGCATTTCTTAATACTACAAATATGTGTACAAATTGTTTTAGCAAAAACTCAATTTACCAGCTTGTACTGCTCATATAAGTTGTTTTTGTGAATGGCTTAAAACAAATCATAGTAGGCGGACACTTGCTGGCACATCCTCCATTGAGCTCAAGCTATTATACCAGAAGGCCCTCCTTTTTTTAGACGCTTTGTATGGGAGCAGTTCCAGATCGTTGTGTAGACTTGATACGGAGCGGGTCTAACAAATGGATCTGGCTTTTGCCAGGTTAATCTTTAAGGGAGAGCCCAGACACCCTGCGGAGGAAACTCATTTCAGCCTTTTGTATCCGTAATCTTGTTCTTTCGGTCATTACCCAGAGTTTGTGACCATATATCAGGCTAAGCATGTAGATCGACCGGTAAATAAAGAGCTTTGCCTTTCAGTTCAGCTCTTTCTTCACAGCAAAAGACAGGTACAGCGCCTGCATCCCTGCAGATGTCCTACCAGTCCGCCTATCGATCTCCTGCTCTATTTTTCTTTCATTTGTGAACAAGATAACCCAGATACTTGAACTCCTCCACTTGGGCAGAACCTTGTGCCCGACCGGAAAAGGGACTTTTGTCCGGCTCAAAATCATGATCTTATATTTAGAGACGCTGATTCTCATCAAGGCTGTTTCACATACTGCTACGAACCACTCCAGCCAAAACTGCCGACAGGACCATGTAATCTGCAAAAATCTACTTGTCTGTGCCTAGAAATCCTGTCCGTAAAAAAGTCAACCATTCAAATGGTTGATGAGAAAAAGGGCTGTATGGTTTCTGTCCTGCAGGAACATGGAGGTCAGAAAAGGCTTGTTCCCTATTTCGCTGCGACACTTGACCCTGTGGCTCAGGGTCATCCAAATTGCTTGAGAGCTGTGGCTGTAGCAGAGAAGGCCGTTCTGGCCTCGAGGGACGTTGTGATGTACTCTTCTTTGAAAGTTCAGATCTGGGGTGTCACGTGGTTTAGTGGTTAGAGCGGGCGCCCCATGTGCAGAGGCCTCAGCCATCAACATGGCTGTCCCTGGATCAAGTCCCGTCCCAGGCGACCCCTTGCCACATGTCTTCCCCCACCTCTCTCCACCTTCAATTAAGGCCACTCCGGCCCAAAAATCCTTAAAAAAAAGAGAGTTCTGGTCCCACATTCTGTTTCTAATATCTTGTTAGAGCAGAAAAACCTCACATCTGTCAGCAGCAAGATGGTTGAGGTACACTTCAATTCTACTGGACATGCCAAACGTGACAGTCGAAGGGGGTAAAGTACTGAATGCTGCCATGTTGTTACCTACAGAGGATGACAGTGACCCAACTGACTGTCAAGCAGGCCTGGACGTGACTTGCAACCCAACGACCGGATTTGACTGACACCCCACCTGACAACCCTGACCTACAGCTCTATTTTGATGGTTCTGCTTTCAGGGACGAGAAAGGAACAAATTGTGTGGGCTTTGCTGTTTGTACTGATCACTCTGTTATCCTTTCAGGTCCGCTGCCATGTAATTTCTCAGCAAATCTAAATCTCTAAACTCCTCCAAAGTTGCTGCTCTTTTAGAAGCAATTATATTGCCTGAAAAGATAGCAATTATTAAGTGTCCAGCTCACTCCTCCACCTGAGACCCTGTGTATGAGGGAAACGCAAGGATATATAGGGCTGCAAAAGCCGCCGCCTTGCGACCGCAAAGCTTTACAACTTCCGCTGAAATGAACACATGGGAGGATGCAGGCTGCAAGAAGAAAGATGGGGTTTGGATCTCAGAGAAAGGTAAACCATGTTTGTCAAAACATTTCTTCCCTGTTGTTGGACTGGATCATCCCTCGAATGTTTGATTTAATTTCCACATACTGGTTTAAAAAAGGTTTAACAGCTTTTGCAGAAAAGTTTTGACAGTCATGCATGATGATTTTTTTAGATTCAAACTCCGTACACATGAATGAGAATGAGAAAAAGTACAAAGAATAACTTGAGTCCTTTTTGGCATGCCTGTAGCAATGGGAGTAAATCCACTGCGTAAACCTCTGTTTTCCACAGGTTTGTGTGATGACTAAATGATTGCTAATTGTAAAAACCTTTTCAAAGTGGTACAAGTTCATCAGACCACAAGAGAAGCTCCGGTAAAGACAGCTGCGCGACTACTGCACTCGATTTGTCCAGGAGATTGGATTCCTGTCAAAGAACTACGATGAAAGCATTGGAAAAGCAGGCGCTGGCTTGGTCCGTTTCATGTGCTATTAGTGATTATACTGCTGTAAAGGTTCCTGAAAAATCTACCTGGATGCACGCAAGTCATTGCAAGAAGGTTGCAAGGGAAATTCTGGACATACCCTCAAGTCAAAAGAGGAGGGAGAATTGAAAATCCACCTGCTGAGTTTTAGTTGGAAAAAAAAGAAAAACAAAGAGTTATATATATATATATATATATAGGATCAATCCGGCTACATTGCCGTGGTGAAGGGAACGGCCGTCACGCCGGATGTGCTCAGTCAGGAGTGGATTCGGTATAACCTCTGGTACCAATTTGCTAATTATTCAGAAAGACCAGTGACTTTTTGTATGGGGATGGCTGTACCCCAGTTTTGTGTTCCGGTTCCTTTTGAAGAGGATTTAGATGAATACATTAGCTTCTGTGCGAAGCAATGCGAGACATATCCACAGTGGGCAGTTCAAGGCATCCCTAGAATTGATTTCACAGCAGTCTGATTTCTCTCGCGTGTTCCACTGCATCTGCTGCTATTTCCTTGAATTTTTGTATTCCTGATTGTTCTGTCACAATTAGCGTTGTTATGAACACCCCTGATACCCGATCACATACTTTTCTCCCAGCGGGAGAACGTGACGAACAGGACCGATTGTGCGCTGTTTGAGTTTAGCTTTCTTTCTCCCAGGACAACTGAACATCTTGATCAGAGGGTAAATATTCCTCTTCAGAATCTGAAGCAGCCATTGCTTCACGGCGGGGAACTCAGACGCCTCGGCAACATAACTTTTATCTTTCTAAATCTCGCTCTCTCTATGCTGTGACCGCGGCAGCTGCACGTGACATCTCCCACTCGCGGAGCTGCATTAAAAGCTGATTTACTTCAAAAGTTTCCATGGTAACACACCGACAAATGTGTCTTAAATTAAAGTTACAGATGTTCACCATCTCCTGATGTAAAGAAGTAATTAAATTAGCGGCCATATCTGCCGCTGTGGCTCTTTAAAGGTAGCAATATTGCCTGTCACAATATTGGGACCAGGGCGCTTAAAGAGTTAACGACGGAGGAGATTCTTTTTCTAAATGCTGGAAATCTGACATGCAAGATTTTTGGAAGTGTTCAGCTCAGCTTCACTTGAGAACCTGGATCATGAAAGAGGAGCAGGCAGCTCCTGATATCTTCTGGGTTTGTGGAGATGGACAATTGAGACAGAAACTCCCAAAGAGATGGACAGGTTTGTCTGCCTATGTGATGATGGCTTCTGATGTATTAATTGCAATTTATCCATTTGGAGAAGAGGCACAGTCATTGCTTCAAGTGACCTGAGCAACAATACCTGACAAGTTTGAGGACTGTGTTTGTATTGACGCCATAGAAGTACCACATGGAGTTCCTAATGAGTTTAAAGCTAGGAATTAAATTCTAGCAGGTCTTTAATCTATTTTTTTGTGTGGCCTACTGTTAATAAAAATGTATCTCTATTTTAATCAGCAGTGATTCATGAATTACACCCATGATGGCATGTCTGGATTGGTGGAGCAGCTGGATGCCACCTCACTCATGTCCTGCAAAATAGAAAACGGCCTCAGATATGCTGCTGGTCGAACGAGGTGGTGTGTGTTCTTTATTCGGTGTTGTATATACTTACCTATTCATACGTCAGAAGGAAGCGTTTGGAGCATCTGAAAAGTTGGAAAGACAAGGTGGCAGAACACTCGGGTGTAGATGACGGCCTGGGAGGATTGTTGGAAAAAATGCTTGGAAAGTGGAAGACTTTGATTATCTTTTTAGCAGGAACTTTTGCCTCAATTCTGACATTGATTGTTTTCTGTGAATGTTGTGTTTTTCCTGGTCTGTGTGGACTCGTTCCTAGGTCAGAAGACAGAGCGATCACACATCAGATGCTCACTACGCCCCTGGAGGAAGGTGGACCGAGTGGGAGTGATTTTAACACAGACTCTGACGAAAAAGTAAGTAAAGATGAGGGATATTATCCTGATGATGAGTTTGACGTGAAAGAGTCATATGACATGGAATTGAATAAATAACTCATGCAGAGGAATTATGGGAGGCATTTTATAATTTTTGTTGATTTTGTATGTGGTTTCCAGATGTTTCATCTATTTTTTAACTGAAATGTAAGAATACCCCTCCTTACAGGCTGTGAAACACAAAGAACTGGCAGAATTTTGATTTGTTGATTATTTCTCCATTTCATTGTTTTTTCATTTACTTTTATTTTTTCTAAGAGTTGAATTTTGAGTTGATTCTAAGATGATTCACTTTTTTTATTTTTACTAATCCAAACATGACCTTAATTTTTTAACACTAATACATGTGCAACTAATGATTTTTTAATCACTTTTTATCTTTATTATTACTCGGTTTTGTGCTAATTTTTGGATACATCACACAGGAACACCGATGGTTCCTGTGTGATGTATGATGACAGATACACAAGGGAAGAGTACGCAGTTCAAAACATTAATAATTGATTGGTTTTAAGGGATACTGTTGTCTACATAATCCCCTTTGTGCCTGTCCGTGTTTATATGGAACATCCCAAAAGATGTTGAGCTTAGCGTCCGGACCTTTCCTGATGGGCTGGACGTCTGCTCATGATGTGTTTCCCCACACAAAAGGATGTTTTTCGTAAATAAGAAATACATGGATGGATGGTAAAAACAAAATGCCTGCCATAGATAATTTCTGTTCATTTGGTTTGTGTTTTTGGTGGAACCCAATAAGGGGAGGGATACTGTTTTGGAAGGATTTTGTTTCGTCTGTAAGCTTCTATGGGTAGATTAACAACCTGAATATGCCTTGTGTTATGTCTTTATTTCCTCCTGCTTCCACAGAAAGGAACAGATGACGAGGATGTAAAGTCTAGTCTTTCATTGTGAACCCTGTCCCACCAAGACTGGTTCATGTTGAAACACCAATGAGCCAGTCCAGGTGGAGGAGCGCAAAATTCTCCTTTTTTCTCTTGGTGTGTTCTGATGCTCCTTGTTAATTAACAAGTCTACGTAAATACTCTTGGACCTCAGAAGGAATTTCTTCTCAACTGTGTCATTCAACACCTCTGTTACTGATCAAAAGTTATAAGTCTCATTCTTTAATCAGTGACTAGTTTAACACTGTGAAGTCCACATAAGTACTTTTCAAGCCTCTGACATGCCGAGACGCTGGCCAAACACTCCTTCTCGATCTGCACATAGCAGATTTCTGCCTGTGACAGTCCTGATGAACAGTATGCAACTAGTTCTCATTCCCCATCATGTAGCTGCAGCAGAACTCCAACAATGCCATAGCTACTGGCATCTGCTGAGACAGCACTGGGACTATTCACTTTGTCGGACTTCCGGACTGGGGAGGTATACAGACATTCCTTACTTTGCTGAAATGCCTTCTGCTGAGGATGATTCCATGTCCAAACTGAATATAAACTAAGCAGATCACAGTGCAGCTGACCTACAGCTGACAAGCCAGGAATGAATTACCCCACGTAGTTAAACAAGCCCAAAACATACTTAAGCTCCTGTCGGTTCTGTGGTGGAGGAAGTTCTGATATGGCTTTGCCCTTTTCAGGGTCAGTTCTTACTCCTGTTTGGTCAGTAACTTGACCCAGGAACTGTAGCTGGTTCTGAACTTACATTTCCCCTTGTTCAACTTTAGCCTAGTTGACTTCCTCTCAAACACTTTGCTGAGGCGTTTTTTTTGCTGTTCAGGGGTGTCATCATAAACCTGTACATCTTCTGTAAAGATTTCAAATGGGAGTCTTTTTAAGGCATATCTCCCAAAAGGAATTATGAAGGTTGTTAACTTGCTGCTCTCAGGGTGAAGGGAATTTTATGAAAGAGCAACTACTTTGAGAAGTATATCCCGTTGTCCCTTTGCACTATTCAGGATTGAATGCACAATTTCTTTTTTTGTTTAAGTAAATTTTATATAAATAACCTACTTTGACTTGAGTACTGAGTACTTGAGACTGGTAGTTTCATTTTTAAGCCTAGTTGTGTGAAAGTACGATCATAGTAGTAGTACTTTTTAGTTGAGTAGAACATTTTAGTACTCTTTCCAACTATGTGTATCAGAATATGAGAAAGAAAGAAGACAAATGATTGAAAACCTGAGCAGAAATAGAGTTAAACTAGATATAATTATTTTACTAGAAAATAAGTCAATTAACATTATGATATAATGATTCATTATCTAATAAATGCATTTGTATGACAGGATCTTATGTTTAAATGACGTTGCTGTTCCCCCCCTCCACCAGCTGGTGGCGGTAATGATCTGATTTGTTGTTTTTCAACCCACAATAAATCCCAAGAAGAAGAAGCAGAAGCTAAACGTGATGCTAGCTGTTTTGCTCCACGTGAAGTCATTCTAGAGAGTCTGATCATCTGGGGGCTAAATTAGTGAGTGTTTGCAGTCAGAATGTCTTCAGTCCAGCTTCAACGAGAGTTGATCAACGAGCAGTTAACTCCTGCTGAAGAAACATTCACGGATTGTAAAGAAATCTTCAAGTCCGAGGAAGAGATGGATGATCAGAACAGGCCGCTGGATTTCACCCGGACACCCCAGATCATCTTACACCGGATAGGTAGGAAACAGCAACGATGCTGACGGTTTACTGTTGACGCAGGATGGAGATTACGGCTTTAAATCCACCATTTGGGGAGAGATTTTAGCGGAGATTAGGCAGCGAAGCTAAAGCTAGCTCCTGGTGCTAGATAAAGTGGTGGTGGTGTTACGTTAGTCTGCGTGCGTGTCCCCTGATCCGCGGGAACGCGCATCGTTCCAAACTCCCCGATTCTAAAAGAGCCTCTTAAAAAGGGTAGAGGGGATTCTATATCAGCGTTTAGACAGACTGTGCTGCTAACTGGATGATTGTCATCAGATTTCTGCTGATGGATCTGTGGATCCCGGGGGTCAGAAAGGAGCAGTTGGAATAATTGTTCCTGTTTTGTGTCTGAGTCAGTGCTGTGATATGGAAGCATACATTTAAAAATAAATTAGCTAAAAGGCTTTAGCTTCTATTTTTGACTATTAAATATAATTAATGAAAAATAATCCAAACGGTTTTTTGTTGTTTTATTTTTTTCCAGGTCAAAATGTCTCATTCTGTAACCTAATTAAATGAACATGAACAGTTTAAGGAAGGAAATAAGTGTCCTAAAAATATGATGCACTCTTTCTTTTTTTTACTTAAGAGTTGCATCATTCATACGGTACAATTGTGGAAACCATGGTAACATGGCCCAATGGACAGAGGGAGATTTGTCCTAAAAGAATCAGAAACGAGCGATTGCATGCCAGGAATCAATAGTGCTTGACACCTTCAGGAGAAAAAAAAAAGAAACAAATAAAACACTGAAATGAGCGTTGCTTTTTGGTCTGGTTACTACCATATATGTTGGAACAGACATCTGTACCCATCGCTATAAGCGACACAGAGAAAGGTAATAAGATATGTTTATTTAGAAGTCTACAACCTACTGACCCTTTTTTTGTAAACCACATTGATCATAATAAAGAGGAAGAAGTCGTCATGGATGATGCTACACAGATTAGCCTGTTGTGTTAGCTGCACAGCACAACCTGAGGCTAGTTGTAGCAGCAGCAGTTCAGACTGTGTTTATGTGCTGTGAGAATCAGCATTGTGGGGGACAGTTAATGAAAATGCTCTCACTGTTCTGATCCGTCATGGAGCTGCTGCTTTATATAATCAGGCGACCAGATAAACCGGCTGCATCCTGGAATCATTCCAACGCTAAAATGCTCCTGAACCCAAATATCTTCTGTGCTAGCAAGGAAACCTAAATTTTATTGGGAGGGCAGCATTTGTCCAAATTTCTATCAAAACCATTCTATTTCATCATGAAAACTCTGAAAAGAGGGCTTTAAGTGTAAAGTACTGAACTTTTTGTATAACTTTTATTGGAGCAATGGTGTCATTGATGTCTCAAATTTTAGAGAGAAAATCAATTAATGATGGTAGTTTAAGAGATTTGATGGTGATTACTACATTGGTTTAGCACAGCAGTGTTTAAGGATTCCCCTCTTTATAATCACTGGAATGCTCCCCGCTGGTTAACCAGACACATCCTGGTTGGCGATGGGTCTGGAGTTGATGTCTGGTTCCCTTCTACAACAGATGTCAGTTATTACCAGTGGTGGAAATGGAAAACTACTTCCATCAGTTCCAGAGGTCTAGTGTAGATCAAGTCTTGGTGTTAATTGAGTTCTAATTAGGCCTGGGGAGTATACCGGTTCATACCGAAATGCGGTGTTCATTTTCGTTTCGAATTTGAATTTTTAATATACCACTATACCGGTGAATAGCTCAGGCAACTTCCGGATCATTTAATGAGGGGAAGTGTTTCAGCCAGGACCGATTTCACTGCTACGCGCTCAACACAGTGTAGAAAATACGTTTTTAACCAAGTGCAGCTGCTGGCAGGAGTGAAGCACACAATTCTGATGAAGTAATTCCAAAAAAGAGGAGCCTCGTCTATAGTTTAAAAATTTATCGGCTTTAAAATGTCAGACGAGAACCGAACGGCATACCTTTTACAAACACTTTAGAGTGTTACCAGTAGGGGGAAGTGTTGAGCGCTATTTGACCGTCTGTAGGTAAACGCGGTCAACGGCGGCAAAACCAGAAGGAAAGAAATCATTAATAGTGGTAAATATGTTTTACATACCATTTACGATACTTCTTCCGTCTCTTTTTTTCTGTTATCTGAACATTTACCAGCTAATAATCACCTACAGTCTCAATGTTTATTTTACTTCTTCTTTGGCAATATCCGATCTGAGTCTGTACTCTGCCCCCTAGCGGGATTCTTCAGTACTACATGCAAAGCAATTAGAAGATGCAATTTGCTGCTTGCGCCAACGTGAGGTTTTTAAAAAAAAATTATACTTTCAGCCTTAGAACATCAAGAATGTCTACCAGAATCGTAACCATTTTAATTATTTTCATATCATTCACTTGTGTCTGGAAAAAACAACATGATGCAGTCTATATGGGAGTAAAATGGGCTGTTTAAAGCACATTTTTGTTTTTAAAAAATACCGTGATATAAAAATTTTTGCCATCCCGCCCACCCCTAGTTTTTATCATGATTTGGTCATTCAGCCTGTTTTTGAGTGGTGACCCGTTTGGTGGTAATGAGGAAGATGCTAGAGCACGAGTGCCCAAACCTTCTCCCACAGAGGGCCAAAATTAAAATCTATCAGAGGGTCGATGGATAAATGTTATATTTTACTCGAAATACAGGTACCAATAATAAATAACAGAAAAGTCCTGTTATTTATAGTTATTTAGGATTCCTTTCTGTGTAAATAACATTAAACAAAGCAAAAAAGACATATTTATCTATTTAAAACGTATTTAAACTTTATTTGTTTATTTTCTTTAGCACTGGTTACAGTGAAAAAAAACATTCTTCCCAGTATTTTTGAAAATAAAATAAGAAAGAACTATGTGCACTAGCGTGTGCAGCTACAGTGCAGAAACTACTAATTGTTTTGACGAAAGAGGAGGACAGCGGCGTATTCCATACCGATTTTACCGGGCTTGTTGACATTCCACGGAGTGACGATCTAACGGCGTTAGGTGGTTCGGAAGAAGGGAACGTGGTCAAACGGATCCGAACAATTCAAAACAAACCTCTCCAAACATTGCCCCACCATCTCAAGGACAGAGTACAGACAGTCAAAACACCACTATCAGAGATATACAAGCAGAGAAAACTCCACCAGGACAGGACAAAAAGTATTCATACGAGCACCCAAAGCTATAAGCAGAGTAGCAAGCAGAGACATACAGCATTTGCCCCGTTCAGCTGGCTCTACACCAAATGCCTCACCCTTTAGGACCTTCTCTGAAAAAATGAGGACGCAAATAACGACAAAAATTGGATTAAATCAACTTCCTGGCACTGATACCCTGCTCATCTCCTAGCTGGTAGTAACAGACATTTGATATTGAAGGGGAGCCGGACGGTAATTCTACTCCTATGGTCTCCCAGAAGTTACCCGGGTCCCTGAACAAAATAGTACCACCCCACTGCTTATAAGTAGCAGAAAACAAAAACCTAAATCTAGACATTTGTGTACTAAACAAAACTCTCAAGTTGATGCCCGTCATCAACCCACATAAACAATCTCTAGTAAAAATTAGGTCTTAATCAAAAGAAACTCTTCTAATCGATGACTTGATTAATGAGCATAATGTACAGTACATGTTCAATTTTATCAGAAACCTCGTTAAATTTAAATAATGAAACATCCGCACTGATAGAAAGTAGTCTAATTTTCTTTCTTCAATGTTGCAACTGCGATTTAATTTGCGATTACTTTTATGGGGCTTTTCTCGTGCGTTTTTTAACTAGTGCAAGAGATAAATTTTGTGCATTATCATAAACAATATCAGACTTATTTTAAGACAAAGCCAAATGAAGCATGGCTGAATATAAACAACTTTACTTAAATCATCACATTTGATGGTGATCGCCGTCTTTATGCAATCAAGGTTTTCTTCCTGTAGATCCCAGCTTCTAAGAAAATTTTGGTTAAATTATTGTACCATTCTGACATGGCAGCTATTACTGTTGAGGTTTTACGAAGGCCCAGATTGCTTTAAAATCTCAATATGGTTTTGTATTTTAATCTCATTTTCAGATTTAGCTAATATTATAACTGAATAGTTTTCATGATTATATGTATGAAATGATTAAAGCAAACTCTTTTCATGAACCTGCAATCAAAAGCATTTCTCTTGTTTGTTTCTCCAGACCATCTACTGGATCATGTTTCGAAAGAGGAGGTTTTCTCTGACCAGCAGCTCTGTAAACAGGAGAGTAATTCCAGTTTGGACCAGAAGGAACCAGAACCTTTGAGGGTGATAGAAGAGCAGCAAGAACCAGAACATTCCTGGATAAAAGAGGAAGCATTGGAGCTCTGCATAGATGAGCATAAAGGGCAGCTTTTATTGAAACAGGAGACTGAAGATACATTCATAGTGACTCCCTCAGATTTAGACAAGGGCCACATTGACCCAGAACCAATCAGGAACCAAGTCATCTCTCAGGACTCCAATGAAAATGAGAACCAGGATCAAGAAGCAAACCATCATAAACACTCTGGATCTAAGCGAGATAAAGAGCCGAAACAAAACAGGAGACGAAAGAAAACCCTAAAGCAAAACTATTCAGAACCCATAAGGGATAAGAAAACTGACGCAGAAAAGTATTTGTATCTTTGTAGAATTTGTGGTGATTTTTTTACCAATAGTAATTTGACCCAACACTTGAAAAGTCACACTGACGAGAAGCCTTTTCCATATACAACATGTGGAAAAAGGTTTAAGTATAGGAGCCTTTTAACAGTTCATGTCAGAACTCACACAGGTGAGAAGCCTTTCTCCTGTTCAATTTGTGGCAAAAGTTTTTCTAAGAAAGGAGTTTTGACTAGTCACATCAGAGTTCACACAGGTGAGAAGCCTTTCTCTTGTACAATTTGTAGCAAAAGTTTTACTCAGAAAGGAGTTTTGACTAGTCACATCAGAGTTCACACAGGTGAGAAGCCTTTCTCTTGTACAGTTTGTGGTAAAAGTTTTAGAGAGAAAGGAACTTTGACTAGACACATGATAATTCACACAGGTGAGAAGCCTTTCTCTTGTACAATTTGTAGCAAAAGTTTTACTCAGAAAGAATATTTGACTAAACACTTGACAGTTCACACAGGTGAGAAGCGTTTCTCCTGTACAATTTGTGGCAAAAGTTTTAGTAGTAAAATAAATTTGACTGGTCACTTGACAGTTCACACAGGTGAGAAGCGTTTCTCCTGTACAATTTGTGGCAAAAGTTTTAGTAGTAAAATAAATTTGACTGGTCACTTGACAGTTCACACAGGTGAGAAGCGTTTCTCCTGTACAATTTGCGGCAAACGTTTTACTCAGAAAGGAGCTTTGACTAGTCACATGAGGATTCACACAGAAGATAACCCTTTCTCCTGTAGAATTTGTGGCAAAAGTTTTAGTGGTAAGGAAGGTTTGACTCGTCACATGAGAGTTCACACAGGTGAGAAGCCCTTCTCTTGTAAAATTTGTGGTAAAAGTTTTGGAGAGAAAGGAACTTTGACTAGACACATGATAATTCACACAGGTGAGAAGCCTTTCTCTTGTACAGTTTGTGGTAAAAGTTTTGGAGAGAAAGGAACTTTGACTAGACACATGATAATTCACACAGGTGAGAAGCCTTTCTCTTGTACAGTTTGTGGTAAAAGTTTTGGAGAGAAAGGAACTTTGACTAGACACATGATAATTCACACAGGTGAGAAGCCTTTCTCTTGTACAGTTTGTGGTAAAAGTTTTGGAGAGAAAGGAACTTTGACTTGACACATGATAATTCACACAGGTGAGGAGCCTTTCTCTTGTACAATTTGTAGCAAAAGTTTTACTCAGAAAGAATATTTGACTAAACACTTGATAGTTCACACAGGTGAGAAGCGTTTCTCCTGTACAATTTGTGGCAAAACTTTTAGTAGTAAACGAAATTTGACTGGACACTTGACAGTTCACACAGGTGAGAAGCCTTTCTCTTGTACAATTTGCGGCAAACGTTTTACTCAGAAAGGAGCTTTGACTAGTCACATGAGGATTCACACAGAAGATAACCCTTTCTCCTGTAGAATTTGTGGCAAAAGTTTTAGCAGTAAAGGAGCTTTGACTAGTCACATGAGAGTTCACACAGGTGAGAAGCCCTTCTCTTGTAAAATTTGTGGCAACAATTTTGCTCTGAAAGGAAATCTGACTAGTCACATAAGATTTCACACAGAAGATAACCCTTTCTCCTGTAGAATTTGTGGCAAAAGTTTTAGCAGTAAAGGAGCTTTGACTGGTCACATGAGAGTTCACACAGGTGAGAAGCCCTTCTCTTGTAAAATTTGTGGCAACAATTTTGCTCTGAAAGGAACTCTAACTAGTCACATGAGAGTTCACACTGGAGAGAAGCCTTTCTCTTGTACAATTTGCTGCAAAGGTTTTAGTAGTAAAGGAGATTTGACTCGTCACAGCAGTGTTCACACCGGAGAGAAGCCTTTCTCCTGTTCAATTTGTGCCAAAGCTTTCACTCAGAAAGGAACTTTGAATACACATATGAGGGTTCACACAGATTAGTGGCCTTTTCCATTCAATACATTTGAAAAACCTTTATGTCAACAGATACTTAAAATTAGAGTTTATTTAGGAGAAAATTTACATTTTTGCCAGACTTTTGGAAAAACATTTAATCATAAACACCTTTAATCTTTAAAGACCTATAAAGATCATAAAGATGAGAAACTCTGTGCTATAAAAAAAAATAGCACTTCAAATTAGAAATTTGTGACCTATAGAAAAACCTTTACAAAGCAGTCCAGAACTGACTCAGGTGAGAAGCCTTTCTCGTACAATTTTGGAAATATTTTACCACCAAAGTAAACCTGAATTGTTACGAAAAGAATCACACAGATTTAAAGGCCTTTTCCTTCTGATGTTTGTTGTTTATATGAGAACTTACAAATGGAAAAGTGTAATATTGCTAACCTTTTAAAATAATAAAAAACGCGACCCCAAGGAACTTTAGAGGCTGGACTCTGTGGTCCCCTATTAAACTGAAATCCTAAAACAAAAAACAAAAATTTTTCTATTTTAATTAGATTAAAGTAGTCGCTGTCATTTGATTTAAAGTTGAAATCTATCAATATTGTGACATATTAAAGTGTAACTGAACCCCATGAAAAGCATCATCCCGCTCCCAGGCAACATTTGAAAACCCTACCAAAGTGGGCAGGGCCAAGGAGGCACGGAGAAACAAGGCCAAGTGTGGAGGATGAACGTGAGTGGGGGAGGCGGGGGTGTTGTCTGGAAGACAGTCACGGCTGAACTGTGGCATGCGGCCGCCGAGCTCCGTGATGCCTCTATTTACTTATGGTGAAGAGAGAAATTAGGTCTCTTCTCTGCATTCCACCATAGGTAAAGACTGGCTCTATGGAGCGCAGCAGCCAAACGATGTATCAGTTCAAGCTGTTGGCTCAGGGTGCTGAGTCAGCACTGCATGAAGCCAGCAGCACGTATAGACAAGTTTACGAGCCGTTTCCGCTTTACTTCCTAAACTCCTCCCTTATATGCAATCCACTTCCGTTCTGGCAGACTGGGTTTGTTTTTGCCAGCTAGCTCCGTAGTGCGATACTGTGGTACTGATATCGTGGTGACAAAGAGGATATAATATAACAATTGCAACATGAAGAAAAGTGGTTCGGGAACAACGTGTGCGGTAGTTGGTTGCAATAACTCGAGAAAGCACCTGAACAAGTGGTTAGATCGAGAGTGCTACGACCCAAACCAGCTACGAAGAGGCAATGTCCAAGCGCGCCATTGTTTAAATTTTTTAGCAAACCTGATACCGACTAAGAATCGAGAGCCTGGCTGAGGGAATTGAATCTAAAGAATCCACCTCGCAACGTTTTTGTTTGTTTTTATCACTTTATTGACAGCAAATCCACCTAGGATAATCCTTTCCCTGAGTTGTGGTTGGGATACAATCGCCCTCCCCAGCCCAAGAGGCGCCGACTCATCCAGCGGACCTCTGCCTCCAACCCGTTAAAGAAACGTAGACTTGAATCTGAGGGTAAGTTCAGCAGCTTTAGCTATGAAACTGACAATACTCTTATTATACACTAACTAGGGTGGCCGTACTTCCTCTTTTGCCTGGACATGTTCTCCTTGTTGGCCATAAAATTATACCTGTCTTGATGACGTGAAAGACCTTGTAAAAACAAAACAAACTAGGAGCTTTGCTGCACTGCATGCGCTGTAATGTGCCACTAAAATGCCGAAACGTAAGTGTAGTTTCACAGATTCATTCGGGTGGGTGAGAGTAACGCCCTCTCCAGTCAGAGTAGCTGAACCGTGTTCCCAAGCTAGCATTGACATTGCTGTGTCTACCCCAGTTCTATTTAAATCTTGTTCCCAAGCTATCATCAAAAATCGCTGTGTTTACACCGGCAGACGCTGGTAAACCACTTCCGGCGGGAATGAAATGCATATGTGTATACCAATGGCTCCGCCTGGGGTTTATGCATGTAAACTTGTCTACAGCAAACAAGCAAAGAGAGCCTAGCGCTAGCATCAATGCTAAGTAGCTTTGGAGGGAACTACGTCAGCTTTTGTTTTCTTATTCACTGTGTTTAAAACATAGGTTATGACTTATGGCTTTAAACCACTTCAACGTTGTGGTCCTCCAAAGTGCGATATACGGATTTCAGCTTCTCTGTTTCTTTCAGTATGCTTCTGTGAGAACACGCAGCGCACAAGACGAGCAATTTCAAGATGGAGCGGGGTGAGCGAGGCTTAGAGGGGGAGGGCATCTCTGAGAGACCATTCCTGTGACGTAGGTATGGTCTCTCATGTACCAATCTCAGCCAATCAGAAAATTCAAATGCAGTAACACCCAATGACCATGAACAGCAGCACTAAGACTAGTTCAAACCAAAAAAATTGGAAGTTAACAAGTGTAAACGAAAATGACAAACATATGCCCTTAAACTGAAAGATGGTATTGCCAAAAACCCATTTATACAGTTTATAAGTAAGAAAATGGTTTTGGGGTTTAGTTACACAGCTCATCCCAATAACGATAAATGGACGATAACTATGCGATCACCAAAAAAACTTTTTTTCTTGTCCAGATGTGCTCTTAAATCCTCTTTCAACCCTGGATTACATATTTGGTTCCTCATACATTTGCTCAGCATGTTTCTCGTCTAGTGTTTTCAACCCCTCACTTTGGTAATGGCTATTTGCTGTACAAAAGTTATTAGAAGTGGCTAAATTGTGTCATCGCCTCGTTTGCATAATATGCATTACATTTTAATGGACGCAGTAGAAAAGGGGAATCATTTTTAAAATATTTTTTGCAGAATTTTTTTTGCCATTTTAGTTTGTTTTTAGTTATGTGTTTTTATATCTATAATTGTGGCTATAAAAAAACGATCTCACAACTTTTGCCCGACCGATATGGATTTTTGGGGTCTGATACCGATATAAAACAGCGAAGACCGATAGCCGATATAATGGCTGATAAATTTCAATCCATAAAAAACAGAACCGTAAGCTTAAACCCTGCCTTTTCTGCCCATTTTAATGCTCACATATTTCTCTCTGCTCTATTCTGCATAGTCTGTACATATTTCTAAATATTTTTAATCATCCTGCTCTGCTGCACATTACAACCTGGGTATATCTGTACTTTGTATTCATTATCTTCATAACTGCCCAGTACTCTATTTTTGTAACTATGTCAATAATGAATTTTCTTCTGGAAACTTAAATTATGTTATGTTATTGCTTTTGCTGCTGTTACAACTGAATGTTCCCTTGTAGGACAATAAAGGATTGTTCTATTGCACACACCAAATAACAGTCTCAGTAACTCACTGTGGATGCCAAATAACACAAATAAGATTCATTTAGCAATGACTTTCAAAAACGCAGAACACACGTTTCCTGAATGCACCAAGTGTGCATGCAGCTTATTGCATACATGAACAAGCCAGGTCACCAATCTGCAGGGAATATTGGTGACAAAGTTTCACAGAAAGTAGCTAAGGGTGGTCAGAAATGTCGGCAGATTTGTCGCTAGGCACTTTGAAGGAAAAAAATAGCGACAGCGAACGACCAGCAGTGTTGCTGTGTTTGTTTAACTGCAGTTAAATCACAACCATTGAGCGCACAGACCCGACAGACTGCAGCGCTAAAAGTATTTTTTATTTATATCCCTGTCGTGAGCCTGTAGCTGCAATACAGACAGTGGCAGCTGCCACTAAGTTTCCTATGTATAAAAAACCCTGGTAAAGTAAAAAGCATGCGGCCACCAACGTCTGTGTGGATCAGCCAGCATTGGCTTGAGATGCAGTCAATTTAATGGAGGCTCTGACTGCAAAGCCGCCATTAACTTGCCTCTATCCCAACGGTGTCGCCTATTAGGGCGTGGCTCTCTCCCACACCCATTAGGAAATGTATCAACATTTTTATATAATTATTTTTTATATATGTAAAAAAAAAAAAAGGGAGAACTGTAGTGGGAAACTTATTTCAAGATTAGTTCTCTTCGGTGATTAGTAGTAGCAAAGGAATTAGGGTTGTGCAGATGAACGATGTCATCGTCCATCGTGATGGTTGACCAACATCACGATGGAAAGCCCACCATCGTGATGCCACGCCCCCCACCCTGTCAGACACGCACTAATCCTTTAGTCTCTTCTATAGTTTAACTAAAATCTTTGCATGGGAAACATTGAGAATATAACTAACTAATGAGTGCAGCACGGTGGTAAATACTTGTATATATTTTTTTATTTATTTTGCGTGGTTTGAGTGTGCGGATTTGGTGTGTTTTCTTTGCATTTGTTTCCCTTTGTGAAGCTCCAAAACAAAAAAGAAAAAAAAGAATTGATCTGGATGGATTCCGGACAAGGAGCGCAAAACTTGTTAAGTTGAACATAAAAAGAGCCGAGGCAGGATGGCAAAGACTGAACCCAATGGCCGAACACCACAAGCGATTACCGCGCACTAGAGCTGAAGATCTTTACTTGAACCCGTCCGCCTCTTTAGCGCGATAATTTATATTAAAGCGCTGCATTATTCCCAATCTACCTGTCAAGATGTTACCGGCACACAGCATGTCATGATGGTAAAGACCCACTCCTCTCAGATAAACTCACAGAAAATGCTGAAAAATAAATGCACTATTCTAGCGGAAAATGTGCGGTTTAATCGGTTCGCGCTATAATAAGCTGCCAATCCAAATATACTCTTGAACTCTCTCTGGTTCAGGTCGGTTCGGCGGCCAACTTTTAAAGCCAGATTACAGCTCTAACAAGTCTCCGAAGGCAGACAGTCAGATCGAGCAAAGAAGGCCACAAACGTTGCACTATGAGTCAAGGCTGCGCGGGTATCGGTGCCTGCCCTTAGTTTTCCAGCTGCTTTTGGCTGAAATGGGGAATGAGAGCTTCAAAGGAGATCAGCTGTTCACC
>JAPXFQ010000381.1:42500-345202 GCA_028564705.1 Apricaphanius iberus | reverse complement strand
GGATGGATGATGATGGATGGATGTATGATGGATGGATGGATGGATGATGGATGTATGATGGATGGATGGATGGATGGATGATGGATGGATGGATGGATGATGGATGGATGTATGATGGATGGATGGATCGATGGATGGATGATGGATGGATGATGGATGGATGGATGAATGATTGATGGATGGATGTATGATGGATGGATGGATGTATGATGGATGGATGGATGATGGATGAACAATGGATGGAAACGGATGGATGACGATGGACTGAACAGATGGAAGACGGATGGACAGATGGATGAAGAGGAAAGATAGATGGGAATGGATGGATGGAAGGATGAACGGATGGATGGATGGATGGATGGATGAACAGATGGATAGCTGGATGAACGATGGATGGATGGATGAAAAGAATGAAAGGATGGATGAAAGATGGATGAATGGATGAACAGATGGAAGGATGATGGATGGATGGATGGATGGATGGATGGATGAACAGATGGATGAAAAGATGGATATGATGATGGATGACAGATGGATGAACAGATGGATGAACAGATGGATGAACGGATGGATGACAGATGGATGAATGGATGAACAGATGGATGAACAGATGGATGGATGAATAGATGGACGGATGGATGGATGGATGAACGGATGGATGGATGGATGGATGAACGGATGGATGAACAGATGGATGGATGAACAGATGGATGAAAAGATGGATGAACAGATGGATGAACGGATGGATGGATGAACGGATGGATGAACGGATGGATGGATGGATGATGGATGGATGATGGATGGATGATGGATGATGGATGGATGGATGGATGGATGGATGGATGATGGATGGATGGATGGATGATGGATGGATGATGGATGGATGGATGGATGATGGATGGATGATGGATGAATGGATGATGGATGGATGATGGATGATGGATGATGGATGGATGATGGATGATGGATGGATGATGGATGAATGGATGGATGAACAGATGGATGGATGAAAAGATGGATGGATGGATGGATGGATGAACAGATGGATGGATGGATGGATGGATGAACAGATGGATGGATGATTCTAAAATGCTTTAAGTTCAGCAGTTTAGTTCAGACCAGAAGAGAAATCAGACATTAGTGAGAAACTAGAAAATTTCAGGAAATTTAGAGAAGGGACGGCCACGGTGTGCATGCTAATGCTAACTAGCATGCTAATGCTAATGTTAGCTAACATGTTGGCATTACTATAAACCCATTCAGTACCAAAATATAGTCAAAAAGCTCAAATTAGCTAAAATGCTAACAAGAGCTAGCATGCTAATGCTAACTAGCATGCTAATGCTAGCTAACATGTTGGCAATACTATAAACCCATTCAGTACCAAAATATAGTCAAAAAGCTAAAATTAGCTAAAATGCTAACAACAGCTAGCATGCTAATGCTAACTAGCATGCTAATGCTAGCTAACATGTTGGCATTACTATAATCCCATTCAGTACAAAAATATAGTCAAAAAGCTAAAATTAGCTAAAATGCTAACAAGAGCTAGCATGCTAATGCTAACTAGCATGCTAATGCTAGCTAACATGTTGGCATTACTATAAACCCATTCAGTACCAAAATATAGTCAAAAAGCTAAAATT
Source organism: Apricaphanius iberus (assembly GCA_028564705.1). Taxonomy (NCBI): domain Eukaryota; kingdom Metazoa; phylum Chordata; class Actinopteri; order Cyprinodontiformes; family Aphaniidae; genus Apricaphanius; species Apricaphanius iberus. The sequence continues at coordinate 343,556 of JAPXFQ010000381.1, read as the reverse complement.
AGCTAAAATGCTAACAACAGCTAGCATGGTAATGCTAACTAGCATGCTAATGCTAGCTAACGTGTTGGCATTACTATTAATAGGATTAGTATGAAAATATACTGAAAAAGCTGAAATCAACTAAAATGCATACAAGTGCAATGTAGTACTGTGTATAACATAGGGATTTTGGTTCCAGCTTTCAAACAAGAAAAAAAAAAAATTTTGATCCCCCTGGGATTCGAACCCACTACCTCTTGCATTGTATTCCTGTTCCTGAACAGTTACACTACAACATCAGTTATACAGCATTGTATTGCATACAGTTTTAGGCCATATGATCTGTTGTCTCGTCTCCCAGTTCAGCTTTCAGCAAATAAAAATTATTTGCTACTCGCTCCTGGATTTGAACCCAGTATCTCTGGCATGCAAACCCTCTTCCTTAACCATTAGGCCATCACAGACATACATACAGCATTGAGTTTTGGGCGATATGATCTGTTGTCTCGTCTCCCAGTTCAGCTTTCAGCAAAGAAAAATTATTTGCTGCTCGCTCCTGGATTTGAACCCAGTACCTCTGGGATGCAAACCATCTTCGTTAACCACTACACCATCCAAACATACATACAACATTCAGTTTTAGGCCATATGCTCTGTTGTCTCCTCTCCATGTTCACAGTGTTAAACAGCTGCGAACGTACCTTTCCCATTCGAAAACTATAGCAGCTATCAGGAAAATTATTGGAGTGTTAGCGATATTTATCCTTTGTGTTCAATTATTTCAAAGCACAACTCTCTATCTTATTCACAGATGAAATGGTACAGGCAGACAGGGGGACTGAGAAAGACAGAGACATGGTCAGAAAGACAAAGACAGATGGACTGACACATGGACTTGTTTGTAGTACTTCTCTCTATAGTACTGCATAGCATAACCTGTGTTTAAGTGGGGTTTAATAGGCCTTCAATGTGTATATACTGTGGAATGAACTTTAGTGAACTCTGATCAAAGGTGCTCCGTTTCCCCAGCAACAAGTGTGAGTGAAAATTGCAGCAGGTGCAAACACTTAAGATGATTAAGAGCTTAGATTTAGACTTTTTCATAAAAAAGTGCGCCGAACAAATCGTTCCCATTCGAAAACCGTACAAGGTATCGGAAAAATTCTTGAAGTGTGAGCGAGATGTATCATTTCTCTTCGTTCATGCCAAAGCAGAAGTCTCTACCTTATTCACAGTCCGAGAGGGAACGAGAGAAAAATGACTAAGAACATCTCTCTGGCTGAGATAATCCTGACCAGCCACAATGATAAATTATAGGAGAAAAGCCCTAAAACTGGGTTCCACTTTGAGCGATCTAGAGCTCGCTGAGAGAAAACCGTGCGACATAGGGAAATTTTGAAATGATCCTGAGAATCACAAAGGGCGGCTCTATTTCATGACCGAAAATCATGTCACTAGTGCGAAATATGTGGCCGTGACGTCGAGTTAAATTTTGATGAGGACCTTCCAAAAGTTCATCACTCCACACTCTGCTTAACGAGCTGCTCCACTCTAAAAATGTCGATTTGGGGCAAACTTTGGGTCGAACAAAGTCAAATTGTGACAAAACCGTAACAGCTATCGACATGCGGTCTTCAATGCTGAACACAGCACGGACGTGGCTACAATCTGGATTTCGAATGGTGTTGCTAAGTTATTGTATGGCTACACAGTAAATCTTCAAAAATAGTGGATTTTTCATGAATTTGGGCCTTTTTTCCATTCATTTCCAATGGGTGTTTTTGGGGGTGGTTCTTCGCTAATTACGTCGCCATGGTAACTCCAATCGCCAATAAAAGTAATAGCACACCTCACACGATCGAGCCGGTCGTTTTGATGTATATATTGTGGGGGTGCACGCTACGGTACGACCCGCATTAACGGTGAAAGAATAAAGAGTCCGTTTAGAAGTGAATAGTAATAAGGGACTGCCCATGCAATTGCATGGAGGCAGTGCAATACATTGCTTTGCAATGGATTTGCACTGCCTCCATGCATTGCATTGGGCCGTCCCTTAATAAAATAAAGATGTGCAGATTTCTGATGAGAGCGTTTGACACCAGATCGGTCTGTGGGATCAATTTGTTGGTTTTTATCCTGGGTGAGGAGAAGTTAAGTCAGTTCATATGATACCAGTAATTATTTTATAATGACAACATGAAACACGAGAAGGGACAGAAATATCTGCAGTTCTGGGATGGTGAGTTTATGCTACTTATTAACATAGAATTATATTTTCTCCACATGCTTCCCTTTATGCTATCAAACTGTAATCCTCCTATGATTCTGTGATGTCCAGCCTGGTAGGAACGTTTTCATCAGTGACACGTGTAAAACGCTCCCAGCAGGAAGCTGATGGTAGAAAATGACCGTTTAAATGACCCGATATACATCATATGTTTATCCATTTTAAACGCGACCACAAAATAACTGTTTTCAGCAGTATGGGATCCATAATGATGTTTATGCACAGGGCGGATGAGTATTATACTGCTGTAGAAACGTGTCTAAACACATGTTTCATGTCAAAATACAACTTAGATGTGTCACATTGTCCCTGTCCTGTCTGTCTCCTGTTTATGTCCCTGTGTTTATATGTCCCCCTCATGTCTCACGCTGCTTTCCTCGTCATCTCTGTGCTGCCATGAACCTCTTTATTATTACAGATGCATTTAGGTCCTCATTAAACCACAAAATGATAAGATGGAAGCAGTGGATGTTTGGGTGGAAATAATGACAATATTTTCACCAGTTTAAACATGAAACATTGTCTGTTCTGTCTGCAAGAATTATAAATACATTGGAAATCACTCCTTTTTTCTTTCTTTGAGTTTTCCATTCTGCCCAAACCTTTCAGGGTCATTCCTCCATAATTAAAAATAAAAGCAGAATTATATACATTTCCTTAAACGTGCATTTTTTCCAAAGAAATATATATATATATACCCTGCTTTTGTAACTATAGTACGTGCTGTAAATATTTCTCTTCTGTAAAAATTGTGTGTGTTCGGTTCGTACATGTTTTTTGTTGCTGTTAGGACAAAATTTCCCGTTGTGGGACAATTAAAGGATTATTCTATCTTTGGTTGTAGAAACCAAAATCTGATTAGATGGCGTTGGTTGTGCCTGTCTGATCCACGGGGGGCGTGGTTTGTAGTGGCTGACCTGGCATGCTCAATCATTCTGCTCCTTCCTGGATATTGACCAATAGTAGAGGAGCTGGACCAAGAGGGGCCGCCCTCCGCATTTGCATAATGAAGCAAGAATGCGTACATTAAAGCGACATTTTTAAAGATGGTGGGAAATAAAATGGTTCTCTGTGTGACCTCTGACCCCAGCTGCCTCTGCTGACATCATCGTGTCTAAAACCAGCGGTGAGAAGGTCAGGCTGTCTCCCGACCTCCACGGTAGGACGATGAGGACGGTGGGGACCGGAATAGAGTTCAGATGGACCCACCTCCACCTGCTGCTCCACAACAAGGCCACCAGGTGTCACCACGGCCGCTGTGAGCTGCAGCAGGACGGATCCCTGAGCTTCAGCTGCGTCCAGCCAGAAGACTCAGGAACCTACACGCTGGAGGTCTACGATCAAAACGGACGAATACAAGACAAGAAGGTGTTCATTCTGCAGGTGAAAGGTGAGTCCACAGCTACTCCATCCGTCCCTGAAGCCACCAACCAGAACCTCCTCAGGTCCTCCAGCCAATCGTCTGCTTGTTTCCTCAGATATCAGCAGGAGCAGGACCCCCATCATCTCCTCGGTCGTCACACTGTGTCTCCTGCTCCTCCTCATCATCATGTTCTTCATCCTGAGGAAGAGGAGGCTTCACCAGTCCAGGACCTCAGGTGCAGCAGATCATCAGAGACGTTCGTTCTCCAACCTCAGCACGGTGTCAAAAACCGTCATGTGCTGCTCCTCAGGCCCGAAGGAGGAGACCCAGGTCTACATGGCGATGCATGGTAACCACGGCAACAAGGACAAGCAGCAGGAGCAGAAGGATGAAGAACCTATTTACGGTAAAAACACGACTTCGGTGGTCGGCCTGTGTTCGGTTCAAAGCTGAACTTCCCTCTGTTCTCCACAGTTCCCTGTCATCCTGGGGTTCCTGCAGAACCGGCTGAGAACGTCTATGTGTGACGACCAATCAGAGCTCTGCAGAGCTCCCGCCAACACTCAGCTGTGATTGGCTGAGCTCTGCTAAACCCATGCTGTTAGTTCACCAATAAAAATAAACCAATCTGAAACTCTGATGGAGTTAAAACAGTCGTCTTTATCTTCAGCTTCAGTACCAAGTGTCAAACAGAACCAGGTCCATTTCAGTTCTCCCAGGGAGGTTCTGACTCTTCAACGTCCTACAGAACTCACAGGCTCTGCTCCAGACTCTGGCACCATGGACCAGGACTCAGACACGGGACCAGTTAGAGTCAGAGTCTGGATCAGAACCATTTGAAGGGTTTTTGTTGAACTTGACGTTCTTGGATGGCTGCAGGTCCATATGGTGTCACTCCCACGGTCCAGAAGACCCACAGCCCCTCCTCAACCTTAGCCTGACCCAGGAGAAGGTTCCTGTGTTGTGGTGACATCCTGTCTTGTTCCAGTACCAAAGAAAATGGACCGTTACCCTGACATCCCGAAACAGGAAGGTCCTGGACAGACTCCTGTTGGCCCACCTGTCATACCTGTTATTACCAGCAGAGAGCGCACAAATAATCATAAACCAAACAAATGCAACCTAATAATCTCAAGCAGTTAACAAAATGACCGCCTCCAGTAAGTCATACAGTCACTCCTTTTCCAACCACTATTAATATGACACCTTTAAATGTTCACTCTCTGCTGAATAAAAGTTTTATTAAAAATGTTCTGATTTTACACCGTAATGTTTATTGTAGTGGGGAAATAATTTCATGATTAGTTCTATTTAGTGATTCGTGATTAACAGTAAACTGGTAACTGGTTTTTGTATTAGCTAGCTAGCGCTGATATAAAACACACAAGAAGCTTTAGGCACAGAGGAAGTGAGACACGATGTTAGAGAGGTAGACCGTTGCTGTACCGTTGAAATAAATTTGTTAAAACTCCAACATAGACTAAATCATCCTTATCCTTTTCTACATCTCTGTGGAATTATCGCATATGATTATTTTTAACAGAAACATGGCTGAGTGCCTCTGCTGTCCTTACAGACGCCTCCCAAGCCAAATTTTATTTTCACTTATTTAACGAGGAGTAGCAAAAGAGGAGGCGGTTCATCTGTTTTCAGCTCTCCTTACATTTTATGCATCACAATTTATAGGCTTTCTAAAAATAGTGCAATTTTATACTATAATTTTTTGAGTTTGATATATTTTTCACAACTCTTATTAAAGGATACTTTTAGCTGTTGATTTTAATCTACATATTGATCACCTTTTAGATCCTTTACAAACAGATTGTTTAAAACATTTTAACAGGACAAACCCTGGACCTGGTCATCACGTATGGCCTGTCCACCAGTGTGTCCTCTGTTGTTGACTTGGCTGTCTCTGACCACTACTGTGTGTTTTTTAATATCACCAGTTTTATCCAATCAGAGACCTCTGTGAGAACTGTCAGGAAGGGTCATCTAACCCCTGAAGTGGCTGCAGGTTTTCTTAAAGTTTTTAAAAAGTTTCCTCCTGTACCTTTACCCCCCCCCCCCCCCTGCGATTTTATTGTTAATGATTTTAACAGTAGGATTCAATCTATTCTCCACCTAAAGCTGTAAATATACATTCAAAACGCACAACACCATGGAGAAATGAAGATCTTAAAAATTAAAGAGCTGCAAAGGGACAGAGCAGACTGGACTCCTGGAGGAAGGTTAGGTCCCTCGAAGTTTGTAGCAAAATGCCACAGATCTTCTACAGTTTGTTTTGGATTGCAATTTCTATGTCTAGCATCAGAGCCAGTAAAGACTCCAGACTTCATGAGCTGAATCTCTTTCTACCATCAGATGCTGATATTTCAGACCCAGACTTTAACTCCCTGTCGTTCCAGATCAGTGAAAACATGATGAACTCTGAAGGAAGCAGACCCTTTGTCTCTGTTTCTCCTGCACCAGGAACAGAGACCGAGGGCAGCAGGACCTGCTGGTGGAAACAAAAAGCAGTATACTGTCCAGCAGGGGGAGCTGTGATCTCTGGGATAAGGAGTGGTTTCAAAATAAAGGTCATCTACACGGTTGTCATGGAGTCAGCTGTTTATCCGAAAGGCAGTCTGATGTCTCATTAAGCTCAAGTTCACTCATAGCAGGAGAGCAACACCTAGTGGCAGAAGTACGTCACAGCAGGACCACCACTCAGGATGTGTGAGATTGTAGAACAGTGGTGCAGAGGTCCTGGAGAGCTACTGTCCTGCAGGTTCTAGATGCATCGATGTTCTAACTCGGCTAAATCAAATGAAAAACTGGTTAGCAGGTCTTAGCCTGTTGGAGCAGTGAGATTATTTCATTGGTGGGCTGGCCAGAGGTAACGGACGGTTTGGTCTCGATCGGTTACCTAGAACATTTGTTTGGTTCTCAAAAATCAGAATGGTTCATGTGTCATGATCCTGCTGTGTTTCTGCTTGTTTCTATCAGCGAGGTATCTTCCTTCATGCTTGGATGTTTTCTCATCCACAACCAATCTGAATTAAAAGAACCTCCAGGCTCCTATAGGTGGAGTTTCAATAGCAGTCCACCCCTGCTTCTAATTCCACGATATATGCCAATCAAGGCAGTGAGAAACTCACTGTTTGAGCAAGAACGACTTTTACATCCACAAGGGTCCAGTTTATGTCCTCCTTAAAAGTAATTCGTCCACAAAAGTCTTACGTCCAAAATCTGACATAATCTGCCCTTCAATCAAATCAAACGTTATTTATAAAGCACCTTTTGAACTACATAGATATTCGACGTGCTTTAAAGATTAAAATGATCCCACTTAGGGTGGAATGATTTCATACGCTGAAGAAAATAAACTCTAGTTAACCAGAAATGACACTGCAGTGGTAGGCAGACCCGCCATGAGAAATTAGCGCCCCCAGCTTTCCTGCTGGAGAATTACTTTGCAACACTGAAAAACCAACAGAGAAATCTAAACTAAAAGCGTCTCCATCAATCCGTCTGCGTCTGGGTGCAAAGCTGCTTATTGAGATGTAGAAAAAGGGATTTAGCGGCTAAGTTAGCTTAGCAATGACATATTTCTTGTTTGTCTTTGTGTTTATTTGTGGCTGGCACATAATTAGTGCATGTGTTGGGAGTGATGCATTACAAAAGTAACACGTTACAGTGATATATTACTTTTTTCACTAACAGAGTAATGTAACGCATTACTTATGAAATATATAGCAATATATTAGTCATTACAATTTCAGTAAGTTATATGCTTCATTTAAAGAAAAATTTCCTCCAACCAATGCAGCGGGCCTTAGAAGAAGATCCACGGTGCACTTCCTGTTGCTCAAAACCAAAACATCAGACAATCAGGATGAGGAAAAGATGGACTGTACATTTACATGCTGGAATTATTAGAACTATTTCCCCAACCACATGTTGAAGGATTGTTCAGCCTCATCTTTGTAATGAAGCTTTCAGCTCCTTTTGATGCAATCTAACAAACATTTCCATGAGATAGAAGAATGCAAAGGCGCTTGAGACTTTACTTTTGATAAAATAATGTTAAAACTACAGTATTTGTGGTGTCAAACTTGTGTCAACCATAAATTAATGTTACAATAATTAAAAATGTTGTCACGTATTTAAGATATTTTGCCAATAGAAGCTTAAAGTAGCGTAACTCAGTTATACTTTTGTGACAGTAATATGTAATGCAAACACGTGGCATTTTTTAGGCTGTAACTAGTAATATAGAATATATAACAATATTTCTGTAACTTGCCCAACACTGATTGCCGCCATCGACTGGTATGGACTGCATAGTTGTAGTTTGATTTACAGAGAAATTGTAATTATTATTGGTTGATGACTAAATGGGTGCCAACTGGGCCCAAGCATGGAACAGGATCTGGACCTGTCGCGGTGCTGTGAGTGGACCTACCGGGCCTGGGTCCATCCTAAGGGACTAAGTTCATGAACGCTGATTTACAGTTCTGCCTGTTGCTCCAATTAGAAATATACATACATCCCTGTACCAATTATCCATGGTGATTTCCATATGAACCCAGACAAAGCTGCACCCAGTAATTACAGTAACTATAGAACCGTCCCGGTTAGTGTGAGGCGTTTTCTTTTATAGATCTAGGTTCACCCTGCATGCAATTATGTTATGAAGGTCTTAAAAAAAATTTTTCCAACTCTGACCCAAGTCAGGTTCATATGTGGTAGCCTGCTATTCAGATGGTGTCACATTTGATCTGGCTGAGCTGCTACGGAGGGAACATCAACTAGAATTAGGAGGGATGAAGACTTGCAGTTATAATAAAACAACTCAAATGCTGCCGGCTATAAGGAACTTATGATCCCGGTTTATAGAATATCTGCCGCTTAGAACCTCAAAGTACCGATCCTCTCAAACTGAAGTCCAATAATGGCAACTGGGTTTGGTTTGCTTGGGGTTCTCTGGTTCCACTGTAGAACAGAACAGAACCAAACTAGTGGTTCTATGGTTAAAACCTTTGCATCACTTCATGTTTAATGGATCAGTAAAGACACAGATCTGCACAGCAAGGGGCGCTGTCCACACGGAATGTCACCAAGGCAAGGCAATTTTATTTATATTGCAACTTTCTACACAAGGCAATTCAAAGTGCTTTACATGATTAAGTGGTGAAGAAACCAAATACATAATAAAAATATGAAAAATAAACAGATCGAAGCATAAAAAATAAAATTTATGTGAGAGTATGAAATTGAAAACCAAATAAAACATAAGAATCCATCAATAAAAAGAGAAGGTGTAAAGAACAAATTCATGCAAAAGAATATAGATTAAAAACAGATAAAACATATTCAGGTAAAAAATAAGAATAACAATCAAACCATGAGAATCAAAGAGTGATAAAAGAAACACAATTTAGGACTCAAAGGCAGATCTAAATAGTAGAGTTTTAATCTTTGATTTAAAAGAGTTCAGTGTCTCTGCAGCTTTGCATCTCCTGGTAGTTTGTTCCAGATTTAAGGAGCATAGAAACTAAAAGCTGCTTCTCCATGTTTGATTTTGGTTCTAGGGACGATCAGTAAACTAGAGATGGAGGACCTGATTGGTCTGCTGGGTTGCCATAGTGACAGCAGATCTCCAACATATTTTGGTTCTAAACCATTGAATGATTTATAAACTAGTAGGAGTATTTAGAAGTTTATTCTCTGAGCTACAGGGAGCCAGAGGAAGGACTTTAGATCTGGGCTGATGGGTTCTACTTTCCTGGTTCTAGTGAGAACACGAGCAGCAGCGTTCTGGATCTGATTGACTTTATAGGTAGACCTGTGAAGATACTGTTACAGTAATCATAAATGCATGGATGAGTTTTTCTAGGTCTCCTTGTGTCATCAGTCCTTTAATCCTAGAAATGTTGCTCATGTCATAGAAAGCTGACCTTGTTATTGCCTTTATGTGACCCTGGAGGTTCTGGTCTGAGTCCATTATTACACCTAGATTTCTGGTTGATAGTTTATAGCTGGGTTAACTGAAGCTGTTGCTGATTCTGGATCGTTCCTCTTAAGGTCCAACAATAATTACTGCAGTTTTATTTTTGTTCAGATGGAGAAAGTTATGAGACATCCAGTCGTTGATTTGATCAATGCATTCATTTAAGGTCTGGATAGAATCAAAGTCACCTGGTGACATCATAATGTACAGCTGAGTGTCGTCTGCATAGATATGGTAACTAATCTTATTAGCTGCTATAATCTGGGTTAGTGGGAGCACATACATACTGAACAGAAGAAGACCCAAGATGGGAAAAAGACTTTTATTGTTTGATTTAGTGTGATTATTTGACATTGGATCAGAACCGAAACCCAGAGGATGGGACAGGAAGCGTGAAGAGATAAAGGTAAACATTTGGTTTAAATACACAGAAAATATTCTGATGATCAGTAAAATATTAAAAAGAGGTAATACATAAAAACTTCAGAGGATGGTGATCTGCTCCTCTTCATTATTCTGGTCTTTTGCTTTATCCTTCTGCCTTGGAGTCTGTAGATAAAACAGATTGGATCAGAACCATGATAGAACCATGATCATCACTTTTAGCCGCTCTACAGTCGCTAAAAACTGCTTCAATCATCAGCAGCCAATCAGAGCTCAGCTTTACTAAGCACGCCTAGGATCAGAGTTGCTGGTTCCTGACATCCAGAACCTCTCACTCTTCAACAATGCTGAACAAACACGAATAGGATCCATAAGAACACCTGGATCCTCCATCAGAGATCACCTGGTCAGGGTTGGAACCAGAAGCTGCAGCTCCTCATACATCGATGAGAGGTTCCAGGTCCAGAGCTGAGGAACATCTACAGCCTAAAGATTTGTTTGTTCCTCAGAGAAAACCTTCCTGCTGGAAGGTGGTATCACACATATGCCTGTTGATGCATTTTCTACACAAAGTAAGTATCAGATATTGGTGCACTTTTCTGCACCTCAGTCATCAAATTAATGTCTGATTAAACTGATTGTTCACATTTATATATTTGTTATACAAACATCAGGGCCACATTAGTTATTGATCCAACTAATAAAACGATACAGTTATTGATTTTCTGATTTCTGATGTATTTGCTGAGCGACCTTCAGGTCGTCTAGATAAAGGTCAGTACTGACGTTCTCACGGCTGCAGAAAATAGACGGCTGTCGGCTCTGGTTCTGTTTGACCCAGCTAGGAAGCTAACAGGTAGCTAGCACCGATCAGGTACATCACATGGCCATGTGTTCTCAGGTGTGTCTCAGGTGACGTCACTCACCAGGAAGAGTAGCGTGTGGTGGATGATGAATTCCCTGGTGAGGGCGATCATATCCTGGCCTACGACCTGGAATACTGATGGAGCCAGAACCACGGCCAGGTTATGGGCGGACATCTTGTTGTCCTGTGAGAACACCTGGACCCTGGGACAGAGTGGGAGGAGCCGGTGAACAGGTGGACATCAGACAGGTAATCACGTTAGAACACGCAGTGTGTTTGGGTTTAGGTTCAGTTACATGTAAAAGTGTCCAAAGAGGACGTTGAGGGTGGCTCTGATGTTAGCAGGTAGTTGCCATAGTAACCGTCTGTACTCTTTGAACCTGCTGCGTTCATCTGGAATCACTGCAAGGCAGAGTCATGGTCAGACTGAGAAGCTTCATCTATGTGATTATTGATGATTATTGATAAGCAGCTCCGTACCTGCAGCCTGCTGCCACTGCGGCCGTTCCGCTTCGGGGAGCAGATTCTCATGGTCACGGATGTACTGCTTGAGGGCGGAGCCAACATCCAAAACGCCCTGCTCATCTGCCTCCAAGGGGGCGGAGTTTGGTGACGTTGTCAGGGCCTTCACCAGCTCTTTGACCCTGGTGGAGCGGCCGCAGCGTCGGTACAGGCCCTCCACCTTCAGACCTGGAGACAGAAACATTAGCTCCGGCCACTGACGTTTCCATGGAAACAGTCTGCATCATTTCATTCACTTTTATTTATATAGCGTAAATTCACAACAAATGTAATCACTTTAGAACAAAAGTTATTTCAATACAATTATCCAAACATTCCTATTAGTTAAAAGTTTCTATGTAAGGAATCCCAGCAGATTGTGCTGAGTCATGATGTGAGGTTGTGCCCGGACCATCCAGACTCCAACCACAGCAATTCCTCAGCAATCCCTCATAGTGAGCAAGCATGTAGCGACAGTGGAGAGGAAAAACTCCCCTTTAACAGGAAGAAACCTCCAACAGAACCAGAACCAGAACCTGGATCAGTCCAAGACTTCTGGCACCATCATGGTGTCTGTCCCAGACATTCTGGTACCAAACTATGGTAACTGGATCCAGCTTGGATGTTTGGTTTCAGGTCAGTTTGTCTCAGAGACGTCCTCTGATTGGTCCCTTCATCCTGCATGCATTAGGTCAGACGTTCCCTGATTGGTTCCCAGAGGATCCAGCAGACTTCAGCAGAATGACTGGATCGCTAACAGAGTCCATCATTTAAAGCTGCTATGTTAGAGTTAGCAGTAGGACGTTTGGACCCTGAGGACCACTGATGGGGACCACTAATCTGGACATGAACCCGAGGTTGGTACACATTCAGCAGAATCAGAGTGTTTCCTTCCTAAGACATCCCAAGGAAATTTCAATCGAACGCAACTGGACTTGGTAATGTGTCTTGGAAGACGTTTCACCTCTTATCCAATCAGAATTCAACTAACTGGTGTGGAGACTCAGGTATTTAACCTCTTAAATAAATAGCTGAGTCTCCACACCAGTTAGTTGGACCAGTCCCAGCCTGGTCAGCGGCGAGCATGAACTGATGAAGCCTCTTTTTTCCTTGAGATAACCATGACCTGGATGAATGAGAATATTCACAGGCTCCTTCCTAAGACATCTTAAAGCTGCAGCATTTTTCTGTAAAGCTGTTCTAAACCTGTCAGATCCGAGACAATAAGGGTTCATTTATGTCAGCATTATTCTTTACAACATATGTGTGATTCAGAAAATCACTTTTATCTACACACGGGCAGACAGGAAGGGGAGGAGCCAAAGTCTCCCTACAGGAAGGGGAGGGGCCTGGGTTGCTACACCGTGATGCTACACCCTGATGCTACGCCTAATGCTACATGCTAATAATGCTACACCCTGATGCTACGCCTAATGCTACATGCTAATAATGCTACACCCTGATGCTATGCCTAATGCTACATGCTAATAATGCTACAACCTGATGCTATGCCTAATGCTACATGCTAATGCTACGCCTTAATGCTACACTCTGATGCTACGTGTAATGCTACATGCTAATGCTACGCCTTAATGCTACACCCTGATGGTACGCCTAATGCTACATGCTAATGCTACACCCTGATGCTACGCCTAATTCTACATGCTAATGCTACACCCTGATGCTACGCCTAATGCTACATGCTAATGCTACGCCCTAATGCTACACCTTGATGCTACACTCTGATGCTACACCTAATGCTACATGCTAATAATGCTACACCCTGATGCTACGCCTAATGCTACATGCTAATAATGCTACACCCTGATGCTACGCCTAATGCTACATGCTAATAATGCTACACCCTGATGCTATGCCTAATGCTACATGCTAATAATGCTACAACCTGATGCTATGCCTAATGCTACATGCTAATGCTACGCCTTAATGCTACACTCTGATGCTACGTGTAATGCTACACCTTGATGCTACACTCTGATGCTACGCCTAATGCTACATGCTAATGCTACACCCTGATGCTACGCCTAATGCTACATGCTAATGCCAAGCCCTGATGCTACGCCTAATGCTACATGCTAATGCTACGCCCTAATGCTACGCCCTAATGCTACACCTTGATGCTACACTCTGATGCTACGCCTAATGCTACATGCTAATGCTACACCCTGATGCTACGCCTAATGCTACATGCTAATGCCAAGCCCTAATGCTACACCCTGATGCTACGCCTAATTCTACACCTGATGCTACATGCTAATGCTACATGCTAATGCTACACCCTGATGCTACGCCTAATGCTACATGCTAATGCCAAGCCCTAATGCTACACCCTGATGCTACGCCTAATTCTACACCTGATGCTACATGCTAATGCTACATGCTAATGCTACACCCTGATGCTAAGCCTAATGCTACATGCTAATGCTACACCCCGATGCTACGCCTAATGCTACATGCTAATGCTACACCCTGATGCTACGCCTAATGCTACATGCTAATGCTACGCCCTAATGCTACACCTTGATGCTACACTCTGATGCTACGCTTAATGCTACATGCTAATGCTACACCCTGATGCTACGCCTAATGCTACATGCTAATGCCAAGCCCTAATGCTACACCCTGATGCTACGCCTAATGCTACATGCTAATGCCAAGCCCTAATGCTACACCCTGATGCTACGCCTAATTCTACGCCTGATGCTACATGCTAATGCTACACCCTGATGCTACCCCCTGATGCTACGCCCTGATGCTATGCCTAATGCTACGCCTTAATTCTACACTCTGATGCTACACCCTGATGCTACACCCTGATGCTATGCCTAATGCTACGCCTTAATTCTACACTCTGATGCTACACCCTGATGCTACACCTGATGGTACACCCTGATGGTACACCTAATGCTACACCTGATGCTACACGCTGATGCTACACCTAATGCTACGCCTGTCCTCCATCAGGCTGGCTGGACGGACGGACGGACTCACCGTAGGTGGTGATGTGGGAGATGCAGCGCTCGATGGCCGGGGAGACAGAACCTTTAATCCCTGCTGGGTTCTGATTGGCTCCTGGTGGTTGCCTGGGAGCTGAGTCCTGATTGGCCAGAGCTTTCATCAGGTGTTTGAACCAGGTCTCACAGCTGAGTTGTTCCTCAAAGCGTAAGGCTATAGACCTGTTGAAAATAGACAGATTTTACCTGTTGAGCTTCAGCCAATCAGATGGCTAGAAACAGCTTTTATTACCAATGATGAAATCATTCTGGGATGTTCAGTCCAGCCCCAGAATAAAATGTGTTCATTTAAAACTATATTAGAGTCATAGTGTAAGTAAAGCTTTATTCATAGAGCGCATTTATAGAAATGATCACAAAATGCTTTTCAACACAAACAATCAGGAAACAACTTAAATAGGAATAAAATAAAACTAGGAAAGTTAAAAACCTTAGTCTGTGATTCTCTCTGAGATATACTGACTCAGATATTTCTTTTAAGAAGCAGCTAGAGAGAAGTTACCCCCCACAGTAAAAGCCCCACAGCCCCCTCTTCAGCTTTTATTACAACCAAAAGGTCCTGATGACAGTGTGCAGGCTTTCCAACCTCAGAAGCTTAAAGATCACCCCCAAATATCAACGATTAGCACCAGAAGAACCACAAAGAAGCTGCTCCCATATTAGAAGAAGTTTGTGGCTGATTGGAAATCACTTAAAGTCTAAATTTGCCCGGCGTATGAATAATTCTGAATTTTATATTTGACTGCAGATACTCGCCTTTCTGGGGTTGCCAAGGTGATGATGTCTTCCTGTAAAACCATCTCTGAAACAAGAAACAAATTAAACTGAGTTAGATGATGGTTCTTAAAATCCATGATATCCTGATGATCATTATATTTCTGCTCATTGTGTTAAACACTGTTTGGTTCTAGTCAGAACAACCTGATAAGAGCTGAGCTGTTTTATCTGTTGGTCCTCTATTGTTATTCAGTATGATCAGAGTGTTTTAAATATAATATCCGTTTACAGGCCTTGACAGTCTCACAGCATCAGCACTAACATCAGGCTCTGGGTCAAAGTGAAATGATAAAGGGAGCTGATCTCTGAGCTAATCTGTCTGGGATCCGAGTCATATTCAGTCCAGTTTATTCACAAGGCGCCATGAATCCACAGGAAGGAACCTCTGGCAGAACCAGGACCAGGTTCTGTGTCTGTGAGCAACCATCCTCCAGGTCCGAGGAGGTTCTAGATGGAGCAGCAGGCAAGAAAACCAGAGGGGCCCTGATCAGGGACTACTTTCAATGTTAACCAGTAAGTAAAGACGTAGTAGAAACTCGTTTAGTGGATCCTTCTAGGAGAAAAGATCAGCTCCTTAGCCATTACAAACCCAATTAATAATGGCCGGAATATCATGTTTGTAAATGTGTCTCTAATATATTTTACGCTTTTACTGTTATTCTCCCATAATCCCCCAGTTTCCCTGCCTAGCCTAACAGATAAACCTTAATATCCCAGGGTTTATGAATATTTTTTGCTCATCTTTAAATGACCTACCTTTGTCACTGAGCATGCTCAGTTCGAAGCTCAGCGCTGGCTGTGCGTCTCTCTGCACAGGGTGGATGCTGACGCCGTCTTCCCACAGTAACAACCAGACATCAGACTGATTGGAAGTCCCGCCCACATCCACCATACACACCTTGCTGACGGCTGAGGCTCCGCCCACCTCAGCGTAGGTCACGCCTCCTGGTAGAATGACCTAGAAAGCAGGCTGTGGTTAGCATGAGGGCTGCTCTGAGATCAGCTGCAGGGGGCGCTGTTCTACCTTCAGTATGTGAAGCAGGTGATTCTGGAGCGTCTCTCTGTCATCAGCGTCACAGATCAGGTGATCGTTCAGCGTCACCAACTCAAACTGATGGTTTGGCCTGAAGACACAGAGGCAGTAATGAGAGGATTTCAACCAGAAACCTCCAGCAGAGAGCATTTCTAGTTTATATTCCCTCAGCTAATGGTGCATGTTTGGATTTAGTTTAATGTTTCTGGTATGAAGACAGCAACACAAACAACAGATTTCTATTATTTCACTGATAACTTTGGACTGAATGGTTGTACTTCCTCAGACTGACTCCCAGTAACACCCCAGAATACATCGTCTACCTCCTCTTATAACTTTTTATTTCTGTCTAAAACCATTTTTTATTTCTTTTTCTAATTTCTTTTCAGATTTATTCATTTTTATCTTGAATCCTGTTTGTTCCTGTTGCTCAGACCAATCGGACCGTTTTCTACCCAGAACCGGCTCATCAGAGACAGAACAGTCCAGATTTACCCGTCTTTCAGGAAAACAGAAAGAACTTCTCGCAGGTCCAAGACGTCACAGGCTGCAGAGTCATTTTCCAAAGAGAAGAAAAAGCGATCTTCCTCCAGTTTACCGTGAAGCTCCTCATCCTCCTCACCTGCCCAGGTAACACAGGAGACACACAAGGTATTATATCTTGCTCTGGTTTCTTCTTTGAATAACTACAGAGTCAGCCAGTCATGGTTCCCATTACAAAGAACCAGCGTTGGCTTCCTCTCTGGTTGGATCATTGGGGGTTACTGGTTGGATCATTGAGGGTTACTGGTTGGATCATTGAGAGTTACTGGTTGGATCATTGAGGGTTACTGGTTGGATCAATGAGGGTTAAACGTTGGATCATTGAGGGTTACTGGTTGGATCATTGGGGGTTACTGGTTGGATCATTGGGGGTTACTGGTTGGATCATTGAGGGTTACTGGTTGGATCATTGAGGGTTACTGGTTGGATCATTGGGGGTTACTGGTTGGATCATTGAGGGGTTACTGGTTGGATCATTGAGGGTTACTGGTTGGATCATTGAGGGTTACTGGTTGGATCATTGGGGGTTACTGGTTGGATCATTGGGGGTTACTGGTTGGATCATTGGGGGTTACTGGTTGGATCATTGAGGGTTACTGGTTGGATCATTGAGGGTTACTGGTTGGATCATTGGGGGTTACTGGTTGGATCATTGGGGGTTACTGGTTGGATCGTTGAGGGGTTACTGGTTGGATCATTGAGGGTTACTGGTTGGATCATTGAGGGTTACTGGTTGGATCATTGGGGGTTACTGGTTGGATCATTGGGGGTTACTGGTTGGATCGTTGAGGGGTTACTGGTTGGATCATTGAGGGTTACTGGTTGGATCATTGAGGGTTACTGGTTGGATCATTGGGGGTTACTGGTTGGATCATTGGGGGTTACTGGTTGGATCGTTGAGGGGTTACTGGTTGGATCATTGAGGGTTACTGGTTGGATCATTGAGGGTTACTGGTTGGATCATTGGGGGTTACTGGTTGGATCATTGGGGGTTACTGGTTGGATCGTTGAGGGGTTACTGGTTGGATCATTGAGGGTTACTGGTTGGATCATTGAGGGTTACTGGTTGGATCATTGGGGGTTACTGGTTGGATCATTGGGGGTTACTGGTTGGATCGTTGAGGGGTTACTGGTTGGATCATTGAGGGTTACTGGTTGGATCATTGAGGGTTACTGGTTGGATCATTGGGGGTTACTGGTTGGATCATTGGGGGTTACTGGTTGGATCGTTGAGGGGTTACTGGTTGGATCATTGAGGGTTACTGGTTGGATCATTGAGGGTTACTGGTTGGATCATTGGGGGTTACTGGTTGGATCATTGGGGGTTACTGGTTGGATCGTTGAGGGGTTACTGGTTGGATCATTGAGGGTTACTGGTTGGATCATTGAGGGTTACTGGTTGGATCATTGGGGGTTACTGGTTGGATCATTGGGGGTTACTGGTTGGATCGTTGAGGGGTTACTGGTTGGATCATTGAGGGTTACTGGTTGGATCATTGAGGGTTACTGGTTGGATCATTGGGGGTTACTGGTTGGATCATTGGGGGTTACTGGTTGGATCGTTGAGGGGTTACTGGTTGGATCATTGAGGGTTACTGGTTGGATCATTGAGGGTTACTGGTTGGATCATTGAGGGTTACTGGTTGGATCATTGGGGGTTAAACGTTGGATCATTGGGGGTTACTGGTTGGATCATTGAGGGTTACTGGTTGGATCATTGAGGGTTACTGGTTGGATCACTGAATCAACACGTTCTCCACATGTTTCAATCTGTAAACAGAAGTTCATCTGTCTTCGTCTCTTCAAGTCGTTTTGATCAAAGTTGGTGCCTTACCTGATGGGAGGGTGCTCAGCTTCCTATTGGCTGACTGAGGCTGGTGAGGCGGGACCTCTGTAAAAGAACAAATCAGTCGTTAATGTCCAGAACCGCTTTCCCTGGAAACAGACCTTCAGATGAGGGTTACCTGTGTACTCGTTGAGACGCAGCAGCTCAATCTGCAGAGCCTGATTGGCCTTCTCAGCCAGCAGGATGGGGGAGTGGCTCTGGGGGTCAGATGAGGATACCTGTACACAGGTGAGATGGCTCAGATAAGGACATGGTGGGGCTTATTAACAGACGGAGAGATAGATATAGACCTTTGCTCCTGAGCAGATCAGTGACATCGTTTCCTCCACGTCGTCGGTAACAACCACCTGACACAGCCTCTGAAACATCATCATCATCATCAACCCTGGATCGTTTTCTCCTCAGGGTCACCTGTGTTCTACCACAGGTTCTCACCTGGTTCATCATGGAGCGGCTGGATGTCAGAGCGTGGACTCGTCTGTAGCGCCCCCTGCTGTATTTGTTCTGGATGAACTCTGACCTCTTCTCTTCCGTCGACTCTGGACGCAGCTGTTCTGCCGCTGGCACAGCTGGAGCCCACACCTGATTGGCCAGACAGTTGCCGTAGGTGACAAAGAGCTGAAGGGATGAAAGGGTCAAAGGTCAGGGAGCATTTCCTGTCTGACGGGTCCAGTTCTAGTCACCTCCTCTAAGCTGTCTTCTGACTGGTTCATTCACACACAGTTCTTAAAGGGCCTCAGAAATAAATCCAAACAGTCAAAGGTTCATATCTTATCTTTCCTCAATCAATTACATTTTATTTCCGTTTATTTATACGGCACAGATCATCTTAAGCTACTTTACAAGAAAACTCTTTCAGTCCAGTCATTCATATAGTCTAATCAGCTAAAATGTGTTTTAATGGTGGATCGTGGCTGGCTAGAGAATGTCGACATCGGGTGACATCACAACAGTGAGACGCTCTGATTGGTTGATGCTCAGGAGATGGAGGTGAAATTTCAGCTAGCTTAGCTTCTGCATTTCTGGCTTTTTCTGCTTTGAAGCTTTGAAAGCAGCAACAGTTTCCTAAACTGCGGCAGCTAAAGCACTCAAAGCACAGCGGAGACCCTGACGGACTCAACCATAGACTCAACATGTAATCCTGCCGTTCTGGCCGTTAACCTTTACGGCGTTAATTAATGCCTTCACAGCGGGATGATACTGTCTGTTCTGTATCTCAGCACTCACCTGTATCAGAGGTTCGGTCCAGGCCATGTTGTCCATCCTCAGACTGCAAACCCTCGACAGGTTGCTGCCCAGAACACGATGCTGAGCTGAGAACACACAAACTTTGGTACCCATCTGCACCTTCAGTAGCCACGCCCCTCCGTGGCTCCGCCCTTAACATTAACACCTGACGTTCCTACCTGCACAGCTGTGACAGATGACCAACAGCAGGTTGACGGACGCCCACTCAGGACTGGCTGCCCCGCAGTCGCCACACACTTTGTTGTAGGGGTTCTCCCACAGACGCAGCGCCACCTGGCTGCAGGACACGGCGCTCTGGATGGTGGAGGTCAGGCTGTCCAACCAGAGGGACAGGTCCTTGGACGACTCAACGGACAGACTAGAAGACAGGAACAAGGTCAGAGGCATAGCAGGCGCAGAGGAAGGCGTGTGATGGACAGGTGACAGGTGAGTACTTGAAGGTCTTGTATGGCGTGAGGAGGGAAAAGGAGTGTTTTCCTATGGCTTTCACTGTGGCCACGTTCAGAGGAACGGAGAAGGAGGCGATGCCCAGCTGGAAACTGTCTTTGTTGGGGTAAATCCAGAGGTCGTGACCCCAGACGGCGGCGTAGGCGCGGCTCCGACTGTCCTTCAAGGTGACCTGCCCATGCAGCTCAGAGGGGGCGGGGCTTTGCAGGCCACGAGTCGCCAACAGGGACGTGACCCACCCTTCCTGAACCTCTGAGGGACAGATAGAAGAGGAAGACGATGAGGACACTGAGCTTCTACCAAAGGAACAAGTTTGATTTGTTCATGCTTCCATCTGCTGATCTACTGCCTGAAATAACAATCTCAACGTTTCTTATCCTGGACAAACGGCCATATTCAAGTCTCCTAAGTGGACATGATCTGATGTCCTGGGACCGGGTTCTCCCTGTAGGGACAGAATCTGCTATAAATCCTAGTTTCTCTACAGATATCCCAGGACCAGTTCAGACGTATGTTCTCCATCTTTATCTCCATAAAGCTTCTACAGAGGAACTCTGTTTTTCTTTTCCCTGAAGATGCCTTTTAAAATGAAATCTCTGCGTTTGGGTACCAGTGAAAGTAGAGCTACTGCTGCGGCTCCTCTAATCATATATCTGTGACTGAAGGTGGCGCTGTTGGTTTTAGGTCCATCCTAATCAACACCAGCTTTCTCTGAATGGATATTTTTGCCTAGACGTGTAATTCATGTGCTGCACCAGCAGGTGGGGACGTGTAAATGGACTAATAGACCAGAGCTGAACTGAAGAAGATACAGGCTTATGGTTAAAGCTAGGCTAAAATCGTAAACAGTGACAGAGTCCAACTGTCCATCTGAGTCAGAGACGTCTTCGTTTCTAAGGACAAACTGATTTCAGGACAGGGTTTGTAAAAAATGTTGTACTACTTGTTTTTATTTGTCTCACTAGAGGGGCGAGGGCACCTTGTCCAGCTATAGAAAATACCTTTTCATAATTATCTACAGTAGATTAACATCAAAGTCTCTGATGTCTCCCAGGAAGACAATCAGACACCATCTGGTAATCTTTGTCCTACCGCTGTTATGAGCCATGAAGTCATAGTGTTTCTTCCTGAAGTAGACGGAGAAGCGTCCTTTGTCCTGAGATTTCACGTTGGTGATACTAGAAACATGGAACAGAACCTCGCTGAACCGGTCCTGATCCAGAGAAGAAAAAACCCGCATCATTCAGCTGGCTACCACAGGTAACACAGGTAACAAAGGTAACACAGTAACACAGGTACAGTAACACAGGTAACACAGGTACAGTAACACAGGTAACACAGGTAACACAGGTACAGAAACACAGGTACAGTAACACAGGTAACACAGGTAACACAGGTAACACAGGTAACACAGTAACACAGGTACAGCAACACAGATAACACAGTAACACAGGTACAGTAACACAGGTAACACAGGTACAGTAACACAGGTAACACAGGTAACACAGGTAACACAGGTACAGTAACACAGGTACCGCAACACAGGTACAGTAACACAGGTAACACAGGTAACACAGGTACAGAAACACAGGTAACACAGGTAACAAAGGTAACACAGTAACACAGGTACAGCAACACAGGTACAGTAACACAGGTAACACAGGTAACACAGGTACAGTAACACAGGTAACACAGGTAACAAAGGTAACACAGTAACACAGGTACAGCAACACAGGTACAGTAACACAGGTAACACAGGTACAGTAACACAGGTACAGTAACACAGGTAACACAGGTAACAAAGGTAACACAGGTAACACAGGTAACACAGGTACAGTAACACAGGTACAGTAACACAGGTAACACAGGTAACAAAGGTAACACAGGTAACACAGGTACAGTAACACAGGTAACAAAGGTAACACAGGTACAGTAACACAGGTAACACAGGTAACACAGGTAACAAAGGTAACACAGTAACACAGGTACAGTAACACAGGTAACACAGGTACAGTAACACAGGTAACACAGGTAACACAGGTACAGTAACACAGGTACAGTAACACAGGTAACACAGGTAACACAGGTAACACAGGTAACACAGGTAACAAAGGTAACACAGGTAACACAGGTACAGTAACACAGGTAACAGTAACACAGGTACAGCAACACAGGTAACACAAGTAACACAGGTAACAAAGGTAACACAGGTACAGTAACACAGGTACAGTAACACAGGTAACACAGGTAACACAGGTAACACAGGTACAGTAACAAAGGTAACACAGGTACAGTAACACAGGTAACACAGGTACAGTAACAAAGGTAACACAGGTACAGTAACACAGGTACAGTAACACAGGTAACACAGGTAACACAGGTACAGTAACAAAGGTAACACAGGTACAGTAACACAGGTAACACAGGTACAGTAACAAAGGTAACACAGGTACAGTAACACAGGTACAGTAACACAGGTAACACAGGTAACACAGGTACAGTAACAGTAACACAGGTACAGTAACAGTAACACAGGTAACACAGGTAACACAGGTAACACAGGTACAGTAACCCAGGTAACACAGGTACAGTAACAAAGGTAACACAGGTACAGTAACACAGGTACAGTAACACAGGTAACACAGGTAACACAGGTAACACAGGTACAGTAACACAGGTAACACAGGTACAGTAACAGTAACACAGGTAACACAGGTAACACAGGTAACACAGGTAACACAGGTAACACAGGTACAGTAACCCAGGTAACACAGGTACAGTAACAAAGGTAACACAGGTACAGTAACACAGGTGAGTCTGGTCCACTTACTGAGCGCTTCTTACGCAGGGACATCAGCTGACCGTCCAATGTCACCCACAGAACGCTGTACCTGATGGACAGAGGAGAAATCATCACCTGGTGTCTGTTTTCATCCATCTGTTCATCCCACCAGGTGTTCTGGTTCTTACCTGAATCCCTTCCAGAAATCCAGCCAGCAGGCTCGGACCACGGCGCTCTGAGGAGCCGACTCGCTGCTGCCCCCTTTCTTCCTGGAGACTCTGATAGTGGCGGTCCTGCAGAACAAGCAGCTGTTAGCAGAGAACCAGATCATGACTGGACCTCTAACTGTGTGATCCAGGCTCCAAACTGGACTGGATTTATCTCCACTGCTTGCTGCTGCCCCATCAGGCCAACATGGGAGCTGTTCTGGTCACATGGTGTGACTCAGTTAGAGCTCAGCATCTATGATCAAATATCTGAGTCAGTTCGGTGCAGTTAGATGAATCTGAGCTGTGATTACAGCAGAGGCTGGTTTCTATGACGGCAATGTTTCCACCTTTCTATATACATGTAAGGCTTTTGTTCTGAAGGGCCAGCAGATTTCAGCCAATGAGGAAGCATGCGTTGAGATCCTGCAACCAATCATCAGCTAATAAGAACCAGGAAAGAGGTTAGAACTCTAAGAAGCCCTCAGACAGAACCGAACTTTGGACCTGAACTCAGAACCCATTGGTACAAACCTGGGAATCTTCTGTTTGGGCTTTTTGTTTGGAGGGGGCGGAGCCGGGCGAATTGGTTTCAAGCGTTCTGATTCTGATTGGTTGGATGAAACTCTGCAGTATAGCAAGCAAAAAAGTACTGTGTCAGTATTATTATTATCATTATGATTATTAGAAGTAATGAATACAGCACCACAGACACACTTGTTGGTAACTGGGTCAGAACCAGGATCCTTATCCACTGATACATCAGAACCAGAGGCAGCAGAGCTAACTCCTTTATCCTCCTCCTCATTGGATGACTCGGATTCAGCCTCCTCCTGGTTGGTCCAACATGACAGCACAGTGATGTATGGATCTTGTTCTTTGGTGGACAGAGGAGACGGAGACTCAGCTGGAACTAGAACCATCAACACAGAAAAAGACAATGAGAAACATGGAATACCAGGCTAATAAACAACAGAACACAGATTGATAATTCATAGATCAGCAGAAATCAGATGTATAAACCAGGGTTTAGAAGAACTATGAACATTGGACCAGTGGTTACATCAATACAACAGAATTTAGATCAGTTAAAGCAGCTTTAGATGAACTCTAATGAACAAAGTAAGTAGTGACAGGTCGTGTTCCTAGTACCTTCCTCAGGAGGATCTCCAGCACTCTCTACTGGTGGAAACTCTACACCTGCAGTTGGGTCCAAAGATGACTTAACCAGCTGGGATAGAGCTCCAATATCTGGAGAAAAACAAGCGACCCATCTCATTAAAAACAGGTTAACAGATATAAATACAACAGGTCTGCAATGGTGTTAAACCCATCCACCTTGGTCCAACCATCTAAGCTTACACAACCAGAACTGGGACCAGAACCCTCCCCCTATCCTGAAACAATCTCCAACTCCTTCTGGAGGGTCCAACTAGTTCCTGCTGCAATTATGATCTGACTTCAGGACTATGAGAAGGAGGTGCTCGATGAAGGTGGGAATGGATTGGGTTTTTTGTCAATGGTTTATTCAGGAACCATCTATGACCCATCACTGGACCATAGATGGTCCAACTGGGGCCCATCTATGGCCACACTGTGGTCCATGGATGGTCCATGGATGGTCCTTGACTGGTCCAGCTATGGCCCATCCATGGTCCATACATGGTCTACCCATGCATCTATGCCAACGTTTCCCACCCCTGGTCCTTGAGGCACTCTGACCTACATGTTTTAGGTTTTTCCCTGCTTCAGCTAATTTCAGTTGGTGGTTGAATAACAGGCTTTTTTCTGAGCTGCAATCATCTGAATCAGGTGTGTTTGCCTGGAGGACCAGGGTTGGGGCACACTGATCTATGCTATTAAAAAAACGAAACAGTTTTAGAGAAGAACCTAAAGGAAGACTCCCAGATGTTACTTATTACCTTGCAAGGGTCACCATGATATAAAATTATTACTTCTACCTGACTTTGACTTGTTTATTATGTTCTCATTAGTTTATCCAGAACCTTAGCTTGTTCACACCTCTGACCCCACTGGTTTACCTGTGTGACCGCCTCCAGATCCATTCGTTAGCAGTGGGGGGTATGGCTCAGGTGGAAGGGGCGGGGCTGATGGGTTAGGAATACTGTTAGCAAAGTCAGCAAAGCTGGTCATGGTAGTCAATGAGCTGATGATGCTGTCTAAGCTGGAAGGATCTGAGAAGGTGGAAGCTGGTGTGGTGGGGGCGGGGCTTAAAGGGACAGGGTTAACTACAGCGTTAGCAGCTTCGGCTAAACCAGGTATGGTCATAGAGATGCTGTTAGCTAGGCTGTCTATGGAGGGCGGGGCTGTAGGTTCTGGCTGTGCTGAGTGGGCGGAGCTTCTGATGCCTGCAGCAACTCCTGCCAGAGATGGGATGTTGGTGGCGATGATGTCTGTGATCCCGCTTAGAGTCGGGGCGTCGATCTGTGTCGATCCATCAGGTGAAGAAAGAGGAGGAGCATCTTTATCTGAGGGAGAAGAGACGGTGATGTCATCAGTTTTTAGTTGTTTGATTGGTTAAGGTGTCCACCAGGTGGAAGTCAAGTTCGACAGAGGTATTGAAGACATAAAAATTAGACTTTCCATTGGGGTAAATTATTAGTCATCCAGGATATGATCATGTTTAGAGTTTAAATGAAGACGTCAGAACTTTTCTTGTCCAGAAAACATTTAGTCTCTAAAGCTCCTTCAGCTTTGAAACAAGGGTTGGTAGTATCAGATTTGTATGTCTAAAGTTAGTGTTCACTAATGAGGCTATGGTTGGTCCTAACAACGGTACATCATGTTGAAGGTTCACATGCTTTGGTTGACTTATAATAACTTTTAACAGAGGAGTTTTACATAAAAACACACATTACATAAACCAGCTGTTTACATCCCGATGACTGATGATGATGTCAGAGCTGGAATAAAACCTGCCAGATAGATCCACCAGATAGATCCACCAGATAGATCCACCAGATAGATCCACCAGATAGATCCACAGACAGTAGACAGACTGATCAATAGATAATCAAAGATTTGGTCATACGCCTCCATTTTTACACATTTTAGATGAGGAAGACAGACGGTTTGATTGAGGAGTGAAGGAACCATGTATGTTAGACATGTGAGCCCAACCTTAACCATACCATACCATACCACTTTATTTATAAAGCACGTTTATAGACAGCCGAGGCCGACCAAAGTGCTGTACATCAAAACAACAGTAGAAAACACAACCAAGCAATAAAATAGAGAAACACATTAAGATAAGGCAAAACTATGCCACATTAAAAGCCAACTCCCTCACTGCCATGGGGAGTTGGTTCCAGAGGCGAGGTGCACAGAACGAGAATGGACGTTCCCCTCTCATCCTCGTTCGAACCCGTGGGACCTGCAGGAGGCGGTGCTCTGCTGACCGAAGTGACCGGCCTGGTAGATATGGCTGAACCAGCTGAGACAAATACGGGGGCGCGTACAAGTAAAGTGACTTAAAAACAAAAAGTAAAATTTTAAAACGAATACGGAAACGTACCGGGAGCCAGTGGAGCCGGGCCAAAACGGGGGTGACATGCTCCCTTCGTATAGTGCCAGTCAAAAGGCGAGCAGCCGCGTTTTGTACTAGCTGTAAGCGTGCAGTTGCAGCCGTAGTCGATCCAAAAAAAAGAGAGTTTGCGTAATCCAGGCGTGAAATCACAAATGCATGAATTACAGTATGCAAATCACGTTTAGTCAGGATGGGCTTCAATTTTGACAGCCGGCGGAGCTGAAAGAAGCAGGATCTCACCACCTGGCTAATGTGAGAGTCCATCCTTAATTCACGGTCCAGAATCACACCAAGGTTTGTAATAGTGGGTTTCACTAAGCTCGAGAAGCAGGGCGGCAGGACAGGGCTCAATGCAGCGGGCGAGGGGGGAACAAATAAAAGAGCCTCTAACTTAGACAGATTCAAATGTAAGAAGTTGTTAGAGAGCCAGTCCTTGGCTTCATTCAGGCAATCCACGGCTGATTGCAGCGGCTCTTGGGGTTTAAAAGAAACATAAAATCGGCAGTCGTCGGCATACAAATGATAAAAAAGGCCATATCGCCTAAAAATAGCTGCCAAAGGAAGGATGTAAAGATTAAAAAGCAAAGGTCCTAGAATAGAGCCCTGGGGGACCCCACAGGGCAGAGGGGAGGCCTCAGATGCACAGTCCCCCAACCTTACACAAAAACTTCTATCACTAAGATAGGATCTTAACCAGTCAAGGGCAGTTCCCTGAATACCCACAACCTGGTTCAATCGGGACAAAAGTATGAAATGGTCCACGGTGTCAAAGGCTGCTGTAAGGTCCAGCAGAACCATCAGGACATATGACCCGCAATCCGTAGACCGCAGAACATCATTAAAAACTCTGAGGAGGGCGGACTCAGTGCTGTGACCAGCCCGGAACCCAGATTGCAAAGGATCCAAGATATTAAAGGTCTGTAGGTAGTCTGACAGCTGGGTAAAAACGGCATTCTCAAGAAGCTTGGATAAAAACGGGAGTTTGGAAATAGGGCGGAAGTTTTCCAGGGTGGAAGGGTCCAAGCTGGCTTTCTTTAGGATCAGCTGGACCACTGCTTGTTTAAAAGCCTGGGGAACAGCTCCAGAAGTCAAGCTTGCATTAATAATGTTTTGGACGGGATAACCAACCACTGGGAAGACATCTTTCAAGAAACGTGGGGGCATCACATCATTCGGGGATCCAGAGGGGTTCATCCCTGCCACTAAGTCAGTGAGCACTGGGAGAGAGAGAGGCTCAAAATGATCAAAAGAAAACTGAGGAGAAACACAACCAAGAGAACCATCCAGTGAGGGTGTGATCAAGGCTCTGATATGATCAATTTTTGAACAGAAGAAATTCAGAAACTTTGAGCAGAGGTCATCAGATATATTAGCCAGAGCAGGTTCACTGGAGACAAAAGAGTTCAATACAGAAAATAATACTCGCTGGTTGCCAGGATGACTGTGGATAATGTCAGAGAAATAATTCTTTCGAGCTGTTTTCACCACCTGCTGAAAACCAGAGGAGGAGGCCTCATGTTCCTCCTTTGCAACACATAGAGCAGCTTTGAGTTGTTTATCTTAGAAGTTTCACTTAAACTCACACAGTGAGCCATGTGACTACCATAGCACATAGTTACATAGTTAGGATTGTTTGACCGGTAACACCATGCCTAGAGCTTATGTAACTGTGATAGCCTCGATAGGAACAACAGCGCCTCATTAGTGAGCCTTAATCACACTAACTTTATACATCTGATGATCCTGCTTTTAGAACTGAAGAAGCCTCTGGCATGAGAGACGAAACGTCTTCAAGACAACTAGAAAAGTCCAACTACCTTCATTTAAACTCCCAAGACTGAGATGTTCCCAATGGGAGCGGCCATGACGGGAGAATTTGTGTTCTGGGAGGAGTTCTGCTACAATCTGTCTCATTTCTGGTTCTGCTCACAGAGACACTGTGGAAAGTTTCTAGAACTGCTATAAATCCTAGTTTCCTCTGATCTGAGGAAGCTGACGGTTCTTTTTGCTCCCAGGTTTATCCAGGGTCCATTCTGAGGTCCAGTTACACAGAACCACTCAGCCCAGTCTGGAATCTTCTGATTGTTCTGCAGATGTTTCTGCTTTGAATATGAACTGATGAAAACAGTTTAGAAAGATTTTAAACTGCACAGAAATGAGTTTAATGCAGCAGGAACAGAACCGGGACCAGTACCAGTGAATCAACCTGCATCTTCTCTGAGGATTTTCTACCAGCTCATATATCATCAGGGAGTTTTCAGAACAAAAAGTTTCATGGAGAAAGAAATGAGGCCCAGTCCAGGTGTGGCCTACAGAGATAACTGGTTTACTGGGTAACGTGGACCAGTCTCCAGGTACCAAGGTCCATTAAACTGTTGGACTCAGAGCGGCTGGGATTGATGTTCTCCTGCTTCCAGAATCAGAACCGTTTGAGCTTCACTACCTCAGGATTTCTATGATAAGGAGCTGAAACTTGAACTGTAGTTTGGACACAGGGCTGGTTCCGACCCATAAAGACGGGTTCCCGACCCATAAAAGGTGGTTCCTGACACATAAAGACTGGTTCCTGACCCATAAAGATTGGTTCCCGACACATTAAGATTGGTTCCTGACCCATAAAGGGTGGTTCCTGACCCATAAAGATTGGTTCCCAACACATTAAGATTGGTTCCCGACACGTTAAGATTGGTTCCCGACACATAAAGATTGGTTCCTGACCCATAAAGGGTGGTTCCTGACCCATAAAGATTGGTTCCCGACACATTAAGATTGGTTCCCGACACATTAAGATTGGTTCCTGACACATAAAGGGTGGTTCCTGACATAAAGACTGGTTCCTGACCCATAAAGGGTGGTTCCTGACCCATAAAGATTGGTTCCTGACCCATAAAGGGTGGTTCCTGACCCATAAAGATTGGTTCCTGACCCATAAAGGGTGGTTCCTGACCCATAAAGATTGGTTCCTGACCCATAAAGATTGGTTCCCTACACATTAAGATTGGTTCCCGACACATTAAGATTGTTTCCTGACACATAAAGGGTGGTTCCTGACCTATAAAAGGTTGTTCCCGACCCATAAAGACTGGTTCCCGACCCATAATGATTGGTTCCTGACCCATGAAATGTAGTTCCTGACATAAAAGGTTGTTCCCGACCCATAAAGATCGGTTCCTGACACATGAAGACTGGTTCCTGACCCATAAAGGGTGGTTACTGACACATAAAGATTGGTTCCTGTCCCAAAAAAGGTGGTTCCTGACCCATAAACACTGGTTCCTGACCCATCAAGGGTGGTTCCTGACCCATAAAGGGTGGTTCCTGACCCATCAAGCGTGGTTCCTGACCCATAAAGACTGGTTCCCAACCTATAAAGGGTGGTTCCTGACCCATAAAGATCGGTTCACGACACATTAAGATTGGTTCCCGACACATAAAGATTGGTTCCTGACCCATAAAGATTGGTTCCTGACCCATAAAGGGTGGTTCCTGACCCATAAAGGGTGGTTTCTGACCCATAAAGGGTGGTTCCTGACACATAAAGATTGGTTCCTGACCCATAAAGGGTGGTTCCTGACACATAAAGATTGGTTCCTGACCCATAAAGATTGGTTCCTGACACATAAAGATTGGTTCCTGACCCATAAAGGGTGGTTCCTGACCCATAAAAGTTGGTTCCTGACCCATAAAGGGTGGTTCCTGACACATAAAGACTGGTTCCTTACACATAAAGATTGGTTCCCGACCCATAAAGATTGGTTCCGGACCCATAAAGATTGGTTCCTGACACATAAAGATTGGTTCCCGACCCATAAAGATTGGTTCCCGACCCATAAAGACTGGTTCCTGACAAATAAAGACTGTTCCCCTTAGGGCCAACATGTGAGCTGAGCTCAAACAGAAGCAGCTTCACCTCAGCATGAGGAGCCAAACTGGTTTAAAGGAGGAATGCTGAAGCCAACTGGTTGGACTGGTTCTACTGAAACACGTCAGCAGCTACTGCTGGTAAACACGGATCAATCGTCAGTCGCTCCTCTTTAAACTTCTGTGGCGGTGAACAAACTGAAAGGAAAGCTCAAAGGCCAGAGAATTTTATCGTCAAGGCAGAAACACAAAGACATTTAATCAGTTCAGAGAATCTTTTACTGGATCAGAACAAAAACTAAACTTTGTAACAGAGCCCATGTTCTTTCTTTTGTTTGGATTATGGTTCTGGTTCCTGAGGTCCAGATTCCTCCAGAAGAAAAACAGGATCATTCCTGATAAAAGAAACCGTTTTCTTCCTGATTCAAGAAGGTTTCCCTCAGAACTAATCAGGTGTTTCCAGGTGAGCTGCTCCGTGTCAGATGATGACATCACTGCAGAGTAACTGGACTCACCACCAGAAATTATCTGTTTATGGAGTTTTTAAACATTCATTTGCAAACAAATTTCGTATTGATTAGAAGAGATGCAGATCCAGAGGTGGAGTATCTAACTGGGTCCAAACAAAGGAGCTGAGTCTGATCTTAATGTTGGAACGCCATTGGTCCTTGATGCTTTTGGAGCCAATCAGAGGCTTTCAATCTGAGAGTGGTCAGCATGATGATGGAAGCGACCGCAATAAGAAGAAGAACGGAGCCCTGGGGGACAGGTTAACCAGGAAGACGAGGGTCACAGAGACGAACCACTGAAGGGCGGAGCCTCTGACACCCCCACTGTGCCCTAGATGAGACGACACAGCTGATTGGTCAGTCTCAGTATCGCTGAGGCTCCAAGATGGCTGAACCACCAACAGCAGGAGTTCTAAGGTTGTTATAAACCTGCTGGTCAGACCGCATGTTTGCAGGTGGTTTAAACCAGGTTGGAGATCTGGGCCAGTTTCTCCTCCATTTTGTGTCAACCTGTAGGAAAACTGCTGCTGACCAGGGAGCTTACCTGTGCTCAGGTAACGTCCTCTGGAGGAACCCAATGGCAGACTTTGATGAGCCGGGTCTCTGAAACACAAAGTCTGGGTCAGTCTGAGTTGGTTTTAATGGCCGAGCAGGTAACGGGTAGCAGGTAGGAAATAACAAGTAACAGGCAGCAGGTAGGAAGTAACAGGTAGCTGGTAACAGGTAGCAGGTAACAGGTAGGAAGTAACAGGTAACAGGCAGCAGGTAGCAGGACACAGGTAGTAGCTAACAGGTAGCAGGTAACAATTAGCAGGCAGCAGGTATGAAGTAACAGGTAGCAGGTAACAGGTAGCAGGTAACAGGTAGGAAAATAACAGGTAACAGGCAGCAGGTAGGAGGGAACAGGTAGCACATAGCAGGTAACAACTAGCAGGTAGCCGGTAGCAGGTAACAGGTAGGAAGTAACAGGTAACATGTAGCTGGTAACAGGTAGCAGGTAACAACTAGCAGGTAGCAAGTAAGGGGTAGGAAGTAACAGGTAGCTGGTAACAGGAAGCAGGTAACAGGTAGGAAGTAACAGGTAGCTGGTAACAGGTAGCATGTAACAGGTAGAAGGTAACAACTAGCAGGTAGCCGGTAGCAGTTAACAGGTAGGAAGTAACAGGTATGAAGTAACAGGTAGCACATGGCAGGTAGCAGGTAACAGGTAGCAGGTAGCAGGTAACAACTAGCAGATATCAGGTAACAGGTAACAATTCGCAGGTAGCCGGTAGCAGGTAACAGGTAGGAAGTAACAGGTAACAGGCAGCAGGTAGCAGGACACAGGTAGTAGCTAACAGGTAGCAGGTAACAATTAGCAGGCAGCAGGTATGAAGTAACAGGTAGCAGGTAACAGGTAGCAGGTAACAGGAAGGAAAATAACAGGTAACAGGCAGCAGGTAGGAGGGAACAGGTAGCACATAGCATTTAACAACTAGCAGGTAGCCGGTAACAGGTAGGAAGTAACAGGTAACATGTAGCTGGTAACAGGTAGCAGGTAACAACTAGCAGGTAGCAAGTAAGGGGTAGGAAGTAACAGGTAGCTGGTAACAGGAAGCAGGTAACAGGTAGGAAGTAACAGGTAGCTGGTAACAGGTAGCATGTAACAGGTAGAAGGTAACACATAGCAGGTAGCCGGTAGCAGTTAACAGGTAGGAAGTAACAGGTATGAAGTAACAGGTAGCACATGGCAGGTAGCAGGTAACAGGTAGCAGGTAGCAGGTAACAACTAGCAGATATCAGGTAACAGGTAACAATTCGCAGGTAGCCGGTAGCAGGTAACAGGTAGGAAGTAACAGGTAGCACATGGCAGGTAGAAGGTAGCAGGTAACAACTAGTAGGTAGCCAGTAGCAGGTAACAGGTAGTAAGTAACAGGTAGGAAGTAACAGCTAGCACATGGCAGGTAGCAGGTAACAACAAGCAGGTAGTAGCTAACAGGTAGCAGATAACAGGTAGCAGGTACCAGGTAACAGGTAGGAAGTAACAGGTAGCAGGTAACAGGTAGCTGGTAGCAGGTAACAGGTAGGAAATAACAGGTAACAGGCAGCAGGTAGGAGGGAACAGGTAGCAGGTAGCACATACCAGGTAACAGGTAGCATGTAACAGGTAACAACTACCAGGTAGCCGGTAGCAGGTAACAGGTAGGAAGTAACAGGTAGCTGGTAACAGGTAGCATGTAACAGGTAGAAGGTAACAACTAGCAGATATCAGGTAACAGGTAGGAAGCAACAGGTAGCAGCTAAAAACTATCAGGTAACAGGTAGGAAGTAACAGATAGCACATGGCAGGTAGAAGGTAGCAGGTAACAACTAGCAGGTAGCCAGTAGCAGGTAACAGGTAGGAAGTAACAGGTAGGAAGTAACAGGTAGGAAGTAACAGGTAGCACATGGCAGGTAGCAGGTAACAACTAGCAGGTAGTAGCTAACAGGTAGCAGGTAACAACTAGGAGGTAGTAGCTAACAGGTAGCGGGTAACAACTAGCAGGTAACTTATTATTTTTATCCTAAAGCCATTTTTCATTCCAAACAGCAAATTTTAGTCTCAGTTTTTAGGTTTACTAAGCAGCTGGTATTTCTATGTACCTTATGAGTGCATTTTATCGCCAATTATTCAAATAGTTTATTAATGAACTTGATTCTATGGTGTCTCTGATGTTTTGTTGTATCTTACAATGACAATAAAGAACCTGAATCACCTGTTCAGGTAGCAGGGGGAGCTCTTGGTAGAGTGAAGCCGAGGTTTGGGAACAGGAGGAGTCGGAGGAGGAGCCATCTGCTGAGGAGGAACACAGAAATCCATCAGAGCAAATCCATAGAAGTCTTCCTCCTAATGAAGACACACCTGCCCAGGTGATGGAATGTTGCATGAATACACAAACATCAATCTAATCTGGGTTTGAAGCTTAAAAACATCTATCTGATAAGATGAGGCGACACATCAGATTAAAGCGATGGGACTTTAATATTTAAAGTAATATTCCAGTCAAACCGTCTGTTTCCATCTTCCTCAGAATTATAGAAATAATTAACAATCATTTAGTAACCAGCCCAGTCATTCTGCTGTTTGCTTTAGCTTAGCATGAACCAATGTAAGTGAATGGGAACTAGTAGCATGCTAGATGTTCCCATTCACTCATACCGACACAGATTTCTACTTAGGTAGTAATAATAATAATAATAATAATAATAATAAATAAATAAACCATCAGATTAATTCTGCATCTGGAGATTAATCATTAGTATGAAGTAAAGGGAGGCAGCTGATTGGTCCTTCCTGCAGGCTCCGCCCATCATACCTGCAGCTTCCTGAGTTCCTGCAGTAGAACCTTTGGTCCAGTCAGGATTTAGCGCTTCATGCGGTAAAGATGATGTAACAGGAGCACAGGTGGATGGTGGGAGGAGCCTGCTGATGATCAGATCCGCCCAGTTCCTGATAAACACCTGTTAGTTTGCCTCTATGGTATCAGTTAGAGAGGATCAGTGGTTCTGGTCTCCCTCTGAGCACCCGGTTCTGCTCCTGGACCGGATACTGGAAGACCAGAACCCAGCAGGAGGGGAGACCAAACGGTTAAGCACTGAGGTTGACCTCCTGTTGACCCGATAACCATCCAAAGGTCACATGACCCATCACTGTTTCAGTTACAGCTTCCAGAAAACATCCAACCGAACCGTGAAGACCAGAACTTGTGCCAGTTTGGACCCGACCGTTCCAGAGACGGAGCAGGAGGTCCGAGCTCAGAGTTCTGACTAGAAACCAGCTGGAGACCAAAGATGGGAACATCTCAGCTCCAGAACCTGGGAGAAACCCGGAGGAACCAGGAGGACAGAACCCAGAACCAACAGAGGATCAAAGTCGTGTTAGGAGGGGATTACTGAACGAGGCGGTAACGGTTGATATAGCAGATCCAGCAGAACCCAGAACCGGATCAGACAGAACCAGGCAGGGCTGAAGCCAACAGCAGACGGGAGAGGATGAGGATGAAGGCAAACATCCTGATCCATGTTCTACCACGGTTCTGCACTGGAACCAGTACATGTTATCTGTTGTAGTTCAGGTAGAACCAGTCCGGTACCGATAATAAACCCGACCAGGTTAACTTCTGGATATAAAACATTAAATCTAAATCAATTTGTGTCAAAACTAAAAGTAGATCTGAAAAGTTTCCTTCCATAAAACATGAACCTGGGTCACCTGCCCACAGACACACCTGCTATTCTACTGAGAGGCTGGCTTCTGGAGCTGAAGCTCACCTGTACAGGTAAAACTCACTTGTACAGGTAAAACTCACATGTACAGGTAAAACTCCCATGTACAGGTAAAACTCACCTGTACAGGTAAAACTCACTTGTACAGGTAAAACTCACATGTACAGGTAAAACTCACCTGTACATGTAAAAGTCCCATGTACAGGTAAAACTCACCTGTACAGGTAAAACTCCCATGTACAGGTAAAACTCACCTGTACAGGTAAAACTCACATGTACAGGTAAAACTCACATGTACAGGTAAAACTCCCATGTACAGGTAAAACTCACATGTACAGGTAAAACTCACCTGTACAGGTAAAACTCACATGTACAGGTAAAACTCACCTGTACAGGTAAAACTCACCTATTACAGGTAAAACTCACCTGTACAGGTAAAACTCACATGTACAGGTAAAACTCACCTGTACAGGTAAAACTCCCATGTACAGGTAAAACTCACCTGTACAGGTAAAACTCACATGTACAGGTAAAACTCACATGTACAGGTAAAACTCCCATGTACAGGTAAAACTCACATGTAAAACTCACATGTACAGGTAAAACTCCCATGTACAGATAAAACTCCCATGTACAGGTAAAACTCACATGTACAGGTAAAACTCACCTGTACAGGTAAAACTCACATGTACAGGTAAAACTCCCATGTACAGGTAAAACTCACATGTAAAACTCCCATGTACAGGTAAAACTCACATGTACAGGTAAAACTCACATGTACAGGTAAAACTCACATGTACAGGTAAAACTCACATGTACAGGTAAAACTCACATGTAAAACTCACCTGTACAGGTAAAACTCACATGTACAGGTAAAACTCACATGTACAGGTAAAACTCACATGTAAAACTCACCTGTACAGGTAAAACTCACATGTACAGGTAAAACTCCCATGTACAGGTAAAACTCACATGTACAGATAAAACTCACATGTACAGGTAAAACTCCAATGTACAGGTAAAACTCACATGTACAGGTAAAACTCACATGTAAAACTCCCATGTACAGGTAAAACTCACATGTACAGGTAAAACTCACCTGTACAGGTAAAACTCCCATGTACATGTAAAAGTCCCATGTACAGGTAAAACTCACCTGTACAGGTAAAACTCCCATGTACAGGTAAAACTCACATGTAAAACTCACCTGTACAGGTAAAACTCCCATGTACAGGTAAAACTCACATGTAAAACTCACATGTACAGGTAAAACTCACATGTACAGGTAAAACTCACCTGTACAGGTAAAACTCCCATGTACAGGTAAAACTCACATGTAAAACTCACATGTACAGGTGAGCTTCAGCTGTACAGGGAAAGTTCTACCTGTACAGGTGAGTTTTACCTGAGAAAAACAGCTGATGTCCCGGTTCTTACCTTGATATCGTCTCCTCAGGGTCTCAGCAGCTCACCTGTTCACCTGTCTGGACCGCTACCTGTGGAACCAGGTGTGTCTGCTCTCGTCTCTGGAGGCTGCCTGTGTTTTTCTGTCCCTGTGAGGACCGACACGGCTTCTCTGGAGCTGCAGAACTCTCAGGGTTCTGGTCCGGTCCAGTCTGACATGCTGGAGGTTTCCAGAGCCAAAAGCAGACGATCCCACAGAGGTTCTGGTCAGGACCGGGATGAGCCTGAAGCGTAGCAGGAACCGGATCCAGCTACAGCAGAACCCTCAGAAGCAGGCGGGTTAAACTGACTGAAAGCTTTACAGTGTCGCCTCACCTGTTCTACCTGCTGCAGGAATCTGGGCGGGGCTTCCTCTGCTCTGTTGAGTCATGCTGGAGTGTGTGTGTGTTAAGTGAAGCTTTGTGTGTCAAACCCACATCAGAGTCAGAACTTCAGGTGTTTGATGTTCTGACCCGTTCTGACCCCAGCTTCACCAGAACCATCCCTCTGGGCCCAGATCGGCCCATGAACCCTCATCCTGTGTTAATGTTGAGGTCCAGAACCTGAGACACGTTTCTCTGTTCTTACAGCAGCAAAAGTCATCAAATAAATCTGGAATCATAGTTAAACTTTTCATTTTTCTCCTTTTGAACCTGAGAAGTTCTAATAAAACTTTTATCTCAGAGCGACAGAAAGAAAAGCAGCAGCTACAGTAAAACGTTGGTCTTTATTTCATGAAATAACCGATAAATCAACCAAGAACATCCCGAACCAAACCATCCTAAAACCCTGGTTCTGGTCCAGAAGACGGATCCACCATCAGAATCTGTGTCCTATACGCCATATTCATGAAGGAGAATTACAGTAAAACAAGATAGATGTTAAACATAAATGAACTGGACCGGTTCTGATCCGTGTTATCGTTTTATTAATCATTTATTTGACCTTCTGCCTTACCTGCATTCATATTTACCTGTTTCTGTCACATCAGCCTCATAAAACCTGTTTCTACCTAAATTATCATACATTTTAGTGTTAATCTATTGTGACTCTATTCTGCGTGTTGGGCTGATAAAAACATAATTCAACGGTCCATATTATCTATTAAGATAATCCTATTAAATACCAAACGTTATCTTTACTGCATAATGCAGTATTTCTTTTTACAGTGTACCATCTGAGAAAATGACGAACTCTCCGAGTATTCGGACCAACCTGAACCTTCAGTAGGGAAGGTAACAAAGGAGGCTTATTTACCCCTAAAATGGTTATTTATTGGTATGTCAGCCACATCGTGTGAATTATACATTTTTGAATGTTTTTTATTTAAAAAAATATGTAGAACTTTCCTCCAAGTACCACTAGGGGGAGCTTGAGTACCACTGGTTTTACACATACCAGTTATAGAATTTGGTGATATTTTCCTCCTTTCATGAACTTATTAATGGTCTATAAAACCACATTGATCAGCACTGAACACAGATCCATCATGGCCTGCAGAGAACACCATCACCTCCACCCACTGATGGATGCTAACCACTCAGCCAAATACACATCTGGATAAAAAGCTGAATATAATTCATTCATTATCAGTTATCTGCTTATTCTAAACTAGAACCAAATAAACTATTAGTTTAGATTGTTTTTCAGCCACTCTGTGTGAGAATACAGCTGTAGTTAGAGAGGGGCGGGCCTTAGGAGGGCTGAAGGATTTCATTGGATCATTAGCCAGCGTCCTGTAGAAATCAGCCAATAAGCGGATAGATGAGTTTATAATATGCTGCTGGTTGAACAGCCAATGAGGTGCATCGGCCCACTGGGTCCTGTTCACAGAGACACTAGAACGTGAGGAACCAGAACTAGGGGTTCCTGGTTCCCAGTGGCTCCTGGTTCCTAGGGGTTCTGGTTCCCAAGGGTTCCTGGTTCCCAGTGGTTCCCAGGGGTTCTAATGGTTCCTGGTTCCCAGTGGTTTATAGTGGTTCCTGGTTCCCAAGGGTTCCTGGTTCCCATTGGTTCCTGGTTCCCAGTGGTTCCTGGCTCCCAGTGGTTCCTGGTTCCCAGTGGTTCCTGGTTCCCATTGGTTCCTGGTTCCCAGTGGTTCCTGGTTCCCATTGGTTCCTGGTTCCCATTGGTTCCTGGTTCCCAGTGGTTCCTGGTTCCCATTGGTTCCTGGTTCCCAGGGGTTCCTGGTTCCCATTGGTTCCTGGTTCCTAGGGGTCCCTGGTTTCCAGTGGTTCCTGGTTCCCATTGGTTCCTGGTTCCCAGTGGTTCCTGGCTCCCAGTGGTTCCTGGTTCCCAGTGGTTCCTGGTTCCCAGTGGTTCCTGGTTCCCATTGGTTCCTGGTTCCCAGTGGTTCCTGGTTCCCAGTGGTTCCTGGTTCCCAGTGGTTCCTGGTTCCCAGGGGTTCCTGGTTCCCAGTGGTTCCTGGTTCCCATTGGTTCCTGGTTCCCAGTGGTTCCTGGTTCCCATTGGTTCCTGGTTCCCAGGGGTTCCTGGTTCCCAGTGGTTCCTGGTTCCCAGGGGTTCCTGGTTCCCAGTGGTTCCTGGTTCCCATTGGTTCCTGGTTCCTATGGGTCCCTGGTT
Organism: Apricaphanius iberus; assembly: GCA_028564705.1. Lineage (NCBI taxonomy): Eukaryota > Metazoa > Chordata > Actinopteri > Cyprinodontiformes > Aphaniidae > Apricaphanius > Apricaphanius iberus. Next base: position 304,074 of record JAPXFQ010000381.1, on the reverse strand, counting down.
CCCAGTGGTTCCTGGTTCCCATTGGTTCCTGGTTCCCAGTGGTTCCTGGCTCCCAGTGGTTCCTGGTTCCCAGGGGTTCCTGGTTCCCAGTGGTTCCTGGTTCCCAGTGGTTCCTGGTTCCCAGTGGTTCCTGGTTCCCATTGGTTCCTGGTTCCTAGGGGTCCCTGGTTTCCAGTGGTTCATGGTTCCCATTGGTTCCTGGTTCCCAGTGGTTCCTGGCTCCCAGTGGTTCCTGGTTCCCAGGGGTTCCTGGTTCCCAGTGGTTCCTGGTTCCCATTGGTTCCTGGTTCCCAGGGGTTCCTGGTTCCCAGTGGTTCCTGGCTCCTAGGGGTTCCTGGTTCCCAGTGGTTCCTGGCTCCTAGGGGTTCCTGGTTCCTAGGGGTCCCTGGTTCCTAGGGGTTCCTGGTTCCCAGTGGTTCCTGGTTCCTAGGGGTTCCTGGTTCCCAGTGGTTCCTGGCTCCACACTATCATCTTCTGTAGATTTTTTGTGTGCTGGTCAGGCTGCTGATCAAAACTATCTCAGCTCTTAATAAGATCTGCATGGAGGAATGAGCCAAAATACCAGGAAGATTGTTAAAACCTGCTAAGCCCTACAGGTAACCTTTGACCTCTGTCAGTCCCAACCAAGGTAAAAGTAGTGAGTGGAACTTTTATAACTGATCAAATACTTATTTTCTGCACCATTATGCTAAATAAATTGTTTAAAAAAATCATATAATTTGAATTCCTGGTTTCTATTTCCACATTTTGTCTCTAACAGTTGAAGTGTAGCTTTGATGAAAATTACAGGTGTGTCTTATCAGCCAATGAGCATTCATGGTCCCGCCCACTGACCCTGATTGGCTGATGAACTCGTCCAAATTAAAATTTTTCTTTTTAAAATAAATCAGAAAAAATTCAACAACAAACCACCTCTGAGACGCTCTGAACTCCCAGAGGAATAGAGCTAGAGATTCATAAGCAAACATGGTGAAATGAAGAGTTTAATTCCTTTGGCTGCCCCATTAACTCCCATTATATAAATACATACAGGCCAGAAACATAAAGTCCAGCAGTACTGCCCCTCTGAGACTCGCTAGGCCACTTTATTAGGTACACCTTACCAGCTTGGACTCTGGACCTTCAGGTGTTTCAGGCTGTGGGTCCAACAGGGAGCAGAACCGTCTCAGATGTTGGTCCATGATCAGGACTGAGGCTCAGCTTGAACCCACACCTCCTCTCCAGGTTCTGTTTCTCCGGCAGCCGACCCGTCCTGAGGAGCTGGGCCGGTACCGATGCAGCAGAACCTCCATGTTTAGGAGCAGAACTGGACTTTTAACACAGCTACTGTGTGTCTGTGTGTGTGTGTGTGTGAGTCTGTGTGTGTGTGTGTGTGTCTGTGTGTGTGTGTGAGTGAGTCTGTGTGTGTGTGTCTGCGTGTGTGTGTGTGTGTGAGTGAGTCTGTGTGTGTGTGTCTGTGTGTTACTTCCTGCCTGAGGAGAGACGGGGCGGGCGAGCGAATTGAAAACAGACCTCCTCTCTCTCTCTGTTTGAGCGAAGAGGAGCGATGATGAGGAAGAGGAGATGAAGATCTGCAGGAGGAAGAGGAGCGCAGCTTCATCTGAAGGTCTGACTCTTTTCTTTGTTTAAATTGTTCTGATTCTGGGGGTTGGTTCTGCTGGGTTCTGCTGGGTTCTGCTGGATAAACCCAGAGCAGTTAAAGCCTGGCTGCATTTCAGCTCCATGATCTCATTCCTCCACAGACTCCAGAAGTCTGGCAGGAAAAAAACGAACTCTGTGGAAAATCCCTGAGTGGAAACTCTGGAGCTCTGCTGGTTCTGATCCGATTCTCTCTCCACAGTGTTTTTCTCAAACTTATTTAAGGTCAGGAAGTAAATCTATGGAAGCTTCAGAATGAAGAAGAAACAGTTCAGAACCTCCTGGTTCCCGAAGAACCCGATGGATCCAAAAGAACCGTCTGAGCTTTGAGTGTTCTGGCAGAACCACTATTCTGGAGCCGGACTCACAGCTCTGAATGTGAGAATGAATGATTGTAAAGTGCTTTGAGGGCCTCAAAAAGCGCTATATAAATGATGATCTGGTGATCCAGGTGAAGCTGGAACATCACAGCCTCCCTTCATGCTAGCAGCAACTGTGGGGTCACCTGTCCAGGTAACCTGAGAACGCCGATCGCTGATGGACCTCTGTGATTGGCTGTAAGCCGCCGCTCTGCTCTCTCTCGGCGCTGCAGCCCACAGGAAATACCTTTCTATTTATTTTTCTCCTTCTGTGGTCGACCCACATTCCTGTCCAGTCAGAACCAGCTGTGATTGGCTGAGCCCCCATGAGGACGGCTGAACACACAGTCTCACAGAGAGGGACGTGTTCCCGTCTGTTTGAAGAAGCTCAACAGCTTTAACAGAAGCTCCCTGTAGGGAAGAACCACCAGAACCAGAACCAGAACCAGAACCTGGACCTTCTTCCAGTGGAGGAGAATCATCAGAGAACCACAGAGCAGGAATGTTTCATCCCGACAGGGAAACATGTTAAAGGCTAAAACAGTCATGAACCGTTAGCAGAACCGTTAGCAGAACCTGTTGGTTAAAGTTCTGACCCAGACGCCAGGAAACATGTTGGATATTAGATCAATCTGAAACAGGAATTATCAGAATTCTGTCACCGTCTCATCATCACAGATCAAACTGATCAGTTTATGTTTTATCTTTACATCCCGTCTCTTCCTGGTCGCTTTAATGGAAGCAGGAATGTTTCAGTGAAACATCTCCACACCTCCAGACAGCAGCTTCTGGTAAGACCCGGATCACCAGAACCAGAACCTGCTGCCATGAGGGCGTCCATCAGAGGAACACCAGCAGGTCTGAGCCTTCTTTTGGGTGAGTGAAGAAGCTAACACCTGGCAGTTCACCAGGTGAGACCATCTACCTGTTAGTCAGAACCAATCATCCAACCAGCAGCTGAAGGTACATTCAGACCGCCTGTTGCTGCCAGGCAGCAGGGCAGCGAGTTTAATGCAAAGTCTATGGTAGCTACGCAGCAAGGGGGCGCCAAACTGGTATCAGCTGGGAAAAATTACTTTTGGGCAGCAACCAATCAGCGACGAGATTCAACTGGAGCTAGTCTTTTTTTTTTTTTACTTTATTTAAAGCTTGCAGGTAATATAAATACATGTGTATAACCTGTAACAGAACTAAAATAGACTCTAGAAAGGAAAAAACTATGAGAAAAATATATTTTTAAGCAGAAACATGAAACAAATTTACATATTTATCAGGGTAGTTATGTTTAAAGGCTTAAAATTAATGATTAAAAAAAGTAAAATAAATAAATAGAAGCATTAGAAACAAATAAAAGATAAGGTATTTAGAAGCGCAGCATTTTTTTGGGCATGATTGGATTTAATTAATTTTAATAAACAGAAATAGTTTTTGAGTTCAATCAAAAAAATCTCAGAATCATGGGAAAGCGTTGCTCAGTGTGTGTGTGTGGGGGGGGGGGGGCAGGAGGTGATAACGTAGCGATGGGAAGGGTATTGGAGTGTCAGGTAAGCAGTTAAACATTCTCTTTTTATTTTAGTAAACGCTAGCCAATCCTGGTTAGGACAACTACGGTACTAAATACACGTTAGGGAGGGAAAGTGCAGAAATAACAGAGAAATCGCCTGCTGACAAACTAACGTGATGCGCCAACGCAGAATAAAGTGTGCAAGCAGCTGGGTTTTGATTTAAAGCATCAACTTTAGTCTCTTTGAGCGTTTTGCTGCCTGGATGCACAGGTCTGAACCGCAGGTATGAACCGCAGGTCTGAACCTGAACCGCAGGTATGAACCGCAGGTATGAACGCACCTTTAGACTGAAGTTTCCCTCAGTCGGATCATCTCAGATGTTCCATGACAGTCAGAATCTCCAGAACCAAAGAGGACATGATTGGTTCCTCTGCACATGTAGAACCTAAATGAACACACCTGTCTGTGTCCAGGTGTTTTGCTGGTGTGTTACAGAGGGGGCGTGGCTCTGGAGCTGCTACCTTCCTCCACAGAAGTTCTGCTGCCGTCACATTCCAACTTCACAGTGGTGATTATTCCCCACCGTCTGTCTGTGGTTGGATCCACCTGAGCATCTTTCTAGTGCCACCTGTCTGTCTGTCCTCAGTTGTGTTCAGGGTGGAGTCAGGTGAAGTGGCGCCTACCTGAGAACTCTGATGGAGGTGATGGGGTTCTGGTACAGGATGAGGGCTCCAGCAGCACCCTGCAGTTCATCAACGCCACCTGGAGGAACTCTGGGAGATACACCTGTGAGGAGCCGTCAGCTGATCAGAGCAGGACCGTGGACGTCTTCATACCTGGACAAGGTAACTGTCCTCTATGGATGGCTGAGTAGGACGCCTGCTTGACGAGCTGAACCATCTTTATATGTTGTCGGGTTCTGGTTCAGAGGAGATGCCAGGTTGGAGCAGCCTTTTAGTTTAAACCAGATGAGGAAACCTTCTATCATTCATTCAGAGGACCTAAAGGAAGGTTATCTAAGTCCAGCAGACCTTCAGGTTCATCAGCTATCAGAGGATTTTACTTTTAGTGAAGGAGCTCAGATGGAGGAAGGTGTTACAGATGTCTCTAAACTTCTTCTCTACAGTTTATTCAGATTAATCAGGTCCATGCTCTGTCTCCTGGTCAGGTTATCTTCTCTGTCTGTGGAAGAGGTTCCTCCCTCTGTTTTAACCCGTCTCGTTGGTTCATGGTATCCCCCCTCAGGTCCAGAACAATGGTTCGTCCCACAGAGTTCCTCCCAAGTATACAAGCACACAGAGGAAGGTACCGTCCCTTGCGTGGTGTCCGACCCGAAGCTCAACGTCTCTCTGTATGAACGACCCGGCAGAACAGCAGTCGCTGAGGTGAGATATGAACCGGCTCTGGGCTTCACGGGTCGGCTCAACGACGCAGGACATGTGTGTGTGGCGGTAAAAGGAGACAAGGAGAAGGAGTCCAAGGTGTTCTATGTGTTCACCGTCCTAGGTAAGGACTGATTGGACGCCTAAGTCCTTCTGAACCAACTGGGATGTCTCTCATCTGTCTCTGTCTCTACCCTATGTCCATCTGTCAGAAACTAAGGAGATGGAAGTGGAGCTCTCTGTGTCCAATCAGATCATAAAGCAGGGGGAGGTTCTGACTGTAAACTGTTCTGTCAGAGACGTGGACATGGCCTTCTTCTCCTGGATTTACCCCCACCAGCAGGTAGGCATGTCAACCTAAGGCGACTGGTTAATCTCAATCTGAGTCCAAATGTTTGCCGCTTTATTCACAGAAAATTCAGAAACTCATGACAATCCTGGAAGGACTGATAAATGTGGACAGTTTGTGGAAGGTTCAGAGTGTTTTCAGTGGTCATGAATAACGAGCAACATTTGTTAAGTTTCACCAAACACTTTCACGGTTGCTTCAGCGTGACGCCAACAGTCCTTTAAGTTTAGAAATGGGACGTGAAGCTCATCCTTCTTCGTCTTTTTCTCCTTTTTGACATTAAAATCTAATATCGTGTTCACACCGGTCAGCGTGTCCAGGCGTAAAATCGCTCAAACGGACGAAAGTTGATGCTTTAAAATTAAAACCCAGCTGCTTACACACTTTGTAGTCCACGTCAGCGCGTCACTTCAGTATGTCAGCGCCTGGGCGGGGATTTTTCTGTTGTTAGTTTATAACATGGCGGATCATGTGGAGAGAGTGGCTTAGTTTATTTAATTCATAAAGCCCGACAACGTTGTTGTCGGGCGCATTTGCTACATGTAGATACAAACCGTTCTTCTGAGTTTGGAGAGTTTCACCATTTGCTCCATGAGCTGCATATGGATGAGGTTTAGTTTAATTACGTCAGTACAAAGAGTCGCTGATTGGTTGGCGCCCTGCATTTGCTGAACCAAAGTTTAGTTTTCCTGCGTTCATGTAAGAAAGCGTATGACAGGGTGCCAAGAGGAGAGCTGTGGTTTTTCATGAGGAAGTCTGGAGTGGCAGAGAAGTATGTTAGAGTGGTGCAGGACATGTATGAGAGCTGTGAGACAGCAGTGAGGTGTGCTGTAGGAGTGACGGAGGAGTTAAAGGTGGAGGTGGGAATGCATCAAGGATCGGCTCTGAGCCTCTTCTAGTTTGCTTTGGTGATGGACAGGCTGATGGATGATGTTAGACAGGAGTCTCCATGGAGTATGATGTTTGCAGATGACATTGTGATCTGCACTGAGAGCAGGACGGAGGTGGAGGAAAAGCTAGAGAGATGGAGGTATGCATTAAAAAGAGAGGAATGAAGATTAGTGACAGCAAGACAGAATACATGTATGTAAATGGAATAGTGGAGTGAAGGAAGTAGAGGACATAAAGGAATTAGTTCAGTTTAGTTTATTTACCATTTGTAGTTTAAAAATAAAACCACATTGGAATGCAATTGTAATGGCTTCCTAGACTGTTAGGTAACCAGTGTTGGGAGTAACAGCCTTTAAGTATAACGGCGTTTAAGTGTAACGGCGTTTAAGTATAACGGCGTTTAAGTGTAACGGCGTTTAAGTGTAACGGCGTTTAAGTATAACAGCGTTTCAGTATAACGGCGTTTAAGTATAACGGCGTTTAAGTGTAACAGCGTTTAAGTATAACGGCGTTTAAGTGTAACAGCCTTTAAGTATAACGGCGTTTAAGTGTAACGGCGTTTAAGTATAACGGCGTTTAAGTATAACGACGTTTAAGTATAACAGCGTTTTAAGTATAACAGCATTTAAGTATAACGGCGTTTAAGTATAACAGCGTTTCAGTATAACGGCGTTTAAGTATAACGGCGTTTAAGTATAACAGCGTTTAAGTATAACTGGGTTTTAAGTATAACGGCGTTTAAGTATAACAGCGTTTCAGTACAATGGCGTTTTAGTATAACGCCGGTGGTTTTGGTTAGGGACCATCGACAAATCTCCATACATCCCAAAATATACCCATGAGGTATACTAACAAAGTGACCCCAAAATATTGATAAATAATTGCACAACACCCTAGGAACGTGGCACACCGATTAATAAAAAAATTTACGTGAAATATTTCTTAATATGTTACTGTAAAATATGTGATTTTCTTCAATGGTTCATGTGACCAAGTGATACCAAATCAGTCTGAAAATGTCTACATCCAGTTAGATAGTGCTCTGCTTGCTGTGCAATATTACAGATATTAACTTAATGGACATATCTTCCTTTGTTTCTTTTTAGCTACATTTGTCTCTTAGTTTTGCATTTTAATGAAAACCTGTGTGATTATTCCAACTTTTACTTTTTGTGTTTGTTTTTTTCTGCATACAGCTTCAATCAGAATAAGAATCAGCTTTAATGGCCAAGTATGACACATACAAGGAATTTGACTCCGGCAAATTTTCTCTCCAGTACAGAACTTAAATAAGTGAAATTAAAAAACGGAAAAAATAAATAAATAAATAAATAAAATAAAATAAATAAAAATAAAAAGTAAAGGATAATATATACACCAAACCAGGGTTATTGTACAGTCAGTATATACAGTAAGTATATACAGCACTGCAGAGTTTTAGTTTATTGTTCATGTGAATGGACACACACTCTGTGACTATTCAGAGTTCATCAGAGCGACAGCCTGGGGGAAGAAACTGGTCTTGTGTCGGGTGGTTTTGGCGTACAACGCTCTGTAACGCCGGCCTGAGGGGAGGAGCCTAAACAGATTGTGGCCAGGGTGTGAGGGGTCAGTGGTGATTTTTCTGGCCCGCTTCCTGACCCTGGCCCGGAAAAGGTCCTCAATGGAGGGAAGATCAGAACCTATGATCCTCTCTGAGGACCTGACTGTTCTCTGCAGTCTGTCCCTGTCTTGCCTGGTGACGGATCCGAACCAGACAGAGATGGATGAGGTCAGGACAGACTGGACTATTGCTGTGTAGAATATGGTCAGCAGTTCCTGAGGCAGGTTGAACTTTCTGAGCTGACGCAGAAAGTATAGCCTTTGCTGGGCCTTCTTCCTTATAGAGTCAATGTGGGAGGTCCACTTCAGGTCCCGTGTGATGGTGGATCCTAGGAACCTGAAAGACTCTACTGTGGGGACTGGCCTGTTGGTGATTATGAGAGGAGATGTTGATGGGGGTCTCTTCCTGAAGTCCACTGTCATCTCCACAGTTTTGAGCGGGTTTAGCTCCAGGTGGTTCTGACTGCACCAGAGAACCAGCTGTTCCACCTCCCTTCTGTATGCAGACTCTTCGACGTCACGGATGAGTCCAATGACGGTGGTGTCATCTGCAAACTTCAGGAGTTTCACAGAAGGGTCTCTTGACGTGCAATCAGTGGTGTAAAGGGAGAAAAGCAGTGGGGAGAGAACACATCCCTGGGGGGCGCCGATGCTGAGGGAACGGGAGCTGGATGTGAACTTACCCAGTTTCACCTGCTGCCTCCTGTCAGTCAGGAAACTGGTAATCCACTGACAGGTGGAGGGAGGCACGGTGAGCTGGGACAGTTTTTGGTGGAGGAGCTCTGGGACAATGGTGTTAAACGCAGAGCTGAAGTCCACAAACAGGACCCGAGCGTAGGTACCTGCAGAGTCTAGGTGTTGCAGGATGTAGTGTAGAGCCATGTTGACTGCATCATCCACTGACCTGTTTGATCTGTAGGCGAACTGCAGGGGGTCTAGCAGGGGATCCGTGATTTCCTTCAGGTGGGACAGCACCAGACGCTCAAAGGATTTCATGACCACAGATGTTAGGGCAACTGGTCTGTAGTCATTTAATCCTGTGACAGGGGACTTCTTGGGAACCGGGATGATGGTGGAGCGTTTGAGGCAGGAGGGGACCTCACACAGCTCCAGGGAGTTGTTGAAGATCTGAGTGAAGATGGGAGCCAGCTGGTCAGCACAGACTTTCAGACAGGACGGAGACACTCCATCAGGACCTGATGCCTTCTTAATCCTCTGTCTCTGAAATAGTTGGCGCACATCCTGTTCACAGATCGTCAGCGCAGGCAGGGGGTCAGGTATGGGGATGGTTTGGGGTGATGCTACGCCTTTTGTGATGGAGATGGTGGGGGAGGTGGAAGCTGTGAAAGTTGTTTCAAACCTGGAGAAAAAGTCATTGAGGTCCTCAGCCAGGCGGGGGCTCCCCACAGGGTGGGGGGATGGTCTCCTGTAGTTGGTAATGGTCTGCAGGCCCTTCCAAACTGCAGAAGAGTCGTTGGCAGAAAAACGCTCCCTCAGTTTTTGGCTGTAGATTCTTTTTCCTGCCTTGATCTCCTTTGTCAGCTGGTTCCTGGCCTGTTTGTACAGGTCCCGATCCCCACTCCTGTAGGCCTCCTCCTTGTCCTGGCGTAGCCGTCTCAGTTCTGCAGTGAACCATGGTTTATTGTTGTTGAACGTGCAGAAGGTTTTGGTCTGCACACACATGTCCTCACAAAAGCTGATGTAAGATGTCACAGTGTCAGTCAGTTCGTCCAGGTCTGAGGCTGCTGCTTCAAAGACGCTCCAATCAGTGCAGTCAAAGCAGGCCTGTAACTGCATCTTTGACTCATCTGTCCATCTCTTCACAGTTCTTACCACAGGCTTAGCAGATTTCAGCTTCTGCTTGTAAGATGGGATGAGGTGGACCAGGCAGTGGTCAGAAAGTTCCAAAGCAGCACGGGGGACAGAGCGATATGCATTCTTTATTGTGGTGTAGCAGTGGTCTAAAGTGTTCATGTCTCTGGTGGGACACGTCACGTGTTGTCTATATTTAGGCAGTTCAAGTTTGAGATTTGCTCTATTAAAATCCCCGAGAATGATTAGCAGAGAGTCCGGGTGAGTTTTCTCCACGTCTGTGATCTGGTCAGCGAGGTGATGTAACGCCTCCGTTACACACGCCTGCGTTGGAATGTATACAGCGACCAGCACAAACGAGGCGGACTCCTGCGGTGAATAAAATGGTTTACAGTTTATGAAGAAAGATTCTAGGTGAGGGCTGCATGTCTTCTTTAACACTGTGACATCTGTACACCAACCTTCGTTAATGTAGAAACATGTTCCTCCTCCCTTTGACTTCCCAGACAGTTCCGCGCAGCGGTCCGCTCGGAACAGCTGGAAGCGCGGCAGCTGTAGTGCGCTGTCCGGGATGTGTTCACTGGACCAGGTTTCAGTGAAGCAAAAGGCGGCAGAACGACGAAAGTCTGAGTTCTTGGATAGGAGAAGGAGCAATTCATCCATTTTGTTAGGCAGAGAGCGAACGTTCCCCAGGTGTATGGATGGGAGAGCGGTGCGTAATCCCCGCTGTCGCAACTTAACGAGCACACCAGCTCGTTTCCCACGCCGGCGTCTCCGTCTAAATCCACAGAGCGCTGCTGCTCCTCCAGTCAGAATCTCAATAAAGTAGTCTGGTTGATTAAAAACCGGTGAAAAAAGTCCGGCACTGGATAGTCCTATTTGTAGGATTTCCTCTCTGCTCATTTTAATAGCAGAGGGAGTGCAGAAAACTATGCAAAAAAGTAAAATTGTATCAAGTACTAGGGAGCGAAGTACCGAGGCGTCCATCCGCGGCGCCATCTTAGATTACAAGATCTTATTGAGTCGAGTTCAAATACCAAATGTTCTAAAATACTGTAGCCTATATGATTTTTTTTATTTATAATTCAGTCATAAAAATATTTGATGTTATAAATATAGAACATAACTGCGTTATAGAAATAACATCACAGTTACTTAGTGAGACAATTACTAACTCAATTACTTTTTTAATGTAAGATACATTGTAGGTCACAGCCACATGATCTGTGAGCAGAGGTAACCACTATATTTCTTCTACAGTAAGATTACCAAACCACACCATGATAGAGCTGGTGAGAACATTTTCAATACTACATATATAAAAATATAAAAGGATGGTTTGGTATGGAGTGAACTAATTGACATAAAAAAACAGCCGCTGATGGGCCTTTTTAACAATACGTTTGGTATCTGAATGCCAGCGAAGATCATTGGAGAGAGTCACACCCAGAAACCTCCATTCATCAACCATCTGTACCTCAGTCATAAATGGCAATGGGCTCATTGTTCTTACTACAACTAAAATCAGTTACCAGCTCACAGGTTTTAGAAATATTCAGAACAAAGTATGTCAGATAAACTATCATTTATTTTAAAAGCTCTGTTGTCTGCAAGTTAAAAGGGTCAACGGTCCAAAGCAATGGAGGAAAGAGGTGAACAAGTGTGTGGAAGCTGGTTGAAACGGGTGGAGAAATGTTTCTGGTGTGATAAAAGGATTTCTGCCAGAATGAAGGGAAAGGTGTAGAAGACAGTAGAAAGACCAGCGATGTTGTACGATCTAGAGATAGAACCAATGAGGAAAAGACAGGAAGCAGAACTGGAGATGCTGAGATTGTCTCTGGGAGTGATGAGGATGGATTGGATCAGGAATGAGTCCATCAGAGGGACAGATCATGGTAGATGTTTGGGGATAAAGTCAGACTGAGATGGTTTGGATATGTTCAGAGAGATGATGATTACATCGGTAGAATGATGATGAGGATGGAGCCACCAGGCAGGAGGCAGAGAGGAAGACCAGGAAGAAGATTAATGGATGGAGGAGGAGATGAAGTTAGTTGTTGTGAGGTCAGAGGATGCAGAGGATAGGACTAAATGGAGACAGATGATTGGCTGTAGCGCCCCCTGAAGGGAAAAGGCCGAAAGAGTAAGAAGACACTGGAACCATCTCTTTTGCGTAATAATCTAGAAAATTAACCAGCTCATAATCTCCTTGATGGTCGCCATCTTTGTTTTGCTTCCACCCTCCAAATCCTGCACTCTATCTGGTCTGATTTCTGCACTGTGCCCCCTAGTGGAGCTCTGCAGTAGTACGTACCTGTTGCTTGTGTCAACAACAGGTTACATGAGGTTAAAAACAAAGTATATTCATCTTGCCACGACTCAGACATAGTTGTAGACATCTTGTGTTTGATACAGTCTGTCAGGTGGAACTAGCTGAGAAATAAGTTCAACTGTATCACAACATATCGTCTCAGACATAACAGACCTTCGCTCAGGACATCTGTGGAAGGCAAAAGCTCCCTGCAGTGCGGTGGGTAAATTACTGCACACGATATTGGTTTAGAACGACCACACTGAAATAGAAAAAGCTCAAAGCTGAACAAATGAGGATGCTGCTGACGTTGGTATCCTCCCAGTGATATACCATATTCACCAGCATTCATCCACGTCTCTGTTAACCACTGTTAAAGACTTACCTGCTGGCCTGGCACTACACTACAGGAAAGTCACTTACTGCCCAGGTGAAAAATAATTGCACTAAGTGTACTCAAATTTGACATCCTTTTCTGTATTTGAAGCAACACTAATCATCATTATACTTCAAGTGTGTTCATGATTAGTTAAATTGAAGCATTCTACTTTGGAACAACTAATTTTGTACTAAATATATTTTAATAGTAATTAAATTAGCTCAAGTCTATTTAAGTGTATTTAGTATACTATTATGTGCTAAAATGGAACAACTTAAAATATATTTAGTATATTTAAAACATGGTTTTACATGTAATAATATATATTTAATTAGTAAAATTAAAGCATACTTTGTATTGTATTGTTTTTTAACATACAATACTACTTATATTTTCTTAAGATGCTAAAATGTTTAATTATAATATTTTTTTTCAAACAAAGAGAATATACTTTCATACCTGAAATTATTACTAAAATGTTACATACTTATCTACCTTGCAATCTGTAATGCAACTCCTCAATACCCCCATAGACCAGAGAGTAATTCTACATATGCAGGTAGTAGTGATTTCTCAGGACATTAACTTGTGCTTTTCCCCAAGAGCTGTTTTATGGTAACGTCGCTTTGACTCACGGTTCTGTGTCAGGTTTCTCCCAAGTGAATTATGGGTAATTTCTTAAAAGCATATACATTAACTAAAAACCCATAAAATAAGGTTTACTTACAGACCTGTTAACTTCTCTGCTTTTATATATATAAATATCCTATTTGTTTACCAAACTAATTAAACATTACAGAACAGCTGCAACAATTACTATCTGTGTAATATACACACTGTAAGAAATTTATAAAAGAACGGAAGAACTAGCGTGAATAACTTCACTGCATATTTAGACTCAAATTTAACTTAAAATACACTCAAACTTAATATTACAGTGTTAATATTAAAATGTGTATTCTTAAAGTATGCTTTCAGTGTATCTTACAATAACAATTCTGAGCATACAATTAAAAATATATCAAAAATATATGAAAAAACAAATATCAGATAAGTACACTTTAAAAAGTACACAAAACTTTCATTTTAGAATAATGTATTTCTGTAAAGTGTAACATAGTACAATTATTTTCAAGTGTGTTAAAAGTGTTAGTGTTAAAGAGTGATGCTACTACATTATTATATATTTACAAAAAGTACAATTTGGGTAAGTACATTTTCAACATACTATTGGAAATACAAACACCCTTGAAATAAACTAAAGTACTCTTTTTTTCAGTTGGGTGGGTCTAAACATTGGCTTAAATCCAAGATGAGGGCAGAAACCAGCAGATAACAAAGGGAACCAAGAAGCTTAACTAGTGAGGAGGAGTGAAAAAAACAGGAGAGACTAAAGATCACAGAATTATACAAAAAACATGAAAGGATCTACAAACTAAAAGAGAAAAAGTCTGACATGGACATTAGAGTCCAAACCAAAATACAAAAACAACAGAAGCAGAAGAAATAAGTCAGAATCTCAGAGGAATAAGACCTGAACAGCACATTTGGATGTTATCACTCCCATTAAATGCCGTCAGACTGTGCCCTCTCTACCTACTAGTAGGTTATCAACCATTCGTAGCGCTGATAACAGCCAACTGTCTGCACGTGTCAAAAATTCTTCATCAGAGTAGCATATCGTAACTAGAGTTATCTAACCAATCTTAACCAACCCACAAGTTTTATGTCCTAACCTTACGGTCACAGAAGGACAAATATACTTTATTTTAAATGCCTAAACCTTATTTGAAAAGGTTTTCAACACCAAACGGAAAAGTAAGTTTCAGTAGGTAGAGAGGGCGCAGTCTGACGGCATTTAATGGGAGTGATAACCGCTAATAACGGCTATTTAATGTGAACAGCCGTAAGAACCCTAACAGATCAAAATGTTTCATAACCATCATCGACTCAATGCTTTCTCTACAGGAAGTAGAACCTCTAACAGACATCCTGCCCAATGAAATTCGTTCTGTCATAAACATCACCACGGCAACAGTGTCACACTCAGGTATGTGTTTCAGCCTGTCAGACCCAACATGTCACTGCAGTTAGCAGGTCGCTACAGTTACCATGGTGATATGTGCTTCCTGTAGGTGTGTACGTGTGTGAGGCTCAGGACTCACAGCTCAGATGGACCGTGAGGAAGAACATCACAGTAACCGTTCTGAGTCAGTACGCACACACAGGTGAACGCATGCACAGGTGAATATAGGTGTAACCCCCTCCTCTCTGCAGAGCGAGGCTACGTCTACCTGTGGCCCTCAGGTGAGACCAACATCTCCTCTGTTGTCCACCACACCGTGGAGCTGAAGGTAGGAGGTGAAGCCCACCCCGCCCCGAACGTCACCTGGTCCAGACTGAACCAGACTATTGCCATGGAAACCAGCTCCATCAACACCACTTACCTGAAGAGCAACAGGTAGGTAAAAGGAAGAGGTTCTTAGGTCCTAGAGTCCTTTAAATTAATTATGTGGCATTCATATATTTATGCAATAAAAAGTTAAAGTTCTCCCCAGAGCAAAAACTGATAAACACCTTTAATTAAAGACGGATCACCTGGTTCTTCAGTTTATTCTGACACATAACTGAGATAAACAGGTTTCTTCTGGCAGGATGTGGTCAGGGAGGAGCTCTGCAGAAACCAAAACGTTCAAAGGAAGGTCTTCTTCCCAGGTTCTGGCCCGTCAGAACCCAGCTGCAGACTTACAGTCATGGTTTCAGGACAAGATTCAAACCCATGTTGTCTTTAGCGGAGTCTGTTCATTGTTCATAGGAACATTGGTCCTTGTTGCTATGCGCATTTTATCCTGGTTGACTGGATTCCAGGAAAACATGCGGTTGTCCTCTGCCCAGGTATGAGCTTCATCAACAACTCTGATGCCTTATGGGACAAAATGGACTTCAGCTGGCAGCCATCTCTCGTCCTCTACCATTTTAGACGCATTCCAGAACCACTGCTGACACAGACATTCAACCATCTCTGCCTTTCACTTGGTCAGACCGAGCCTGATCCTCATCTGGTACCAGTCACAAAACTTGCTACACGGGACCTGGACCTTCAGCTTGATCCACTTGTTCTCCTCATTGCAATAAACTCTAGACAGGCTGAAAGTCATGCTGTAGATGTCAGTAATGGTCCATAAAAGTCTTCTGTGGTGACCCTGAGAACGGTTCAGAGATCTGTTGAAACAGGACTTCTTACCTTTATGTGTCGATTCCAGAGAAGGAAGGATAGACCCAGCAACCATCCTCTCTCTGATAAACTGTTGGAGGACAGTTTTCTTCTCTCTGCTACTTTTCTCTCCTACTACTCTCCAGATTTATTTTCTGCTGTTACTGCGATTTTTAACCCAGTTTTCTCACAGAGTTTTTCTCTCCATTGAAGCTCCACCTGGTCTGTTATCCCACTCAGCTACAGCGCCCCCTGCTGGATGGGGAGCATCAGTTCAGATGAAGCTCCCAGTGACAGAACATCCTCCATGTCCTGTTATCAACGTTTTACTTTCTTTAATATAGAAAATAATCTTCCATCAGTTCCTTTGTTCCTTCTGTGTCTCTTCTCTGTCTTCTCAGACCCCCAGACGGTCGTGGCAGATGATCGCTTGTACTGATCCAGGTTCTGGTTCTGTTGGAGGTTTCTTCCTGTTAAAGGGGAGTTTTTCCTCTCTACTGTCGCTACATGCTTGCTCAGTATGAGGGATTGCTGAGGAATTGCTGTGGTTGGAGTCTGTATGATCCGGGTCCAACCTCACATCAATGACTCAGCACAATCTGCTGGGATTCCTTACATAGAAAACTTTTAACTGATTGGAATGTTTGGATAATTGGATTAAAATGATTTTTCTTATAAAGTGCTTTGAGACGATTTATGTTGGGAATTGGCGCTATAGAAAAAAACTGAACTAAGTTTAAAACTGGGTTTGATTGAGATTTCAGTAGCAAGTGGAGCATCTTTATTGTTGCTTTGGAAGGGGATGGGACGTCTGTGAGGACTGACTGGTTTATTGGCTGACTGGTTGGTTGGCTGACTGGTTTATTGGCTGACTGGTTGGTTGGCTGACTGGTTTATTGGCTGACTGGTTGGTTGGTTGGCTGACTGGTTTATTGGGTGGTTGGTTGGCTGACTGGTTTATTGGCTGATTGGTTGGTTGGTTGGCTGACTGGTTTATTGGCTGATTGGTTGGTTGGCTGACTGGTTTATTGGCTGATTGGTTGGTTGACTGACTGATGTATTGGCTGACTGGTTGGTTGGCTGACTGGTTTATTGGCTGATTGGTTGGTTGGCTGACTGGTTTATTGGCTGATTGGTTGGTTGACTGACTGATGTATTGGCTGACTGGTTGGTTGGCTGACTGGTTTATTGGCTGATTGGTTGGTTGACTGACTGATGTATTGGCTGACTGGTTGGTTGGCTGACTGGTTTTATTGGTTGACTGGTTCATTGGCTGACTGATTTATTGACTGACTGGTTGTTGGCTGACTGGTTGGTTGGCTGACTGGTTTATTGGCTGACTGGTTCGTTGGCTGACTGATTTATTGACTGACTGGTTGTTGGCTGACTGGTTGGTTGGCTGACTGGTTTATTGGCTGACTGGTTTATTGGTTGACTGGTTCATTGGCCTACTGGTTGGTTGGCTGACTGGTTGGTTGGCTGACTGGTTTATTGGCTGATGGTTGGTTGGCTGACTGGTTTATTGGCTGACTGGTTGTTGGCTGACTGGTTGGTTGGCTGACTGGTTGGTTGACTGGTTCATTGGCTTACTGGTTGGTTGGCTGACTGGTTGGTTGGCTGACTGATTTATTGACTGACTGGTTGTTGGCTGACTGGTTGGTTGGCTGACTGGTTTATTGGCTGACTGGTTTATTGGTTGACTGGTTCATTGGCCTACTGGTTGGTTGGCTGACTGGTTGGTTGGCTGACTGGTTTATTGGCTGACTGGTTGGTTGGCTGACTGGTTTTATTGGTTGACTGGTTCATTGGCCTACTGGTTGGTTGGCTGACTGGTTGGTTGACTGGTTCATTGGCTGACTGGTTGGTTGGCTGACTGATTTATTGACTGACTGGTTGTTGGCTGACTGGTTGGTTGACTGACTGGTTGTTGGCTGACTGGTTGGTTGGCTGACTGGTTGGTTGGCTGACTGGTTGTTGGCTGACTGGTTGGTTGGCTGACTGGTTGGTTGACTGACTGGTTGTTGGCTGACTGGTTTATTGGCTGACTGGTCGATTGGCTGACTGGTTTATTGGCTGACTGGTTGGTTGACTGGTTCATTGGCTGACTGGTTCGTTGGCTGACTGGTTCGTTGGCTGACTGGTTGGCTGACTGGTTTATTGGTTGAATGGTCGGTTGGCTGACTGGTTTATTGGCTGACTGGTATATTGGCTGTATTGACTGGTTTGCTAATTGATTGATTGCAGGTATGCTAGCACGCTGACGCTGCATCAGGTGCAGTTGGACCAAACAGGAAATTACATGGCAACCGCATACAATGAAGATGACACAGAGGAAGTAATTTTCACACTACAAATCCTAGGTGAGAGAGGATTTACCTGTCAGAGAGTTTACCTGACAGTGTTCACCTGAGCTCACCTGTGCAACTTTGTCCAGCCCCCCCGAGGATTGTGTCTCTGTCAGAAGTTGACAAGAATTCCATCCTTTGTGTCAGTGAAGGGGTTCCGACCCCATCTGTTACCTGGTACACCTGTCCAAGTTCAGTCAGGTAAACACTTGTACATATGCGAAACATTGCCCAGGGTTTCAGCAGGTAACATTTTGGTTTTCCTGCTGCAGGTGCACTAATCTGAGTGATGGATGGAGGAGCCAATTAGGGGCTTCAGAACAGAATGTCACCACAGTGACAGAGGGAGGCGGTACCTTGGTAGGTATCATCATCTAAAGGTGGGAGGGGCTAACTGATAAATTACTGATCTGTGTGTGTGTCACCTGTTCAGGTACGAACTGTGCTGACTCTGAGAACTTTGAGCTCTGTGTCGGCTGTCCGCTGTGAAGCTACTAACATAGCAGGAGGACGCGTGCGAGACCTACGAGTCCTCCAAAACTGTGAGTACTACTGTAGTATCATAACACTAGACTGAACCAATATGGAAGTTCAGTCCAACCCTACAAAAGGATGTGGACACCCTGCTGCTGAAGAAATGTTTGAGTCCAGTTAGTGCTGACTGGGAGAACTGGGCTGATCCATGCAGCAGATTTGTGTCGGTCCAGAACCAGAGGAGCAGGTGGATAACTGTGAATATAACACCAGTTCACATACAGACCAATACTTAGTTTCGGATTCACACCCTCCACTGGAATATAAACTTTCTGTAATCACAACACTACAGCATCAAGCTGAACTTGTCCCAACAAAGAGAGAATGACAAAGAACACAAACATATAATGAATGAACTCCAACCTTTGAACGCCCTTATTGGGCGTATGTTATGGTATGTAGGAAGTCAAAGAAACTGTCATTCAGGCCAATGTGAGAGAGGAGAAAAGAAGGGGAAAACGTAGTTATCCCACATGTAGTGGGAGTTTCTAAGAAAGTAAGAAGCATATTTTCTAAACACAACATCCCATTTTAAACCTGGTAACACTTTAAGGCAAAGACGGGTTCATCCAAAGGGTAAAACACCCAAACACAAGCTCGGTGGCGTGGTATATTCAGCCCAGTGCAGTGAGTAATGTTCATAACTGTACATTGGAGAAACTAGACAGCAACTACACTAAAGGATGGCTAAACACCGAAGAACAAACTCATCAGGCCAAGACTTAGCAGTTCACCTACATCTGAAGGTCAAAGGTCAGTCTACTGACGACAATGATGTCCTCATTTTGGACTGAGAAGACGGATGGTTTGAGGGAGGAGTGAGAGAAGCCATTTCTGTGAAACATATTAGACCAACCTGAACAGAGTAGAAGGCCTCTAATATATACAAATGTATATTTATTAATTAGAAAAAGGCCTCTTTGAGTCGTTTACCAAGAAAAGTGTCAAAGAAACTCACACCTGGAGGCAGGTGAGCAAAACAGCACATAGTTGGGTGATTAGGGTGATTTTCATCTGAAATGACGCAATATTGCTTAGAGCTTACAGAAGTAGTTATAGCCTTATTACTGAGCCTTAACAACACCACCTGTTAGAATCCGACATTCCCAATCCAAGCTCCGTGTAATTCTCTGTTTTCTGCTTTCAGCCCTCCTGTCACAAGTCATAGTGTTGGTGGCGGTTCTGGTTCTGGTCATCATAGCCGTTATCTTTTTTATCATCCTCATTGCTCTCTGGAGAAACGTCAGTAAGCTTCTAAGTTTGAACATTTATGTCCCTGCAGTCCAGCTTGTCTATAGTTTCTGCTCGTCTCTTACTGCATGCAGAAACCTCATTATGAAGCTCGCTGGAGGCTGATCGACTCTGTAAGTTCTGGTGGACAGCAGTGTACCTACGTGGACCCCGAAGATCTGCCCTACAATTCAGCCTGGGAAATACCCAGAAATCATGTGGTTCTAGGTAGAATAAGACCAGAACCTGCAGTTTGGAAGGAGAAGATCTGCATTCAGTTCAGTAAAAGCTTTAACCTGTTTGTTTGTCTAGGTCAGGTTCTGGGTTCTTGTTCCGCTGGACGTATAGTCGAGGCAACAGTTTCTGCTCTGACTGGCTCTGACTCCACAACAAAAGCTGCAGTGAAGATCATGAAGTGTACAGTCCATCTCTTAATTCTGTTTCCGTATAGGAGTCCTGAATCAGACTGAACCCCACGTCTCAATGTGTGGTTCTCTTTCTGCAGCCAAAAGGGTTCAGTCTCTGATGTCCGAGTTAAAGGTTCTGGCTTATCTTGGTCCTCATCTGAACATTGTCAACCTGCTGGGAGCGTGCACCAGGCAAGGTAAAAACTTCAAACCAGAAGAGATCCTGGTTTAGCCGAGGCTTTAATCTGGTTTCAGACTCAATTATTCAGTTTTAAAATTGGTTAACAGATTCTTTAATCTGGATTTAATCTGGATTTAATCTGGATTTAATCCTGTTTGAACAGAATAATTCTGCTTTTGTTTTATTTTCAAATTGTGATGATTCTGATCCATCCATCCATCATCCATCCATCATCCATCCATCATCCATCCATCATCCATCCATCCATCATCCATCCATCATCCATCCATCATCCATCCATCCATCATCATCCATCCATCATCCATCCATCCATCATCCATCCATCTTATCCATCTCCATCCATCCATCCATCATCCATCATCCATCCATCCATCCATCAATCCATCCATCCATCCATCCATCCATCCATCCATCCATCCATCCATCCATCCATCCATCCATCCATCATCCATCATCCATCCATCCATCCATCCATCCATCCATCCATCCATCCATCCATCCATCCATCCATCCATCCATCCATCCATCCATCCATCCATCCATCCATCCATCCATCCATCCATCCATCCATCCATCCATCCATCTGTCCATCCATCCATCTGTTCATCATCCATCTGTTCATCCATCCATCCATCTGTCCATCCATCCATCTGTTCATCCATCCATCTGTTCATCCATCCATCCATCTGTTCATCCATCCATCCATTCATCTGTTCATCCATCCATCTGTTCATCCATCTTTTCATCCATCCATCCATCCATCATCCATCCATCCAACCATACATCCACCCATCCACCCACCCATCCACCCATCCATCTGTTCATCCATCCATTCATCCATCCATCCATCCATCCATCCATCTGTTCATCCATCCATCTGTTCATCCATCTTTTCATCCATCCATCCATCCATCATCCATCCATCCATCCATCCAACCATCCATCCACCCATCCACCCACCCATCCATCT
This sequence comes from Apricaphanius iberus, assembly GCA_028564705.1. Classification (NCBI taxonomy): domain Eukaryota; kingdom Metazoa; phylum Chordata; class Actinopteri; order Cyprinodontiformes; family Aphaniidae; genus Apricaphanius; species Apricaphanius iberus. The sequence goes on along the minus strand of JAPXFQ010000381.1, from coordinate 282,944 downwards.
GTTCATCCATCCATCCATCCATCCATCCATCTGTTCATCCATCCATCTGTTCATCCATCCATCTGTTCATCCATCTGTTCATCCATCCATCATCCATCCATCCATCCATCTGTTCATCCATCCATTCATCCATCCATCCATCCATCTGTTCATCCATCCATCCTCCCCATTCCATCCATCTGTTCCATCCATCATTCATCCATCCATCATCCATCATCCATCCATCCATCCATCCATCATCCATCTGTTCATCCATCCGTCCATCCTTCCATCCACCCATCCATCCATCCATCTGTTCATCCATCTATCCATTCATCCATCCATCCATCCATCCATCATCCATCCAACCATCCATCCACCCATCCATCCATCCATCCATCCATCCATCCACCAATCCAACAATCCATCCATCCATCCATCCATCCAATCATCCATCCATCCAACCATCCATCCACCCATCCATCCATCCATCCATCCATCCATCCATCCATCCATCCATCCATCCATCCATCCAACAAGAATACTTTACGAGATGTGATCTGAAGATAGCCCTGATGGGTTCTCCACAAGAATAAATGAAACTGCAGCCAGTTATATCTGCAGGTCTGAGATATAATGATGAAATCAGTCATCAACCCTTGGCCTAGGAAGCTCTGGTATTAAGTGGTAGGATGAAGGTAGGTCCAGGTTGGCATGTCGTCCAATGGTCAAGTGTATTCTGGAGACTGTTAACGAGTGAGAGTCAGATCAGGAAGGCTGCTCCTCCCAATTAGACTCATCAGAGGGTCTCCACCATCACAAGGTGGGGGATCAAAGTCCCTCAGGAGGACAACAGACTGGTTCCTTCCAGGGCAATATCCTGAGCCTCAAAGGGAATCGTCCCAAAGAGGCAACTCTTTCACTGGGCACAACTTGTGAGATGGTCATCTTATGCCTTTCTCCTCGTGTAACTAATGAGAAGAAGAGTTCAGCACTGCTCCACGAGTTGGGTTATAGGACCAAAATGTGTAGGGATTAGTCCAACAATATATAGATGTTAGCACTCAACTTCACACATAAGATACAGCTCTTTTTTTCTAACATTCCACCTCTAAACATAAGGTAATTACAACAGGGATCAGCACTGAAGGGACCCACCCTTCCCTACTTGCAGTTAGTGTCAGTTTCCATTGTTTTTTCAGGATGAGCCAAATCTAGTTATAATCCTGGTTTAATCATGAGTGGATCTAGATTTAATCCATGTTTGATCCTGATTTCACCCTCCTTTAATCTTGGTTTAATTCACACAGTTTTGAACTGGATTCAATGTGCTGAGTGGAAAAATTCAAGAGGAGAAACATTAAAGACATTACAGAAACATAGACTCAAACCCCCGAGGGTGAACTGGGCCAGTACTAAAACTGGTATAGTTATTCTACAATTAGAATCAAAACTACATGCGAGAAATTACAGAAAACAATGGACTTTGGGAGACATGTTTCCTGTAATCTAGCTGTTTGTTTGGCTGGGTAAAGTAAGACTTCTTGTTCCACAGTTTTCTACTTGAATGCAGCCATCTGATGAGACATTTAAACACAGGAAAGACGCACAGAGCTGCAGGAATCAGATGCTTAGATGTCTCCCCGCTGATACAGATGAGCTGAACCGTCAGTCAGTCTGAGATCGTCTGCTCAGCCTTAATTGTTTCCTTCTTCGTCTTGTCAGACTCAGAAGCAGGAAACCAGAGATTGGACCCGGTCCTCAGCGCCCTCTGTCCATGTATGCATCTCTACTCCAACACACCTGATTCAGGTGATAAGTTTAGCTTCTACAGAAGCCTATTCAGGTCAGGTGTGTGGCAGAAGGGAAACGTTCAAGGACCAGGGTTAAGATTCCTGTTCTAGTTCTGGTTTTAGTCCAGGTGTCTGGTTCTGTGTATCCAGGTCCACTTTACCTGATCACAGAGTTCTGTCAGCATGGAGACCTGCTGAGCTACCTGCACAGGAACAAAGCCACATTTGGACAGGTGGACCCGCCCACAAGGAGGTGAAGAAATCTTTCTGTCTTTCTCGCTGTCTGTCTCTCTGCTCGTACTCAGTGTCTCTCGTCCACAGTACCAGTGACGGAGGCTACATGGACATGAACAAAGCAGAGAGCGGACGCTATGTCCCTCTGAAGGAGCTCGGAGACGCTGAGCCCACGCTGGAGACAGGCCACGCCTCCACAGGTAGAGTCAGTTCAACGCAATCAGAAAGCACAGGAACTGAAACTCACAGTGCTGATCTCCTTCAGACTATCAGGAGGCCACATCGGTCCTCACCCTCAAAGACCTGGTTAGCTTCTGCTTCCAGATCGCTCAGGCCATGGACTACCTGTCGTCCAGGAAGGTACGCCCTCCTCCCGTTATCACGTATTCTCAGTCGGCTCAGCATGCAGCGCTTCAGTCCTGTTTGATCAATACCATCCATTGTGTTTAACTCTAAGCTAGTCTTTACATGAACTTTGTCCCTTTAACGTTTGTAGAAACTTTAGGAAGCTTTTCCACATCGTAAACTGGGCTTTGAAGAACCTTTGTTATGTTTAAAATGAACTGATTTACCTTTAATCAGATAGGAATAATAATAGGAACGGGAATGTCTGAAGGTGATGCTAACTTCAGCATCTATAGCAGGTAGATGTGAGTCGCTTTGCTCTTTACAGAGGGTTGGTGTCTAACCTTGGAGGACCATTTCTGGAGATAAAATGGGCCAATAGCCGTTTATCTTTCATTTTAATGGGAATACTGGATAAACTTGTAGGAACCATAGAGATAAACTCTCTGATGGACCTTCTGGCCTTATCCAGAAATGTGGCTGTTTGCATTAAAGCCTTCACCAACAGAGCTGGTCTGCTGACTTCCCAGCCCCGGTTTGGTGTCACCAGATGTCACCAATCATTACTAAGGACCTGCTTACAGTGGAAGTACGGCTAGAATCTGCTGGAGGTCCAATGATTGCTCCAAATGACTGTCATCCACTGGTTCAGTTTTATGGGGAAACGTTTCTAAGATGTCCAGGTGTTTGATGGACACCTTATTAGAGAAGACATGGGGACAGGCTGCTGGTCTGTCTCCATGGTTCAGAGGTCAGAGTTCATTTCCTCAGAAAAGGTTGTATTCCAGTAGTGGAAAAGCAGCCAAAGCCCAAAGACAAAACCATCGAGATCTTCAGGAAACCCGTAGAACTGTTGATGCCCACCACCTCCACCACACAGCGAGGATGGGATGTCTACCCTCTGAATGCTGTCTCATTTGGGACATGTCAGTCCAGAAGTGTCTGTGTGGAATCACATATTTTGTGCTTGTCCTGTGTCCCTCAGTGTGTCCACAGAGACCTGGCAGCCAGGAACGTTTTGGTCTGTGATGGGAAGCTGCTGAAGGTCTGTGACTTTGGTTTAGCCAGAGACCTTCAGAAGGATCAGGACTACATCATCAGGAGAAACGTCAGTCGGCACATCAGGCTTCTGTCCAAAGCTGATGACATCAACAGGTGTGTTGCTCACCTGTCCTGCTCCTGTTTGGTTTCAGAGCTTCCTGCCCTTGAAGTGGATGTCTCCAGAGAGCCTCTTCCTGGACATTTACAACTCTGAGAGCGACGTCTGGTCCTACGGAGTCTTACTGTGGGAAATCTTCTCTCTAGGTAACCCAGTCTGACCAGTTTACATCCATGGAGCCACGTCTGGGCGGTTTGCATCAGGTGCTGTTTGTGTTTTTGTCCAAGGCCGCAACCCGTACCCTGACCTCCTGACAACCCGACAGCTTGGTTCTGCTCTGAAAAGAGGACACAGAATGGACCAACCAGAACACGCTCCTTCTGACATGTAGGACAACATGCTAAGCAACATGCTAAATGAAATACTAAACAACACGCTAACAAGTATGTTAAGCAACAGGCTAAAAAACATGGCAAGGCAATTTTATTTGTATAGCACACTTTCAACACTAGGCAATTCAAGATGCTTTGCATGATTACAATTGGAACACAGGATAAGTCAATATGCTTCCTAATATGTTAAGCCACACGCTAACTAAATGTTAAACAACACACTAAACCACATGCTAAACAACACGCTAATGAACATGCAAAACAACATGCTAAGCAACATGCCAAATTATATACTAAACTACCCGCTAACTGAATGTTAAACAACACACTTAACCACATACTAAGTAACACGCTACAATACTGCTAACTCTCGTCACATCATATAAATATTAAGAACACGCAGACAGACCAGGAAGAACCTCTAAACATTAGAACCAGTTTAAAGCTCCAACTTCCCAGTAGAACCAGATTAGAGACAGAGGAAGTTTTGGTTCCCAGAATAGAATCTGTGTTAATCTCCGATAGAAAACTGATGGTTTACAGTAGCAACTGATACTGATGTACACTTAACATGTCTGTTCATCCATCCATCCATTCATCCATCCATCTCTTCATCCATCTATGGTAAATGGTAAATGGACTGAACTTATATAGCGCTTTTCTAGTCTTACTGACCACTCAAAGCGCTTTACATTGAAGCCACATTGACCCATTCACACTCGCATTCATACACCGACACCCAACATGGCTCAGTAGGACAATGTAGATTATGGGGGTTAAGTGCCTTGCCCAGGGGCACATCGACATGTGACTGGAGGAAGAACCTACGACCCTCCGATTGCAAGCCAACTACTCTACCACTGAGCCACAGTCTCCCACTATCCATCTGTTCATCCATCCATCTATCCATCTGTTCATCCATCCATCTATCCATCTGTTCATCCATCCATCTATCCATCCATCTGTTCATCCATCCATCCATCTGTTCATCCATTCATATATCCATCCATCCATTCATCCATCTATCCATCTGTTCATCCATCCATCTATCCATCCATCTGTTCATACACCCATCCATCCATCCATCCATCCATTCATCCATCCATCCATCTGTTCATCCATCTATCTGTTCATCCATTCATCCAGCCATCCATCCATTCATCCATCTATCTGTTCATCCATTCATCCATCCATCCATCCATTCATCCATCCATCCATCTATCCATCTGTTCATCCATCCATCTGTTCATCCATCCATCTGTCCATCCATCCATCCATGCATCTGTCCATCCATGCATCCATCTGTTCATCCATCCATCCATTCATCCATCCATCTGTTCATCCATCCATCCATGCATCCGTCCATCCATCCATCCATCTGTTCATCCTTCCATCTCTTCATCCATCCATCTGTTCATCCATCCATCCATATTTTCATCCATCCATCCATGCATCCGTCCATCCATCCATCCATCTGTTCATCCTTCCATCCATATTTTCATCCATCCATCCATGCATCCGTCCATCCATCCATCCATCCATCCATCCATCATCGATCCATCTGTTCATCCATCCATCCATCTATTCATCCATCCATCCATCCTTCTGTTCATCCATCCATCCATCCATCACTCCATCTGTTCATCCATCCATCCATCTCTTCATCCATCCATCCATCCATCCATCTGTTCGTCCTTCCATCCATCCGTCCATCCATCCATCCATCCATCCGTTCATCCATCCATCCATCCGTTCATCCATCCATCCATCCGTTCATCCAGCCATCCATCCAGCCGTTCATCCATCCATCCGTTCATCCATCCAGTTGGGCTGCACGATTATGGCTAAAATAATAATCACGATTATTTTGATCAATATTGTAATCTCTATTTTTAATCACGATCATTCATCCAGTCCTGTAAAATATCTATTTTTATTGCACCAATTATAACCATACAATGTTGTTATTTTTGTGTGAAAAATTAAACTTTAGATTTGAATAGATGATTAATAATTAAAAAAAACTAACAAAAACAAACTCCAAAACTATATATATATATTTAAAAGTACAAGCTAAATATGTTATTGCAGAGTGAAATCTCAAAGTGCAATTTATGGGAAACAATTACAGCTTATACAGAAAAGGCCTTTGACATTCCCTGCATCCAAATCCTTAGTATTTAATATATGCTACGTAGCAACTATTACTCACCTGTTAATGTCATACTGCATAGCAAACCATCCATCCATCCATCCATCCATCATCTTCCGCTTATCCGGGGTCGGGCCGCGGGGGCAGTAGCCTAAGCAGAGAGGCCCAGACTTCCCTCTCCCCGGCTACTTGGGCCAGCTCCTCCGGAGGAATCCCGAGGCGTTCCCAGGCCAGCTGGGAGACATAATCCCTCCAGCGAGTCCTGGGTCTTCCTCTGGGTCTCCTCCCGGTGGGACACGCCCAGAACACCTCACCAGGGAGGCGTCCAGGAGGCCTCCTGACCAGATGCCCGAGCCACCTCAACTGGCTCAGCGGCTCTACTCTGAGCCCCCTCCGGATGACCGAGCTTCTCACCTTATCTCTAAGGGAGAGCCCAGCCACCCTACGGAGGAAACTCATTTCAGCCGCCTGTATCCGCGATCTCGTTCTTTCGGTCACCACCAAGCGTTCGTGACCATAGATGAGGGTAGGAAACTTGGAACGACTGGTAAATTGAGAGCTTTGCCTTTCGGCTCAGTTCTCTCTTCACCACGACAGACCGGTACAGCGCCCGCATAACTAAAGACGCCTTACCAATCCGTCCATCGATCTCCCGCTCCATTTTTCCCTCATTCGTGAACAAGAGGAAGGACCTCATCCCCGACCCGGAGAAGGCACTCTACCCTTTTCCGGCTCAAGACCATGGTCTCGGATTTGGAGGTGCTGATCCTCATCCCAGCCGCTTCACACTCGGCTGCGAACCGCTCCAACGAGAGCTGTAGATCACGTTCAGATGAAGCCAACAAGACCACATCATCTGCAAAAAGCAGAGACCCGATCCTGAGGTCACCAAAACGGATCGCCTCAACACCTTGGCTGCGCCTAGCAATCCTGTCCATAAACATTATGAACAGGATCGGTGACAAAGGGAAACCTTGGCAGAGTCCAGCTCTCACTGGAAACAAATCCGACTTACTGCCGGCAATGCGAACCAAACTCTGACACCGTTCATACAGGGACCTAACAGCCCGTATCAAAGGGCCTGGTACCCCATACTCCCGGAGTACCCCCCACAGGACACCCCAAGGGACACGGTCGAACGCCTTCTCCAAGTCCACAAAGCACATGTAGACCGGTTGGGCGAACTCCCACGCACCCTCCAGGACCCTGCCGAGGGTGTAGAGCTGGTCCAGTGTTCAAGGCCAGGACGAAAACCACATTGTTCCTCCTGAATCCGAGGTTCGACTATCCGTCGGACCCTCCTCTCCAGAACCCCTGAATAGACCTTACCAGGGAGGCTCAGAAGTGTGATCCCCCTATAGTTGGAACACACTCTGTGGTCCCCTTTTTAAAGAGGGGGACCACCACCCCAGTCTGCCAATCCAAGGGAACTGCCCCCGATGTCCACGCAATATTGCAGAGCCGCGTCAACCAACACAGCCCTACAACATCCAGAGCCTTGAGGAACTCCGGCCAAATCTCATCCACCCCCGGTGCCTTGCCACCAAGGAGCTTTTTAACAACCTCAGTGACTTCCAGAGATTCGAAAGCCCGTACCAGAGTCCTCTCTGCTTCCAAACAGGAAGGCGTGTCGGTGGGATTGAGGAGGTCTTCGAAGTATTCCATCCACCGACCCAAAACGTCCCGCGTTGAGGTCAGCAGCTCACCGCCCCCACTGTAAACAGTGTTGGTGGCTGACCGCTTCCCCCCCCCCTGAGATGCCGGATGGTGGACCAGAATCGCTTCGAAGCCATACGGAAGTCGTTCTCCATGGTCTCTCCAAACTCCTCCCACGCCCGAGTTTTTGCCTCAGCGACCATCCGAGCCGCACTCCGCTTGGCCTGTTGGTACCTATCAGCTGCTTCCAGAGTCCCAGAGGCCAAAAAGGCCCGATAGGAATCCTTTTTCAGCTTGACAGCATCCCTCACTGCTGGTGTCCACCATCGGGTTCGAGGGTTGCCGCCGCGACAGGCACCGATTACCTTACGGCCACAACTACGGTCAGCCGATTCGACAATGGAGGCACGGAACATGGCCCATTCAGACTTAATGTCCCCCGCCTCCCCCGGGACGTGTTTGAAGTTCTGCCGGAGGTGAGAGTTGAAACTCCTTCTGACAGGAGACTCCGCCAGACGTTCCCAGTAGACCCTCACAACACGTTTGGGCCTGCCAGGTCTGTCCTGCGTCCTCCTCCACCACCGGAGCCAACTCACCACCAGGTAGTGGTCGGTGGATAGCTCCGCCCCTCTGTTCACCCGAGTGTCCAAAACATGCGGCCGCAGGTCCGATGAAACGACAACCAGGTCGATCTTTGAGCTGCGGCCTAGGGTGTCCTGGTCCCAAGTGCACACATGAACACCCTTATGCTTGAACATGGTGTTCGTATGGACAATCCATGACGAGCACAGAAGTCCAACAACAAAATACCGCTCGGGTTCAGATCGGGGGGGCCATACTGCCCAACCACGCCTCTCCAGGTCTCACTGTCACTGCCCACGTGAGTGTTGAAATCCCACAGCAGAATGAGGGAGTCCCTAGAAGGAGGACTCTCCAGCACCCCCTCCAAGGACTCCAAGAAGGGTGGGTCATCTGAGCTACTGTTTGGTGCATAAGCACAAACAATAGTCAGAACCCGTCCCCCCACCCGTAGGCGGAGGGAGGCTACCCTCTCAGTCACCGGGGTAAACTCCAACGTATAGGCGCCGAGATGGGGGGCAACAAGTATGCCCACCCCAGCTCGGCGCCTCTCACCGGGGGCAACGCCAGAGTGGAAGAGAGTCCAACCCCTCTCGAGGAGACGGGTTCCAGAGCCAGAGCCATGCGTCGAGGCAAGGCCGACGATGTCCAGTCAGAACCTCTCAACCTTGCACACCAGCTCCGGCTCCTTACCCACCAGAGAGGTGACGTTCCACGTCCCAAGAGCCAGCTTCTGCAGCCGAGGATCGGACCACCAAGGTCCCCGCCTTCGGCCACCCCCCATCTTGCATTGCACCCGACCCCTATGGCCCCTCCCACAGGTGGTGAGCTCATGGGAAGGGGGGCCCATGTTTCCTCTTCGGGCTAAGCCCGGCCGGGCCCCATAGGTAAAGGCCCGGCCACCAGGCGCTCGCCAACGTACCCCACCTCCAGGCCTGGCTCCAGAGTGGGGCCCCAGTGACCCGCGTCCGGGCGAGGGAAAACTTGGTCCAACGCTGTCATTCATCAAAGGGGTCTTTGGTCTGCGCTTTGTCTGATCCCTCACCTAGGACTAGTTTGCCATGGGTGACCCTACCAGGGGCATAAAGCCCCAGACAACATAGCTCCTAGGATCATTGGGACACTCAAACCCCTCCACCGCGGTAAGGTGGCAGCCCAAGGAGGGGTGCATAGCAAACGATCGCGTAATAGGCATGAAATCAGACTTACTGCTCCACCATTTTGCATGTCCTTTGACCCATATTGACTGTTCTGTTGACCCAGATGTTTACGTTACGTTCGCCTGTGGTCCCGCCTCCTCTAGCCATTATTTTGTCTGGTATGATTTAACAACTTAAATGTTTAATCAGTCAAAAAACAATTACAGTAATCAGTAACATCGCTACATGTACATTTATCCGCCAAAACTGCGGCGTAGTCAATGGTTGACCGTTCGTCTGTAGCCATTTTTAGCTAGGTCCTTCTTCTTCTATGATTTCGGGGCGTCCGCTGCATTGTGGGATAGCGTAGCATCCACCGGCTGCGAGTGAGATCCATAATGGAGATTTGGATCTACTACATTGCTCAAATACTCCTTTTCACCTGCTACGTAGCAAGCGGAGTGCAGCCATTATGAGTGCTGAGAGGCGTGTGCGCGGTTTTAATTTGGGCAGCTTAATGAAGCTTTAGCCATGCGTTGCCCCCTGGTGGTTGGCAGACTATTGGTTGAGGCAGTGTATGATGAAGAGGTGCGCAGTGAAGCTCGCATTTTGAATGTAAATATCGTTCACGATCAGGTTCATTTAATTGTGGCCACCAAAATCGTGATCACGATCAAAATCCGATTAATTGTGCAGCCCTATCATCCATCCATCTGTTCATCCTTCCATCCATCCATCCATCCATCCGTTCATCCATCCATCCTGTGTCTCCTTGTTCCAGGTATGATGTGATGAAGCAGTGCTGGGATGAAGATCCTCTGTCCAGACCGTCTTTCTCCTTATTGGTCGCTACTGTTGGCAACATGCTGAGTGCCGACTACAGACAGGTGAGCTCACCTGTTTGACCAGAGTGTGCATCAGGCGATGAAGCTGATGGAGGATGGTTTATCCAATCAGTGTTTCTTTGCTTCTCAGTGGTACCTCCAGCGGACTGAAGACTTCCTGAAAGGAGACAATCCAGCTGTCCTTCAGTCCAGACGGATTTTATCCAGTAGATCTGCCGATAAGACGGAGGGTCAGAAGATAAACGCTAAAGGTAGCAGACATCTTCTCAGGACCAGGAACAACTCATGGTTTGGAGTTTTCAAGTAGCCTAATTCACAGTTCTTTTTACTTCAAAGGAAATTCTGGCTCAGAGGTCAAGGTTCACCTGTTGGAGGCAGAGCCAGATGAAACAGGCCCCTCCCACAGTACTTACATCTTCCCTGTCTCTGACGTCACCATGGAAACCAGCAGCAGCACTGCGCTGGACGCAGTCAGGTACCTTTTGTAACGTTTGCTACCTTTGACTAATCACAGAGCATCACCAGTTAACCAGTAACTGGAACTACACCAGTTAGTTACTGGAACTACACCAGTTCCAGGTGGAGTCCCAGTCCTTTACTTTCACTTGGCCATTGCTGAACCTGGAAACCTTTCCTGGTTCTGTTGATGACCCAGTTTGAACCCAATTTCAGCTGCTGGACAGATGGACTCATGTTGAATCTACAACATGTTGTTCTAGAGTCTGAGATTTTCCCAGCTTCACTGGCTGCAAATAAGCCCATAGTATCATTCCTCCACCACTGTGTTTAACAGATGCTACAAGGTGTTTGTGTTGCTGTTCTGTCCATCCTGGTTCTGTTCATTCTGGTTCTGGCCATGCTGGTCCAACATCTTCTCTCTTGAGAATGAAGATCCAGAACCAAATGATCCAGAACCAGTGGATCCAGAATCAGAGGATCCAGAACCAGAGGATCCAGAATCAGAGGATCCAGAATCAGAGGATCCAGAACCAGAAGATCCAGAACCAGAAGATCCAGAACCAGTGGATCCAGAACCAGAAGATCCAGAACTAGAGGATCCAGAATCAGAGGATCCAGAACCAGAGGATCCAGAACCAGTGGAACCAGAATCAGAGGATCCAGAACCAGAGGATCCAGAACCAGTGGAACCAGAATCAGAGGATCCAGAATCAGAGGATCCAGAACCAGAGGATCCAGAACCAGTGGAACCAGAATCAGAGGATCCAGAACCAGAGGATCCAGAACTAGAGGATCCAGAACCAGATGATCCAGAACCAGATGATCCAGAACCAGAGTTTTCTAGCACTGCTGTGATTGAAAAATGTCGTTGTGCTTTTATTGTGAAACTCCTGCAGGATGTTGGTAAATCAGATCAGATGAGTTCTTGGTGGCGTTGCCGTGGTGATAAGAGTCTGTTTCTCCTTCAGCCCTCTGCTGTCAGATTCTCCCGCCGTCTTGGATTCAGAGGAAGTGACATCCCCACCAGAAGCTGCAGCACCTACAGCTCCCCCTGGTGGCGGTAAGGAGGAGGAGGAGAGCTGCCTGTAAAGGCGTCCCCCTGACAGATAAGGGTTGGGCTTTTCTCCGCCCTGCTGCAGCAACAATCAGAGACAGTGTGCCCTCAGTATCGACTGTAAGGCTGCAGAGCAACTGACAGATTCTATATATTAACTGTATTCTGCAACTCAGAGATGAAGCTCTGTATATTTGCACTCTGTTAGCGGGTCTGTTTAGCAAATCCTGATTCAGATTTATCCTTTGTAATATCCAACATTTAGCTCTGCATCCGTTTGTAGCTGGTCCTGACTCGGGTCAGAACCAAGCGCTTCAATAAAGTATATCCAACAAAGCCCTAAAGTCTCACTCAGCAGACTTGATCAGTGGATCCACCCAGTCTTCATCACCTCACACTTCACGGTACCTCCAGAACCTCCGCTATGGAGTCAGAACACACCAGGTCCGTTAGCTCCAAGAAAGCAGAACCTTTTTACTCTGGTTGTTTCTTTAAATCAGTAGAAATCTTTATATTTTAATGTTTTGTTAAATCGTTCAGCGTCCAAAAAGAAACCCCAAAACTCTGGACTGTAGTGGGTTATAGTCCGACCCTGGACCTGGACCAAACTGGGATCTGGACCAAACCGGGATGAATGTAAACCAGAACCTGTGGAACAGCTGTAGATCAAGTGCAATCAGATCAGAATCTTAGGCTGCAAACTGTTGTATCTTTAAGACTCTTATTTTGAAGTAAGACAGAAAGTACCTGTCTGGGATCTTGAACCTTCATAGATGTGACCTCCAGACGACCTGTTCTCTGAGGGTCATTCCTCCCAGGAACCTCAACGTTTAAAACGTTAAAACGTTTAAGATTTTCTTTCAGGGTCAGATCAAATATAAAATGTTCTCTACGTTCCCAGGCCTTCAAACAAACTTAACAAAAACGGCGTTTGCTTGCTGAGCAGCAGGAAGGAGTTTAGGTTGGAGTTTAATACAAACAGAGCAGCAGTTTAAAAATCTACAGGAGCCTGGATGGACAATCAGGAGACGGGAGTCCACTGATGGTTTCCTGGCTCTAACAGCAATGTTCCTTTAATCTGTGAAGAAGAGTCTCACACAGAGAGAAACTAAACAGTTGTCCCTCCTGCCGTAGGATCAGCTTCGTCTAATAATGAGGACTGAAGACGAGGACTGATCTTCATCTATAGCTTGTTTTGTAACGTCCAGAAACGTGATCCTCCTACATAGAGACGACATAGAAGCAATAATACGATGTTAACGGAGGAGCAAATAAAAACCAAAAAATGTTTTTCTGTTGCGTAAACAGTTTTAATGACTTTCAAAATAAAACTTTACTCACAGTAACATGAAATGTTTTATTTTGGTTGCTCATATTAAAATCAGAATTCTTTACATAAGAACAAAATATTTACAACCAAAAATTGTTGGGCAGAAGTAAAACACTTTTATTTTTTTCCCACTGTATGAACTACATCAAGAATGTAGCTTTTAAATTATTTTCACATTCTAGAAAAATATACATGCTATGCAATTCTCACTTTGGCAAATCCATTACCTTATTTAAAAATGTTAAAAAGCACCTAATTACACATTATTACATACTAAATATGAAGGAATTACATCCATTTTCACTGATTTTTGAGTTTTAACACAGGATTTATGATCCTTCGTTTATCACTAAGACCGTTCCTTAGTTTTACAAGACAATCACATCTTTGTTAGTTCTTATTATTCAAGGTTCAAAGCAAAGCAAACATCTTAATCTTGAAGTAAAGAAGGATTGGTTGTTTGTTGCGACGCTTCTGTTCACAACACTAAACACAACTTCCAACACTTTTAACTCAACTAAATCCATGAATTTTAATTGTTTGGACTTCATAAAAAGTTGATAAATTGATTCCCAGAAGTCAGCTTGATTTATTATTCTTACTGCACGTTTTTTGCAGCTTGACTCTAAGTATTTTTTACATGTATAATTAGTAGGGCAGCACCAGAGGAGTACAGTATATAAGTTCCTCCCATAAACAGAAAGCAAAGCAGTTCACTGCTGGAACAGCTTCAGGTGATTAATATCCAATCAGTGTGAACAGGTGAGTCCACAGGTGATTTAAGGTCTGACTAAAGTATGAGAGAAACGATTTTGTTTCAGGAAGCAGATTTTGTCTTTCTCAGTAAGAGAGAATCAATTATAACTCAAGAAAAAGTGAATCAAACTGATGACACTGCAGTCACCTGTCCAGGTAGGATACATCTGCTGAGAAAACCTCAGCAATCCCAGACGCTCCTGGTTTATCCAAACACTGCAACTCTCCAGGTGAGTCTTGTTCTCAGCTTTATACCTAGCACCATTTTTTCCATCAAGACCATGACCCCCCCCCACCCCACGAAAAAAAAAAGTGCTGAATGTTGGGAAACATCTCATCCGCCCATTTCCTCTGAAAGAATGAACTCAAACTGTGACTCAGAACGGACAAAAGTTCTTCCTCATTTCAGGTCCAAAGCTAAAAAATGTTGCATTTCTGTGAAAAACAGGTTCTTCTGAGTTCTTCTATTACATGTAACATTTTATCCTCTCAAACTAACATGGTTTTAAACAAATCTGAGTGTCTGCCTTCACCAGAGGAACCTGTTTTGTCCTGGTAGAAGCTGGGACCCTTGATAAAGTTTTCTCCTCAGTGAGGCCCACCACATGCGCTTTGGACCCGATTCCTACCAGGTTTTTTATGGTTCTTTTAAAGATGAGATTTTAAACTTTATGAATTGCTCTCTTCCGACGTTTTTTTTTCCTGCTGCCTTTAAAGCGGCGGTAGTTAGGCCCCTGCTGAAGAAGAGCAATTTAGATTTTAATGATTTAAACAACTACAGACCAGTATCTAACTTACCATTTTTAAGCAAAGTTTTAGAAAAACTTGTTTTTATTCAACTTAATGATTTTATTAACGCTCATAATGTCCTAGAGAAATTTCAGTCTGGTTTTAGGATGAACCACAGCACAGAGACGGCGCTTTTAAAGATTTTAAATGATTTTAGATTAAACTATGATGCTAAAAAGGTGACAGTGTTGGTTCTTCTGGATCTAAGCGCTGCCTTTGATACAGTAGACCACACTATTCTTTTAACTCGTTTAAAACAGATCGGCCTCTCTGGTGCTGTTCATAAATGGTTCACATCCTACCTCACAGACAGGACTTTTACGGTAAGTTTAGATACCTGTTCCTCTAAGGTCCATAAGATCACTTGTGGTGTTCCCCAGGGTTCAGTTTTAGGCCCAGTGCTTTTTAACCTGTATATGCTCCCTCTTGGCAGTGTTATCAGGAGACATGGAGTTAACTTTCACAGTTATGCTGATGATACACAGTTGTACATCTCCATGTCTCCTGATGACACACGGCCAATGGATGCACTTTTTAACTGCATTTTAGACATTAAATCCTGGATGGCAGAAAACTTTCTGCAGCTCAACCAGGACAAAACTGAGGTTTTAGTTATCGGTCCTGAAGCTCAGAGAGAGAAACTTTTACCAAAACTACAATGATTGTCTTTTAATCCTTGAAGAATCTGGGCGTGATTTTTGACTCTGAGCTTTTATCCCCCACATTAAAAATATTACTAAAATAGGTTTTTATCACCTAAAGAACATCACCAGACTCCGCCCCGTTCTCTATCTGACCAATACAGAGACACTAATGCAGCTTTTATTACCAGTAGAATCGATTATTGTAATGATTTCTGGTCTTCCCAAAAAGACTACCTCAGGTTTACAGCTTCTATAAACTCAGCAGCTCGTGTCCTGATGAAGACCAGGAGGAAGGAGCTCATTACACCGGTCTTACGATCTGGAAAGCACTTAATAAATAAAGTTTGATTGGTTGGTTCTGGTAATCCTGTTTATCGTGACCCGGCCCATCTGTGTCCGTCCCACCATAGACACTGGATGTTGACCTTCACCTTTGAACCTCAGCTGGTTCTGTTGGTCTGGTCTCCACCTTTAGTGTCTCTGGACCTTTATAGTAGGTCTCTGAGGTTCTACCGGGTCGGGCTTCAGGTCTGGAATCGTTTCAACCCAGGAACAGCTTTGTGGACCAATAGTAGAACAGGAACATCTGTCTTCTGACCAATGTAAACCACAGGGGGTGTTTAAGATCTGGTTCTGATCCGGGTAAAAAGAAATGGCCAAAATAAGGAAAATGAAACCTCAATGAAATCTCAAAATTCTTCTTACTGGAGGTTTTGTGGCAGCATATTATTATTTATTGGACAGTGGATCACCATACTACATAATCTCAGATCTGGTGATTAAATTACAAATATGACTTCATTTCCAGTGTTAAATAAACATGGTTACAATGGTTTCAGAAATACACTTCCTTCATATTCCACAAGAAAATTGTTGATAATTACTTAAATTGTACTTAATTAAATCATGGAAATACCAGAAATATGAATAGAATGTGTAGCATTCACTGGATTTGTTTTTGTAAATTTAAAGAATTGCCATTTCCGAGGGTTTACCATTAGTCCCATTAGTCCCAGTAGTCCCAGTAGCCAACATGTCTCCCTGATGATGTTCAGCCTGGACTTAAACTCACAGGTTTAAATTTCACACTGATGCAAACATGAGAGGAACTCAGCCAATCATCTTCAGCCTCTGAACAGGTGGATTTCTCAGGTCCACCAGGTAAAGTTTGAAAACTGGAATCATTTATGACCTTAGAAAACGGCGACAATAATAATCTGATCATGTGACCAGGAGGAGGAGGAGGAGGAGGAGGAGGAAGAAAAGGACAGTTTGTTTGTAGAGGAAGTTTCTCCTTCAGTCACATTCAGCCTGAGGAAGAGAGAGAGAGAGATGAGGCTCCATTCAATGCTACTGTTGTTCGCCCTCAGTGGCTGCGCTGCTACAGGTCAGATTAATACTTTATTTACGCAATAATTACATGTTTATTACACCTCTGATACAAGCTAATTACCCAGAAAGATCTGGGATCATTTCAGGTTTAACTGAATTTATGAACATCAGCAACTGTTTAATAATAATCTGATTACAGTAAACATCTCAGAGGTTCTCAGGGACAAAGTTAAAATGTATATTTATTCATATTTCATTTTATGTAGCTGTTAAAACGGAAATATTACCTGGTTGAATAATGTGGAACTGAAAGATTCTTGAGGTTTATTAACTTTCTAAATGCTGAACAAAAACAAACTGTTTAATAATGTTTTCATGAAATATGTTTAATGAAAAAATAATCTTTTGGAAGAAAACAGAATAATTATTTATTAATAACAGTAGCTGATTATAGAAGCATTGGATTCATAAAAGTATTAAAAGTACAAGAAGTAGTATTTTACAAATAAAAACAATATGTACATTTAAGACAAAAATGACTTATGAAAAACACTGTACAGTTTTTAAAATAAAATGGTTTAGTCTGTTTAAAATGCGCAACTTTAGTAGGATAATAATATTTTATAAAATCTCAGCTGATAAAAAAAATAATTAACAGCTTACTGATGCAGGATTAAAGAGATTTTGGATTTAATAAGTCATTTTCATTTAGGTAATAATAACTTTATTCTAATGTAATTATTAATTATTATGATCATTAATCAGCAGAAACTTTTAAATCTTTGTCTCGTTTTAGTGTAAAATGAATCAAAATAACTCAGAAATGTAAATAGTTTGGAGTTTATTAAATATTTCATTAGATTTTATTTTTAATGAAAAAGTTCATCAGGTGGTTCAGCTGGAGAACCAGAACCAGAACCAACCTCATAGTGAGTTAACCAATCAGGTTCTGTGGTTCATCATCATCATCATCAGAGGTTATTCTGACAGCAGCTGATGATGGAGGATCATCATGAACCACAGGAGTTCTGCTGGTTCTGGTCGGGTTCTGCTGGGTCCAGTAAAGCGTTCATTTTATTTCTAAGCGTTGGTCTGCAGCGTGACGTTCCTGTCTGTCCCTCTGGGCTGATGGACGTTTCTGTTGAAGGTCCCATTGGTTCCTGCTGAAGGTCCCATTAGTTTCTGTTGAAGGTCCCATTGGTTCCTGCTGAAGGTCCCATTGGTTCCTGTTGAAGGTCCCATTGGTTCCTGCTGAAGGTCCCATTAGTTCCTGTTGAAGGTCCCATTGGTTCCTGTTGAAGGTCCCATGGGTTCCTGTTGAAGGTCCCATTAGTTCCTGTTGAAGGTCCCATTAGTTTCTGTTGAAGGTCCCATTGGTTCCTGTTGAAGGTCCCATTGGTTCCTGCTGAAGGTCCCATTAGTTCCCGCTGACGGTCCCATTAGTTCCTGTTGAAGGTCCCATTAGTTCCTGTTGAAGGTCCCATTGGTTCCTGCTGAAGGTCCCATTGGTTCCTGTTGAAGGTCCCGATGGTTCCTGTTGAAGGTCCCATTAGTTCCTGTTGAAGGTCCCATTGGTTCCTCCTGAAGGTCCCATTGGTTCCTGCTGAAGGTCCCATGGGTTCCTGTTGAAGGTCCCATTGGTTCCTGTTGAAGGTCCCATTAGTTCCTGTTGAAGGTCCCATTGGTTCCTCCTGAAGGTCCCATTGGTTCCTGCTGAAGGTCCCATGGGTTCCTGTTGAAGGTCCCATTGGTCCTTTGTAAGGATCCATTAGTTCTGCTGAAGGTA
The DNA here is from genome assembly GCA_028564705.1 of Apricaphanius iberus. Taxonomy (NCBI): domain Eukaryota; kingdom Metazoa; phylum Chordata; class Actinopteri; order Cyprinodontiformes; family Aphaniidae; genus Apricaphanius; species Apricaphanius iberus. The sequence continues at coordinate 264,581 of JAPXFQ010000381.1, read as the reverse complement.
CCAGTTCCTGTGAAGGTCCCATTGGTTCCTGTGAAGGTCCCATTAGTTCCTGTTGAAGGTCCCATTAGTTTCTGTTGAAGGTCCCATTGGTTCCTGTTGAAGGCCCCAGCCCTGAAGGCCATTGTTCCTGTTGAAGGTCCCATTAGTTCCTGTTGAAGGTCCCATTGGTTCCTGCTGAAGGTCCCATTGGTTCCTGCTGAAGGTCCCATTGGTTCCTGTTGAAGGTCCCATTGGTTCCTGTTGAAGGTCCCATTAGTTCCTGTTGAAGGTCCCATTAGTTCCTGTTGAAGGTCCCATTGGTTCCTGCTGAAGGTCCCATTAGTTCCTGTTGAAGGTCCCATTGGTTCCTGTTGAAGGTCCCATTGGTTCCTGTTGAAGGTCCCATTAGTTCCTGTTGAAGGTCCCATTGGTTCCTGTTGAAGGTCCCATTGGTTCCTGTTGAAGGTCCCATTGGTTCCTGCTGAAGGTCCCATTGGTTCCTGTTGAAGGTCCCATTGGTTCCTGCTGAAGGTCCCATTGGTTCCTGTTGAAGGTCCCATTGGTTCCTGCTGAAGGTCCCATTGGTTCCTGTTGAAGGTCCCATTAGTTCCTGTTGAAGGTCCCATTGGTTCCTGTTGAAGGTCCCATTGGTTCCTGTTGAAGGTCCCATTAGTTCCTGTTGAAGGTCCCATTAGTTCCTGTTGAAGGTCCCATTAGTTCCTGTTGAAAGTCCCATTGGTTCCTGCTGAAGGTCCCATTGGTTCCTGTTGAAGGTCCCATTGGTTCCTGTTGAAGGTCCCATTGGTTCCTGTTGAAGGTCCCATTGGTTCCTGTTGAAGGTCCCATTGGTTCCTGCTGAAGGTCCCATTGGTTCCTGTTGAAGGTCCCATTAGTTCCTGTTGAAGGTACCAATGGTTCCTGCTGAAGGTCCCATTAGTTCCTGTTGAAGGTCCCGATGGTTCCTGCTGGAGGTCCCAATAGTTCCTGCTGAAAGTCCCATTGGTTGTCCCTGCGGAAAAAACTTCTTCGCTGGAAGATCCTCACCATTAGAACCCATAGAGGGTCGTGGAGCTAACTGGTTCCTACTGGTAACCAGTGGCGATTGGCCAATAGAGAGCGCCGCCACACTACTCAAAACCTGCCATATTACTTTGAATAAAACATTGAAAATAATTTTAAAATAACATAAAAATATTTCTAAATATATGTGTGTTTTCTTTCAGATGTGTAAGATAATTATTTTATTAAGGGGAGTTGTGGTTGTTACTCATGAGCCTTTTCTGATTGGTGACGTATTTCCAACTTGGCTTCCATGGAATCTCGTTATAAGCTGTACATGCGCAGTAGCTCCTCTTCAATACCAGAGGTAGGACAAAAGGGGGCGCAGGAGAGGTGCGCCCTGAGGGGGCGGGGCTTACCGATGGCCCCTCCCATCGTGGGGCTGAAATCAAACCAACGCACAACGCGTCAAACCGCGCAAAACAGGCAGACCGAACGAAAAGAGACGCAAAATGCAGAAAGAGAAAAATAATAATTCAGTTATATCACTAAAAACAAAAGTATATGAGAGAAAAACACAACAGGAGAAGCTTGATGTAAAATATGATCTGATCATTCAAATATCAGATCAATCAGCAGTAAAACATGAGTAGAAAGTGCCGTGTTTATATGAATTATGCATGTTGGGTCTCTGTATAGCATGAGTACATTTCATAGTAAGGTATCGCTTCATTAAAAATGCACATTATTCAGTTAAACTGATGTTTTCTGACATAAATTAGTGCTAATCATTAGAGGAAGTAGCTGTGTAGACCTTCACAATAAAAGCATATATTCCTATTGTTTACATTGATGAATTTATAGTTTATCTGCTGTTTACATTTTGGAAAAAGGTCAATCATAATATTTTATTAATAAATCTATATTACATTTGATTTATTTAATATTTAACAGCTGCTGATATCCAAATATTAAGTTTATTCATATATTTTGGTTATTTCTACCTTGCATTAGTTCTTATTTTTCATATGAGATCACACATATCATCTCCCTCCTCACATTTATATCACCCAAACCGTGTATCAGCAGCTGTGTGGAAATAATAAAGAACAGCAGAAATATATCAGCCTTTTCTCCATCATATCTTCTCATACTCTGAATGGCTTTAAGTGGAGCTCTGGCAGGTTCTCCCAGTATGAACAGACTGATCCCAGTCTGAACCAGAACCTCTATAGACAGCTCAGTGTTTCCTCCTCTACAGTAGCAGTCTGTTCTAGAGAAACTATGAAGCATCTGACTGAAACCATTCTGTTGTTGTAGGATAGTCCTATTAAGAGGAAGATCAGGGTTGTTCAACATTAATAAAAAACAGCAATTTATATACAGAAAATGTTAGTTTGTGTTAGCAACTGGATAAAAGATCAATAGTTTAAATGGATCATGTGTGAATATGATTGTGGAGTTAAAAACAAAATTCTAATAATCTCTCCTTTATTTCATGAAAGGAGCTACATTACTTGGATTTTTCCCTTTATACCAAAAAACGTTTTTTTAGGAACTTTAATTAGTCAGGATTTATTCACAGCTACACTTTAATTAATTAGGTTAAAAAAAATCGTTTGACACCCTAATATCTAACCATCATAGCGCCCCCTGGAGATCCCTACTGGTAACCGTCCCATACTGGTAACCAGTAACTAATACTAGTAACTAGTAACTAATACTGGTAGCCAGTAACTAATACTAGTAACTAGTAACTAATACTGGTAACCAGTAACTAAGACTAGTAACTAGTAACTAATACTGGTAACCAGTAACTAAGACTAGGAACTAGTAACTAATACTGGTAACCAGTAACTAAGACTAGGAACTAGTAACTAATACTAGTAACTAGTAGCTAATACTGGTAACCAGTAACTAATATTAGTAACTAGTAACAAATACTGGTAACCAGTAACTAATACTAGGAACTAGTAACTAATACTGGTAGCCAGTAACTAAGACTAGTAACTAGTAACTAATACTGGTAACCAGTAACTAAGACTAGGAACTAGGAACTAATACTAGTAACTAGTAACTAATACTGGTAGCCAGTAACTAATACTAGTAACTAGTAACTAATACTGGTAGCCAGTAACTAATACAGGTAGCCAGTAACTAAGACTGGTAACCAGTAACTAAGACTAGTAACATAACTAATACTGTAACCAGTAACTAAACTAGAACAGAACTAATACAGTAACAGTAACTAAACTGGTACCAGTAACTAAACTAGTAACTAGTAACTATACTGGTAACCAGTAACTAAGACTAGGAACTAGGAACTAATACTAGTAACTAGTAACTAATACTGGTAGCCAGTAACTAATACTAGTAACTAGTAACTAATACTGGTACCAGTAACTAATACTAGTAACTAGTAGCTAATACTGGTAACCAGTAACTAATATTAGTAACTAGTAACAAATACTGGTAACCAGTAACTAATACTAGGAACTAGTAACTAATACTGGTAGCCAGTAACTAATACTGGTAGCCAGTAACTAATACTAGTAACTAGTAACTAATACTGGTAACCAGTAACTAAGACTAGGAACTAGTAACTAATACTGGTAACCAGTAACTAATACTAGGAACTAGTAACTAATACTGGTAGCCAGTAACTAATACTGGTAGCCAGTAACTAAGACTAGGAACCAGTAACTAATACTAGTAACTAGTAACTAATACTGGTAACCAGTAACTAAGACTAGGAACTAGGAACTAATACTAGTAACTAGTAACTAATACTGGTAGCCAGTAACTAATACTAGTAACTAGTAACTAATACTGGTAGCCAGTAACTAATACTAGTAACTAGTAACTAATACTGGTAACCAGTAACTAATACAGAACTAGTAACTAATACTGGTAACAGTACTAAGACTAGGAACTAGGAACTAATACTAGTAACTAGTAACTAATACTGGTAGCCAGTAACTAATACTAGTAATAGTAACTAATACGGTAACCATAACAGACTAGGAACTAGAACTAACTATAACTAGTAACTAATACTGGAACCAGTAACTAATACTAGGAACTAGTAACTAATACTGGTAGCCAGTAACTAATACTGGTAGCCAGTAACTAAGACTAGGAACCAGTAACTAATACTAGTAACTAGTAACTAATACTGTAACCAGTAACTAAGACTAGGAACTAGGAACTAATACTAGTAACTAGTAACTAATACTGTACCAGTAACTAAGACTAGGAACTAGGAACTAATACTAGTAACTAGTAACTAATACTGGTAGCCAGTAACTAATACTAGTAACTAATACTGGTAGCCAGTAACTAATACTAGTAACTAGTAACTAATACTGGTAGCCAGTAACTAATACTAGTAACTAGTAACTAGTACTGGTATCCAGAGGATCCAACAAGCTTCATACCTGCTGATGATCAGCTCCTTTAGAGCCACAGCTGAACACTAGCGCCCCCTTCTGCCGGCTCTAGCTTCTTGTACATGGACAAAACAGAGACAGACAGAGCGGGGTTTGAACCGGCAACCTTCCAGGGAAGCTGCTACCCCTGATCCACAGCACAGAACAGAGTCTGGTGTAGACCCTCTCATATAAAGGTAGATGAGCAGTTTGTTTCCTCGCGGTAAATCTGACTGAAAGCGTTGCCATGGAGACGTGTGACTGACTGTGCGTCCTGAACGTTTAATGATGGGATGTAAGGAGATCCATCTTCATCTCTGTGCTTTGATTGGTGGACAGGATGAAGGTGCTGCAGGAGGTTCTGGTTCCGATCCGTCATCAGACGGTGAAGTGGCGTAAACAGCAGGAGAGAGTGGTTCATGGTGTAAACATGTTGTCGTGGTAACCAGTTCCTCCAGTTGTCCCACTAAAGCAGAAGTAAGAGGAGGAAGTGGGAGCAGGACCCTCAAACACAGAAACTCTGTGGTAGAAATGTGTTTCCTGGCTTACTCACCCCCCCGACATGAAACCTCCTAACTGCACAACTTTCTCCAAAAACAGAAGTGGGAAACTTGGACCTGCGGCCGCCCTGGTTCTGGAACCACAGAGCTGGAACTGGACCAAACAGAACCCTCAGAGTCTATTCTGGTTCTGTTCTGTTTTGGTCAAAGTTCTCCAGCAGTCCAGGTTTTCTTCAAGGGTTCTGCAGCCATGAATGAGACCGACCTCGTCTGGATCAGAACCTTCTGATTTATGAGTACCACAGCCGTACTGAGGAGAACAAAACAGATTCTCTGATAAAGAAGCTCAGCCAGGAAGTTCTGCTGATGGTTTCAGATTAGATGCTGGTGTCTTTCATTCAGGTAGAACATCAGCAGGTAGAACAGCAGCAGGTAGAACAGCAGCAGGTAGAACAGCAGCAGGTAGAACATCAGCAGGTAGAACATCAGCAGGTAGAACATCAGCAGGTAGAACCTCAGCAGGTAGAACATCAGCAGGTAGAACAGCAGCAGGTAGAACATCAGCAGGTAGAACAGCAGCAGGTAGAACAGCGATCAGATGAATTGCATAATAATAACTCAGGTTAGAATGTTGAGGAGCACAAAGATGGAGATCTTTATTTCAGGCTGACTGGGTTAGAATGGCAGACTTAACATGTTAAAAGGAGGGTGATGTTTGAAATCATTGTTCTTCCATTGGTAACCATGGTGACCTGCAAAGAAACTCATGTAGCCATCATTGCGTTGCATAAAAATGGCTTCACAGGAAAGGATATTGTAGCTACTAAGGTAGCAGCTAAATCAATAATTTATAGGATTATTAAGAACTTCAAGGAAAGAGGTTCAGTTGTTGTTAAGAAGGCTTCAGGGCGTCCAAGAAAGTCCAGCAAGCGCCAGGATCGTCTCCTAAAGAGGATTCAGCTGCAGGATCATAGTGCCACCAGTGCAGAGCTTGCTCAGGAATGTCAGCAGGCAGGTGTGAGCGCATCTGTACGCATAGTGAGGCAAAGACTTTAGGAAGATGACCTGGTGTCAAGAAGGGCAGCAAAGAAGCCACTTCTCTCCAAAAAACCATCAGGAACAGATTGATGTTCTGCAGAAAGTTTGGTGAATGGACTGCTGAGGACTGGGGCAAAGTCAGATTCTCCCATGATGCATCTCTCTGATTGTTTGGGGCTTCTGGAGAAAGGCTTGTCTGGAGAAGAAAAGGTGAGCGCTACCATCAGTTCTGTGTCATGCCAACAGTAAAGCATCCTGAGACCATTCATGTGTGGGGTTGCTTCTCATCCAATGCAGAGGGCTCACTTACAGTTTAGCCTAAAAACAACCATGAATAAAGAATGATACCAAAACACCCTCCATCAATCCAACAACAGTTTGGTGAAGAACAAAGTATTTACCAGCACCATGGAGCTCCGTGCCATAAGGTAAAGTGATAACTAAGTGGATCAGGGACCAAAACGTTGACATGTTGGGTCCATGGCCTGGAAACTCCCCAGATCTTAATCCCATTGAGAACTTTTGGTCAATCCTCAACAAAAACCCACTGATTCTGACAAACTCCAAGAAGTGATAATGAAAGAATGGGTTGTTATCAGTCAGGATTTGGACCAGAAGTTGATTTAGATCACGCCCAGTAGATCTGCAGAGGTCCTAAAAAAGAAGGACCAACACTGCAAATACTGACTCTTTGCATAAATGTCATGTAATTGTCGATAAAAGCCTTTGAAACGTATGAAATGCTTGTAATTATATTTCAGTACATCACAGAAACAGCGAAAACAAACATCTAAAATCAGTTTAGCAGCAAACTTTGTGAAAACTAATATTTTTGTCATTCTCTAAACTTTTGGCGACGACTGTAGATATCGAGGTCTTGGAACCAGAAGGGCGTAAAACAACAACACTTCAATTAACCCTATCTATTAACCTTCCACCACATCATTGCAGCGACATACATACTTATATGAGTAAGTAGTTATGTGAACATATGATGGCATATTAACTTAATGAACATGTTCTAAAACCTTGTAACATGGCAAAAACATCTCATACTCCTTTTAGCTTGAGGTTGTTTGTAGTGTCACCCTTTGGGGCGTGTCCTCTGAAATCAACGCGATGCAGCAATATCCCAGTAACCACTAGGGGCAGTGTTGAGCACTATTTGATTGGCGTTAGGTACACGAGGTCAATGGCGGAAAAAGCAGTCTGTCCTGTCTCCCTCAGTGTCACTTTTAGAGCTCCTAATTCTACATGAATATTTAATTCAGACTCAGAAAACTTCATTTGTCCCAAAAGGCGATTCATTTGAACATTGTACTAATATATGCCAGTGATTCTCTGTGTGTCGCCACCAACAGACCAATAAAAGCATATCGCATAGCGTATGCTCTCACTAAAGGCATAACTGTGTATTTTATAAACATTAACATTATATTTCATAAAACATTGAAAAGACGTGTTTAACGACGTGTTTAGCAGAGTTTCTCTGAGATCCAGTCTGACTTAAAGATGGAAACCGTTCTCACTGAGTAGTGCAAGCTGCTGCTGCACATGATTTTTATAACAATACATAACAATATATAAACCTCTTCTATGCAGTGTGCTCTGATATTTGGTAAATGATTAAAGTGGGAAACCATGAAATGCCGGGGAAAATTTTTTGGTTCCTGCAGCGATCCAAAGCATCTCCAACACAGTTAACTTTGGCTTCGTTCCCCCAGAAGCAACATGGTGACACACTGTGTGTGTGTGTGTGTGGTTTCACTTCAGCTTTTCTCACATTGTGAAACCCGATGACGTCTCCAACGGTCACATGAAGTTGTGCAGCAGAGAGGCGCTGCAGGTCCAAACCATCATCAGGAACATCTGCTGCACGGCGGAACCACCTTCAGTCCAAACCAGAGTTTCCCAACCGTTTTTTATCTCGTGTACCACAAGAACCCGGCAGGCAAACGGGTCGACGCTTCTCCTGAAGTAGAACACACAACTGATTCATACAGAAACATCTATTTTATAAATATCATTTCTCACACATTTTAGTATTTTAGCTTTAAATTATATAATTTGCTATGAAAGTGAATAATCAATCTGAAAATAAAGAAATACTGAATACATTTAAAAAAGTAAATTAACTTCCCATTATTCTAACAAAAACTGGAGCTCTTTTGAATAAATTTTAAGACATTTAATTAAAACTCTGAAAATAATAAACGGTAACAATTTAACATAATTTTCGTCATTCAGCTTTAATGAGAACCATTTATTTCTGAGAAACTCTGCTAGATGGGGGGGCAGAGCGGTTTATTATTCATATAGGACCATCCCTGCTAAAATTGCCAATAAATGTGGAAAAAACAAATAATTTTACATTTATTCATTTATCTCCACATTTAATTATTTATTTTCCACATTTATTGATTGGTATTTATCTATTTATTTAGGTAAGGCAAGGCAATTTTATTTATATAGCATATTTTCAACACAAGGCAATTCAAGGTTCTTAACATGATTCAGTGATAATGAAACCACATGATTACAAACAAAACATATAAGTTTAACAGTAATCAATCAGTAAGAAAAGATAATGTAAGGAACAAATTTATGTAATTAATACACAATCATTTAAAAAAGAAATAAAAAAGTAAGAATAGAAATTAAAGCACGACAATTAAAAAAAATAATAATAATAATTAAATAATAATAATAATTTAATTAGAAATGTATTTCCATTTTTTTAACCACAACAATAAAAAGTAATATAATAAAAAAGAATAATAAAAAAAATTAATAACAAATGTATTTCCATCTTTTTTTTCACATTTTCTATATTCCTCATTTATTCATTATTTGTTTATTGTAATTTTTGAGTGATATTTGGGGGGGGGGGGCTATAGTTATGACGTTTTTATTTTGCGTTTGGGACTGGGTGGTTGTGGGGTCATTTTACTCTGTAAAGCACTTTGAGAAGTTTATCATTAAAGTTTTTAGAGCTGTTTCCGTGGTAACGCTGCATGTTGCGCCACAATCTGCCACCTCTATGGGAACACTTAATAGTGTTCAGTATCAAACTGAATTTTTGGATGTGTTTTTAATTTGACTCAAACCATAAAGTTGCACATTTAGGCTGTAGATGTTTCTTGTATTGTTCCTCCTTACCCTGATTAAAGGATCAAAGATAAAACAAGCTGAAGTTTTCCAGCTCTGTCGGCTTTCAACACAACAGTCGTGTTTTTCTTTCTCGGACTCATTTTAACCTCAGAAGGGATCAAATCTGTTTTCCTCACTGCTGCCCTCTGGTGGCCGTTCCAGAGGTGTGAACCGTCTCCGAGCCAATCAGGGCGGAGCCAGCGGTACACACCTGTCCGTCACTCTTCCACAGAGACGGAGCCGGACTCACCTCCATCATGGTCTCCACTGCAGGTGATCTCCATGGCCGCCGTCCTGCTGCCATGACGATGGGCGCCGCCCAGTCTCCCGACCAACCAGGGCTCGACCCTGCTGCTCCAGGCTCCACCCCCAGCATTTCAGAACTGGTAGTAAACCAGGAGCAGGACGACGTCTGGAGAACCAAAGTTGTGAACCTGCTGACCCGGTTGGTTGAGGTGGAGGAGGAGGTGGCCAAACATCAGGCGCAGACGGTCCAGCAGCTCCATGTTCTGGAGACTCAGGTGAGCCCGGTTCAGTCCAGTTAACTCCACTTCAGAACCGATGATCCTAGATTAGTTTAGCTAGCTAACAAAGATGTTCATCTCCAGCATCATTTTGATTGGACCAGTTCAGTACCAATCGTTAGAACACTGATAGATTGTTCTGATCTGTTCCGACTGAACTGGATCTTTGTCCTCAGGGCTCCCAGCAGATCCAGAACCTGCAGAACCTGGCTCGGCACCAGAGTCTGCTGGTGGAAAACCATCAGGCGCTGCTGCTGCAGACGTCACGCATCGCCACCCAGCTGCAGGAAACCAACAAGAAACCCGCTGCTGTTGGCCAATAGGATCATCCGTCTGCCCAGAACCAGCCAATCACAACAGCTCACTGTTACATGCTTTAATGATTTATGAAATCAGGTTTTCTGTGTTGAATTAATGTGTTCTTATAAAATGTTCTAAATAACCATTTAGTGTCTCTGTGTTGAATCAATGAATCAATCGATTAATGAACTGATTCTCTGACTGACTGAACTGTAGAATAAACTGTTCAGGTTCTGAATCTGTCTTCAGTCTTTTATCATTTTGTTCCTCTGATTTTAAATAAAATCTCAATTTTTACTTCAATATTGGCTTCGTTTTCATGATGAACTCAGCATCACCTGTCCTTTCACACACCTGTGCGTGTATAGAGTCTGTACGCACCTGGCGCACCTGTTGGCCACATAGTTAAACCTACCAGCGCCGCACTCAGGTGTCCTCTACCTGTTCACGTTATTGGTGGTTTGATGGAACTTGTCATGTTGTTTCAGAACCTCCAGAACCCCCAACGATCCGCTTAAACTCAGTCTTCCAACCAAACCAGACTCACGTGGTTCTGACCGCTGGTTCTGTGGTCCACTTGAGTTGCCATGGTAACGGGTCGGTGCAGATGTCCACCAATTCCTTACGTAATTCGGTGGATCTCGCCGGGGTCCAAGTGAAGCCCAAACACACCGGTACATACCATTGCAGGTATACCAACCAAAGCCTGAGCCACCTGCACACCTGGATACACCTGTTTGTCAAAGGTAATGTGGGGCTTCTCTCTTCCTCAACAATTGAGATTCCTCCTGACCTACCCCATTTACCTCCATGGCACTCTAAAGTCACATCTTGTTTCCCATGATGCCCCTCTTTCAGACCCAGGTAACCCTTCAACCGTCTTCGTCACGCCCTACTTCTTACCTACTCCTGAAGAGGACACTGACTTCCTGTTCAGGTGTCTGCTGACCGACCCGTCCGTTACAAATCTAACCCTCCAATCAGCGGACAGGGGGAAGGACCTGCCCCCAGGTATGAAAGTTACCTTAGACCCTCGATCAGGAGCCTTGATCAAACACGTGAAGACATCCTTCAAAGGCCGGTACACCTGTTCAGGTTGGAGGAATGGACAAGAGTTCCGATCCCAACCGTTGGACCTGATGGTTGCTTTCAGTAAGACACATGTCTCCTGGTTCACCTGTCTCTGTACTCAGCTCACCTTGATCTGACCTCCTACCTGTCTGTATGCAGGAGTGCGACATCCCCCGTCTCTGTCTGTCAGCCAGGAGGAATCGGTCCGTCTGGAAGGAGAACCGTTTGCAGTCACCTGTCAGGCCAGGAACCCTTCACACCAGTACTATGTGACGTGGACACACCCACACATGTACTTAACCACACAGGTGAGCTGGTTCAAAAAAGCTGAGACAAAATCCTTGAAAGTATTTTAAAGTATTTAATTACAAAAATCTGTTCTGGCCAGAATCACTGAGGTGTATCCCATACATTCCCTAACTCACCCACCCTAACTTACACCTAAACTACATCAACACCATCACAGTCTAAGATTTCAGTGACCAATCCCGTCACTCCAGCTCACATCTCCCCCACGAAGCAGCATCAGGCCAAACTGATTGTTCTGATTGCAGAATGCGTCAGAATGAATGTTGTAAATGTCCCGTCTCCTTGGATACCATTGGGATAACCGGTGGTTCTGACATGGATGCAGACATAATAACTTCTGAGTTTGTCCCTCGTTTCTGCCGATGTCCAGCTCCACCATCTCTGACAAAGGAGCAAATCCATCCTCCTCCTTCTCGTCCCAGCGTCAGTGACTCAGCATTAACAGCCTCTGAATTATAATTCAGATCCAAACTTTTCATAGCAGCAGCCAGAGTTCACCTGGGGCTCCTAACAGCACACCTGTCTGAAGCTAACGTTTGTTTTGTTTTAGTACGCAACAGTCAGTGAAAGCAAACACTATGATGGCAAGAACTTACACATCAACGTCACTCTGACCGTCTCCGCCGTCAACCACACACACAGCGGACCGTACACCTGTATTGCTGTTAACGAAGCTGGGAATGCCACAGCAACCGCACACCTGGCCGTATTGGGTTAGTAACCGATCAACACTAAAGAGACGATAACAGATCGGGGGTTTTATTAAACTGGACCAAACATGTTGTGAATAAGGCAGACTGACGTTTATACGTCTCTTCTTCTTTAGATCAACCCTACCTGAGGGTCTACCTGAGCCATCAGACTGCAGGCACCAGGAAGGTCTCTGATAAGCTACCTGGTAACTTCAGCCGCGGAACCCCTAAGGAGAGACCGTCTGTGAATCAATGCATGCTACTAGTTCCCATTCACTTACATTGCTTTATGCTAAGCTAAAGCGAACACACTGCTGCCAGATCAGGGAAATTAATGAGTTGGTTAAAAAAACGTATATGTAATCTTATCTAACTCTGGAGAAGATGGCAGCAGACAGTGTTTTACTTAGGGGTGGAATATCCCTTTAACAGCTACAGTCATAATAGGGCCCCAAGCTGACCACCTTAAAAAGCAAAACTGTTTTCTACCACAGTACAAACCGTCACATTTTCCTCCCCTTAACCTTCATGGTTTTAATAGTTTTAAAAACGTCATTAGTTTTAGTTTTTATTTAGTTTTCATTAGTTTTTAACATTTGTAATTTAGTTTTTTGAAAATGCTTTTTTTCAGCTTATTTTTTCTTAGTTTTAGTATTAGTCTTTCGTTAAACAAGTTGTGTACCGGGATGACTACAAAAAGAAGAAATGTATAACAAAATCTCAGAAAATTATCATGCTTTTTTAAAATGTAATTGATATAGGCCAGATTAACAACCATACAAATAAGATAAGTATAAAATATGTATGGCAGAGTAACATTTAATGTTCTGTAAACACAATAACAGCACCTATGCATTAGAAAGCCCAATGATTAATGCAGGTTCTATAGTTAAATATAAAAAACCCTGACTGGCAACATAATAAAAACTAAAGCCAAGCTTGCAGGAGTGCGGTGATGCTTTGGATCATTTTGCACTTATTCTAGTAGGAAGTAATCCCTTATTGGACTCTGGTGCTTTCTGTCAACCTTTGCTTATATGACGCTTGGTGGACTGACCGACATGTTAGGATAATGGAGTGCAGCCAGTAAAAACTACAAACAGCCAGTAAAAACCACCAACAGCAAGTAAAAACCACCATCTACCAGTAAAAACCACCAACTACCAGTAAAAACCACCATCTACCAGTAAAAACAACCACCTACCAGTAAAAACCACAAACTACCAGTAAACCCTACCACCTACCAGTAACAACTACCAGGAAAAACCACCATCTACCAGTAAAAACCACAAACTACCAGTAAAAACCACCATCTACCAGTAAAAACCACCAACTACCCATAAAAACCACCAACTACCAGTAAAAACCACCAACTACCAGTAAAAACCACCAACTACCAGTAAAAACCACCATCTACCAGTAAAAACCACCAACTACCCATAAAAACCACCAACTACCAGTGAAAACCACCATCTACCCGTAAAAACCACCATCTACCAGTAAAAACCACCAACTACCAGTAAAAACCACCATCTACCAGTAAAAACCACAAACTACCAGTAAAAATCACCAACTACCAGTAAAAACCACCAACTACCAGTAAAAACCACCAACTACCAGTAAACCCTACCATCTACCAGTAAAAACTACCAGTACAAATCACCAACTACCAGTAAAAACCACAAACTACCAGTAAAAACCACCAACTACCAGTAAAAACTACCAGTAAAAACTACCAGTAAAAACTACCAGTAAAAACTACCAGTAAAAATCACACACTACCAGTAAACCCTACCATCTACCAGTAAAAACCACCAACTACCAGTAAAAACAACCACCTACCGGTAAAAAACACAAACTACCAGTAAACCCTACCACCTACCAGGAAAAACTACCAGGAAAAACCACCATCTACCAGTAAAAACTACCAACTACCAGTAAAAACCACAAACTACCAGTAAAAACCACCATATACCAGTAAAAACCACCACCTACCGGTAAAAACCACAAACTACCAGTAAAAACCACCAACTACCAGTAAAAACCACCAACTACCAGTAAAAACCACCAACTACCAGTAAAAACCACCAACTACCAGTAAACCCTACCATCTACCAGTAAAAACTACCAGTAAAAACTACCAGTAAAAATCACACACTACCAGTAAACCCTACCATCTACCAGTAAAAACCACCAACTACCAGTAAAAACCACCATCTACCAGTAAAAACTACCAACTACCAGTAAAAACCACAAACTACCAGTAAAAACCACCATATACCAGTAAAAACCACCACCTACCGGTAAAAACCACAAACTACCAGTAAACCCTACCATCTACCAGTAAAAACCACCAACTACCAGTAAAAACCACCATCTACCAGTAAAAACCACCATCTACCAGTAAAAACCACCAACTACCAGTAAAAACCACAAACTACCAGGAAAAACCACCACCTACCGGTAAAAACCACAAACTACCAGTAAAAAACCACCATCTACCAGTAAAAACCACCAGTAACTAGAGAGGGATTATTTGTCCATCAACAAGACGGTTAGACACACAACCTACAACAGCTTCATTTCTGGTTCCCATTGATATTAGTTGCAGTTCTCCTGCAGTCGCCGTGTTAGTTAGCAATGTTAGCTTGTCTGTTAGCCGTAGCTCACCTGTTATAAAGTTTTGCTGCATCTTTCTAATCGCTTCTTCTTCTGATTGCTTATAAACCAAAGACGTCTTTTATTTGCCTTGAAAGAGTCGATGGGATTTTAGAAAACGTTCTTGTTTTGTTGTTTTTATGAAAGTGACACGATCGCATCTGTTTCTGGTGACAACGGGCAGTAGATCAGGAAGCGATGTAGAAATTATTCTTCTAGACTTTATGCTAACTCATGAGACACAGAGATGAAAACTAAGCACATTTTCAGTTTTTGTTTGTTTTGTGAACACTCATTCCACTGATTGGGTGATATTTTATTGGGTAATCTAAGCGGGTATTTTTGATCATATTTGTTTGGCTGCTGTTCACGGTGGTATTATGAAGGTCTACTCTGACGTGTTTTAAGCCGGTATTTTCCTTGGAACAGGTCGGAGGCCCGTATTCTGCTGCGCCGGCTGCGTCAGGGAGACGGAGGTCGATATTCTTTTAGTTTTTCTAACTTTTTCTGCAACGGGTCGCAGGATGTGGACCTGCGAATCTTCCGTAAGAACGTTCCTCCCTTTCCTCGTCTGATTGTCCCTTTTGGGTTTTTTCCCGTTTGAGAAGCTTTCAATCTGATCCAAACCCACCAGGTTCTCCAAATGTCAGCATCATTCAGCAGAAAAACTCCCTGATGTGCAGCAGCTCTGGTTATCCATTACCCACGCTCCTCTGGTCCATCTGCTCCGACGTCGACATGTATGTAAACCGAGAGCTGAAAACGCCTCCTACAGGAATAGTGTGTCCTCAAGAGGGCGCTACAGTTGGTTGTGGTTACAGAATATGTTGTAAAATGTTTCTGTTGGAGAAAGATTTGGATGAAAACCAGAACTAAAACCCAGATCAACCTCACCTCTCTTACAGGTGTGAACAGCAGGTGGCTCCACCTGTTGTTCCTTCAGAGGAGGTGGAGGAGGTCAGGATATTCTTACCTCTGTCCACTCATGATGATGTCACAGTCAGGTGTTTGGCATCCAACCTGGCAGGCGAGTCTCATGAAGTCTTTGTTCACCGTGAGTATCACAGGAAGACAAACTGATTCCTGCCTTAAAGTTTGAAAAACTACCAGGCTTCTAACGTTGCTCCACCTGGGGCTCCTTTCAGGATCTACAGAACCTCACACCTTCTTCACTCCAGCCTTGATTGGAGCGCTGAGTGTTTCCTGCATCCTCCTCCTGCTCCTGTTGGTCGTGTTTTACAAATGCAGACAGGTGAGTTCCTAAAAGGCAGGTGAATTCAGGTATTCACGTCCTTTGTGAGATCTGCAGAATTAAAGGAAACTGAACCAGAGATGAACCGTTTTCTCCTCAACCAGAAACCAAAGTACGAAATCCTGTGGAAGATCATTGAGAGCAACGATGGAAACAACTACACCTTTGTTGACCCCACCCAGCTGCCATACAACGAGAAGTGGGAGTTTCCTCGAGAAAAACTGCGACTTGGTATGATTTCATTGGACCTTCAGAGTGTCATCAATCATGAAACCTTTAACACTCCAGTATCACCTCCTCAGTGACTGGCTCTTCCTCTACCGCCGTTCTAATGTGTCCCTGGCTTACAGGAGCTGTCCTGGGCTCGGGGGCGTTTGGAAAGGTGGTTGAAGCGACGGCGTTTGGTCTGGGAACAGAGAACAAGGCCACCAGAGTCGCTGTCAAGATGCTCAAACGTGAGTCCAACAGCTTCTCCATTAACATCCTTCTGGGATGGGAGGCAACCACCTGATGCTTCGTGTGTTTACCTGCAGCCAGCGCCCACTCAGAGGAACGGGAGGCTCTGATGTCAGAGCTGAAGATCCTCAGCCATCTTGGTTACCATGACAACATCGTTAACCTGCTGGGGGCGTGCACACAAGGAGGTGATGAGGATTTTATTGGTTAGATGGGCTGAACACTGAGATCCCACAGTCATACCAGCACCCAGTTCATCCAACCAAACCGTCCTTAAAGGGCCGGTGCATATGTCCAGTGGTAACTGGGGGCGTTGTAGAACAGAGGGCAATCAGTGTCTGGTTTAAAATAATCACCAATATACATATGATCAATATTTTAATATTAATATAATTAAGTCCAGGTTTATGTTATCAATTAGATATCTATATGAGTTATACTACCAGACACCTAAGTCTCATCTGAAGGCTAAGTTCAAATGGTGCGGACACTAACCATACTCATACTCACAAGCAATCACAGAAAAAATTATACTTCTGCAAGATTTATTCACAAAATTTGTCATTAAATCATTAAATCCCATCTACTCTATGAGCATGCAACTAACCATCTGACAATCAATTCATAACACTGTTTATCAGGTATATCCAGCAGGAATCAAGACACTGAGTGAATGCTATGGGAGGTGGCAGGAAGCTCACATTAGGACCAGACAAAGGGTCAAAAAACTAGCTTTGGGCTAAAATGGTGCAGAGTACCGTCCATATGGGAAATTAGCCTCTCAGCTAAAAGACCAGCTAACGCCGACCCCACCGAGGACGGCTCTGCAGACCATGACAGCGAGAGAGACAGTAGAACCAGGTAGAGAGAGGGAGATAATCTGCTTAGGATAAAACGGAACAAACAGTGTCACAGGCACAGCAATCATAAAACAGTTTATAATATCCAGCAACACAGTGAGCAGAGTTACAAAGCTTTAAACAGGGCACCTTTAACCAACAAATGACCAAGATCTAACTCGTTAAGACCTCATTTGCCACAACTTATCAGTGACTATGTTCAGTTAAAGTCACTATTTGGGTTTCTAAAACATTCAGAATAACCCGTTTGTGACCAGAGAGAGTTACTATCGTAGATTTCTATGGAAGACGGCTCATACTAGAAGTTCCTCTACTCAAAACACCAAGATTCCTTGCGAATAGAAATAAAATTCTCCTTATGATGGGGATATGCCAAAACATGTTTACACGACCAGATATTTGCCATTGTTTACAAGGCTGGGCATGACTTCCCAGAAAGGTTTTTAAATAAATGTAATGTTCAGTCCCACTGTTGCGTTGAAATGAGGTCCAATCAACAGAGGCAATTTTATTTGGACAGCACACTTCCAACCCAAGGTAACTCAAGGTCCTGTATATGATTTGGTGGTAAAGAAACCAAACATTTGATCAAATATAAATAAGGAAAAAAAGGAAATAATTCAGAGGAGGGAGTAGAACGAGTCCCAATTAAACAAATGAAGGGAAGCTTGTACGCAGAAGCAAAAGTAAGTCCAGCTGGAGTCAGCAGTTGCAGGCCACAATCGCAGGTATTCAACGTCCTCTTCAGAACTATCTTAGATCAGCTTAAGACTATCAGTCCAAAGATGGAAATGCAGATAGACAGTAACAGAATGAGAGTTCTTCCCGCCCAGCAGGTCAGATGTCATTGTCACTGGACCAATGGGAGAGTTTTTGGGGGCGCAGCTAAGCCTGCTGGGAAATTCAGTCTGCTCAGTTCATTCTGGGGAAAATGGTTCCTCCCTAACAGGGAAGAGGCGTGAGACACTCTGGACAGGTCTCCAGTCCATCAGAGGAGAAATAACCGTGCCCACCCTAACCCCACACCTATAGACAATTCAGAGAAACCAATTAACCTAAAAGTCATGTTTCTGAACTGTGGGAGGAAGACAGAGTTTGTCATGTACCATTATGACTGTCAAAGGTATGACGTCCATCTATCCAAGCTTACTGTGTAAGGAACTGGGAAGCCTGGACCAAATTATGTTTAGCAAAGACAAAGGTGTTCCTGGTTCCAGAAGGTTCTATACAGGGATTTATAGATTTGTTTGTTATTAACTAACTCACCCTGAATCATGTCTCCCATCCTTTGACCCTGACAGGCCCCATGCTAATGATCACAGAGTACTGCAGCCATGGTGACCTTCTCAACTTCATACGGGCTCATGCTCGGGACTACATGGCGTCCATGATAACCATAGACGAGGCTGGAGATGAGGTCTTCTATAAGAACATGACGGCACAGCAGGAAAGGCTGCGCAGGTCAGAGGCTGTTTGTTTCACGCAAAGATGTGGTCCTAAAACAGCCACGATGTTGGTTACAGTCAGACTGTAGGGATGGGGATAATTTTTTAAGGTTTTACTGGTTAGTTGCTTTTATAGTTGGGGTCTCTACAAAGGGAACAGTTCAGGTACAGCTCAGGTGAATACTAACATACAATCATGTGACCTACAGTGACAGTGGGATCTCATGCTGGTCAGAGTACCAGGAGATGCAGCCGGTCCTGAGTCCAGGTCAAAGTGACCCAGGTAAGGCTGAGCCCACCTAGATAAAGCTAGTTTCACCTGCACTTTCATCCGAGCTCACCTGGAGTTCCTGTTCCTGCCAGGTGAACCGATGCTGAGTCTGTCTCTCTGTGACCTCATGAGGTTTTCCTACCATGTGGCTCAGGGCCTTGACTTCCTGTCCTCCAGAAACGTAAGAACACACTCAGACATGACCACGCAGTCAATCAGCTGAATTACAAAGTCAAGAGTTTCAGAACTTGAAACCTGAGTAAACCTGGTTCCTGCTAGAGACCTTGGCCTAGTTAAGCATTTGTTACACATCGAGGATGACACAAAATGCCTCTAAAGTAATCTGACATGTCAGATCTCACCTGTACGTCTTACCTGTTGGTCTCTCAGTGCATCCATAGAGACGTGGCAGCGAGGAACGTCCTACTGACAGATTGCCGTGTTGCAAAGATCTGCGACTTCGGTTTGGCTCGAGACATTCAGAATGATGACAGCTACATCGTTCAGGGAAACGTCAGTAATTTAACCTGACCGTTTGCTCCCAATTTCTCAGGAATCCAGCCTAATGGTAAAGTGTTATTTTATAGGCCCGGCTGCCGGTAAAATGGATGGCTCCAGAGAGCATCTTCCAGTGTCTCTACACGGTGCAGAGTGACGTCTGGTCCTACGGGGTCCTGCTCTGGGAGATCTTCTCTCTGGGTAAACATAGAAACTGGAACCTGAACATTGCTGAGAAAAGTTGTAAGGTCTCTGAATACCTTTCTGTGTCCATCTGCTCAGGTAAGAGCCCATACCCCAACGTTGTCGTGGATACCAACTTCTACAAGATGATCAAAGATGGCCACCACATGGAACAACCAGAGTTTGCGCCAAATGAAATGTGAGAAAAAACGGATTCATGTTGATGTAATGGGAATTATTTTGAAGTTGATGCTCACCTGTACAGTCAGGTGTTACCTAATGTTAATGTGTAACCATTTCCTTCATCTTAACACATATTAAGATCAACTGAATCTGGGTCTTTATATTTACAACTGTAGAAGGTAAACCCAAACACATCTCTGTCCTGCTACTCTCTTCAACTTTGCATAAAGACCCCACAGCTTTTCCAAGACCAAAAGGGATATGTAGCTCTTCCAGGGAGTAGTATGGACAAGAAAAGCTGCCAGGTACCGACACCATAAGTGGGGGAGCAACACCCTTATTATGAATAAGACCCCAAGATGTTGGAACTTGATGCAGACACTAACCCTTGACCTGGACTAACCACTCTACCTGGCTGCTTCAAGGCCAAACCACTGAGTAAGACGAGATTTTTCTACTCCACACTCTCCGATACCGAAACCGAATCTTAAGATCCTGTCTATGCAAACTACAAACCAGATCCCAGGCAAAAATCAGTGCCATTGGGGCCTCACTTAACAATGTTGCTTTGGTGGTACTAAATTTTGATCATAATAACTCTGAGAAACACAAATCAGCAAAACACATCTGTATAGAAGAATCAAAGTCACATCAATCCGTAAGCAGCTATGATGTGGGTCAGAAATCCAAAGAAAAACTCCTCCTTCCTGGCACAGGAAAGACACAATGAATACAAAGTTTTTCATCAACCTTTAGCCAACGGTGACCTGGTACTAGTACCCTCCTCAGTCACAGGTATTGTGTTTCTTATGGACAACCCATTACTATCTCTCCAAGCTTCTTCATCATTGCCTGCATGTACACTTACTGGTCACTTTATTAGGCACAGCTGTCCAACTGCTTGTGAACGCAAATTTCTAATTAGCCAATGACATGGCAGCAGCTGAATGCATGTAGACATGGTGAAGATGATCTGCTGCAGTTCAAACCGAGCATCAAAACGGGGAAGAAAGGTGATTTAACTTTGAACGAGGCATGGTTGTTGGTGCCAGGTACCAGGTCTGTGTTTCAGAAACTGCTGATCTATTGGGATTTTTACCCACAACCATATCTGGGTTTACAGAGAATAATCAGAAAAAGGGAAAATATCCAGTAGCAGTAGTTCTGTGGGTGATGAAGCCTTGTTGATGCCAGAAATCAGAGAGAACGGGCAGACTGGTTGGAGCTGATAGAAAGGTAACAGTAACTCTTATAACCACTGGTTCCAGCCAAAGTATGCAGAAGATCATCTCTGAACGCAGAACATGTGGTACCTTGATGCAGATGGGCTACAGCAGCAGATAACCACACCAGGTTGGACCAACATTGGACAATAGAAGAAGGAAAAATGATTCTGGATTTCTGCTGCATCATTCTGATGGTCGGGTCAGAATTTGGTGTCACCATCATGAAAGCATGGATCCATCCTGCCTTGGATCAACGGTTCAGGCTGCTGCTGCTGGTGGAGGTGTCATGGTGTGGGGGACATTTTCTTACACACTTTGGGCCCCTTAGTACCAACTGATCATGGTTCCAACACCACAGCCTACCTGAGTATTGTTGCTGACCATGTCCATCCCATCTTCTGATGGCTACTTCCAGCAGGATAATTCTCCATGTCATAAAGCTCCAACCATCTCAGACTGCTTTCTAGAACATGATGATGAGTTCTCTGTACTCAGACGGCCTCCATAGTCACCAGATCTCAGTCCTATAGGGCAGCTTTGGGATGTGGTGGAACTGTGTGATGCTATCATGTTAATATGGACCAACATCTCTGAGGAATGTTTCTAGTAACTTGTTGAATCTTTTCCACCAAGGATCAAGGCGGTTCTGAAGGCAAAGGGGGTCCAATCTACAAGCAAGGTGGACCTAATAAAGAGGCCAGTGAATGTACACTGAAGCTCTTGAAGAGACTCCCAAACCAGCTTCCTTTCATAATAACAGCTGATAAGAATGACCACAAAAAGCAGTCAGAACGTTTTTATAGAACTGGTGGTCGTTAATCAACAGTAAACAGTATTTAGGGAGGAGTAGGCTTGCAACAAATGAACTATGACTGGGTATCAAGGGCAACCATGTCGAGGAATATAGGCTCTGCCCATGGTCTAGGTGCTCTACCAGAACAGCTATCCAGTGCATCAGAATGCTCTCTTCTGCTTCTTGAAGCTGCAGTGAAGTAGCTTCAAGATCACCACTTATCACCAGTGAACCAACTGGTGTTCACTGCCACAGAGAAGATCCTGCCTAGACCCACTCAACTTCTCCGTTCATGGGAAGCTTTGGATTTGGAGAAAGACCTGTCCTTGTTCTGGTGATGGGTGTCTATTACTACAAAGGCTGTCTCATACAGACTTCAGACAGCATCTGATGCATTCACTATCTTCCAAGTCAGGTTATGCCCAAGAAATGGAACATCTCAGACACATCCCTGTAAACAGGCTCATGGACCAGGGTCAGCCAGTCCTTTGTTCCAGCCTCACACTACACCCATCCGGGCTACACAAGCTAAGGCTGGTTGTTAGGGTGGTTGGTTCATCTAAACACTCACTTTTCCTCTTAGGTATCACCTGATGAAGCTCTGCTGGAGTTTGGAGCCCACCCACAGACCAACCTTTAAAACCATTGGTCAGCTCATACACAGGCTCATGCCCCTGGCCAATGACTCGCTGCCACGTCATAGTGACCAGGTGAAGAAGGTTATTTTAAGCCCTTTGTTTTGTCTATCAGGCTATTGCATCACTGTGACTCTTTTCTCCTCAGGTGATGTATGAGAACATCGATGAATGCAGACCAGAGGAAGAGGAGGAGGAGGAGGAGGTCCGGGGCAGAAACCTCAAGAGAAACGAAGAGGATCAAGGTAAGATTTTATAACGCCGTTTATGTCCTCTATAAAACTGTAATTACCTCACTATGTGTTCTGCTCACAGATCTCCATGATGACTGTGAAGATGGTGAGGATAAGGAGCCGACGATGAACAACATCTACCAGCTCTCCTGATCCACTCATCGAACTTGTTCTGGTTGCCACCAGAACTTTATGGACCATCAATGAACTCGTGTTGATAAATGAAGAAATGTGTCCGTTTATTCTTTATGATCAAAGAACATAAAACCTTTCCTCAGTTCTTCTAACAAGCTGTCAGACTTGAGCTAAAAGCCCAGGAACGGAGCAAGCGTTGACCTGAAAGCCTTTAAAGCGTTCTACTGGTGTCTAATCCACTGAACAGGCTCAGGTTTCTGACCATTTAAAGCCAGCAGGCCTGGTGGGTTCTGAGCTCGTGTTCCACCTTCCAGATCTTTACTTCACTTAAAAATTTCAGAACCGTTACGATAGACTGATCAATCTGAAGGTGATCTAATGTGTTTGTTTGACCAAAGGCAATATTAAGATTAGCAAACGCGAAATGGACCCATCTGGTTCCCCAAAGGTAAGAGGACCATTGACCACATCCTCTAAAGAACATCTGTTGAGGATATGAAGCAGGATTTAGATAATGATCCTCCAACACCAGGCAGCTGTTGGACCTGTGACAGCAGAATATTATGGTCTGTAAAGCCTTAAAAGCACTAAAACAGCTGAGTTTCCTGAATAAATGGCAACCTGTTTCTGAGCTATGGCCAGAGTCAAAATCAGACCAGAACTTTCTATTAATGCCGTTGGATCTCGAACAATTCTGATGAAAGGGTCGTTTAGACATAGGTCTGTAGTTGAGATCCCTGTCGAATCAAGTGGTTCACCTGGGTAAAGTCATCAGTCTGAAACCAAGGACCATTTATTACCTTAAAAAGCTCCTCCCAGCCATCAGATCAGATCTGATCACAATAATTAACTTATCCCTCCTATCAGGTGTTTTTCCCCAAAGCCTTAAAAACAGCAGTAATCAAACCAATATCAAAGAAGAAGAACCTAGACAGCACTTTGATGCAAAACTACAGACCAATCTCTAATCTCCCATTTATCAATAAAATTATTGAAAAAATGTGTAACAATTAAATAGCTTCCTAGCAATAAACAACCGCTTTGATATTTATCAGTCTGGTTTCCGTAGGTACCAAAGTACAGAGACAGCCCTCATCAAAGTTTTCAATGATATCCATACAAATACTGACCGTGTTAAAACCACAGTACCGGTACTATTAGACCTCAGTGCTGCGTTTGACACCGTTGATCATGATCTATTACTGGAACGTCTAGAGAACTGGGTCGGACTCTCTGGTACAGTACTCGACTGGTTCAAATCCTACCTTAAGAACAGGAACTTCTTTGTGTCGATTAGCCAGTTCTCATCACAAAACACAGAAATCACATGTGGGGTCCCCCAGGGCTCCATCCTAGGGCCCCTCCTATTTAGCATCTACATGCTCCCACTAAGCCAGATTATAACCACCAACAATGTTAACTACCACATCTATGCTGATGACACTCAGCTTTATATCTTAATGTCACCAGGTGATGTTGAACCCGTCCAAATCCTCAATAAATGCATTGAGCAAATTAACAACTGGATGTCCAACAATTTCCTCCAACTGAACAAAAACAAACTGAAGTACGTATCTTTGGAACCAAAAAAGATCGACTACATATCAGTAATCAGTTTAAACAGGCCCAGCTAGAAACCATCAACCAGGCCAGAAATCTAGGTGTAATAATGGACTCAGACCAGAACCTCCAAGGTCACATAAAGGCAATAACAAGGTCAGCTTTCTATCAGCTGAGGAACATTTCTAGGATTAAAGGACTGATGACACAAGGAGACCTAGAAAAACTCATCCATGCGTTTATGATTACTGTAACAGTATCTTCACAGGTCTACCTAAAAAGTCAATCAGACAGCTGCAGCTGATCCAGAACGCTGCTGCTCGTGTTCTCACTAGAACCAGGAAAGTAGAACCCCAGTTCTAAAGTCCTTCCTCTGGCTCCCTGTAGCTCAGAGAATAAACTTCTAAATACTCCTACTAGTTTATAAATCATTGAACGGTTTAGCACCAGAGTACATTAGAGATCTGCTATTATGGTACAAACCATCCAGATCACTCAGGTCCTCCATCTCTAGTTTACTGATCATCCCTAGAATCAGAACCAAACATGGAGAAGCAGCTTTTAGTTTCTATGCTCCTCAAATCTGGAACAAACTACCAGGAGAAAGTAAAGCTGCAGAGACACTGAACTCTTTTAAGTCTAAAATAAAAACTTAGATATTTAGACTCGCTTATGAGTAACTGTTTTTACTTGCTTGTTTTTAATTTTTACCAAATGATAGTCGTGATTACTGTAAATGCTTTCTTGTATTTTAATGTTTTTTTTTCCTGCTTGTCTTGAAATTTTAATATAATTATTGTCTTGATTATTGTATTATTGTAATTGCTTTCTTGTATTTTAATCATCAAACTGATTTATGCTTTGTTCCAATCTTAATCATGTAAAGCGCCTTGAATTGCCTTGCGTTGAAAGTGTGCTATAAAAATAAATTTCCTTGCTTTGCTTTATGTTTTTAGAAAATGAATCATTGTGTCTAATTTGGGTGATTTTTTTTCCCTTGTGCTCTGGTCTCAGGTTGTTTGGTGATGGAGGTAAAACTCCAAACGTTGTTCCTCCTGGATTATATTAAACATGTTCAATGTACCACGTTAAAAATCCTGTTTGTGATGTTTGAATCATATCATGTCATAAAGGGAACAGGTAATTAGAGTCTAGGTCTGTTCTCCACATCAAATGTTTGACCATCAGTTAGTTCTCAGACATTCTGAGGATCTCGCCAGAGATGGATTCTGATCTTCTGGAATAAACTCAGATGAACAAACTTTTTTTAAGGTGTTTTTTCTTTGGATATTCTTAAGAAATCTTCTATACAAATAATACTATAATACGTTTAGGCTGAGGTTTTGGGTTGTTTCACAACCTGAACATCTGTTTCACCAATTCTAAAAATGTTTCTGATGCCCTGAAGGTCGCTTTTCACCATAACGGTAACGAATCAAGTTCTGGAAGCCTTTCCGATTTCATAAGCACAGCTGAATCTGTGACCAAAGCCCACCAGTGGTCTGTAAAAGGACAAAGACCTTCACAAATGGTCCATAGGAGGAGAAAGAGCTTCACCATTGGTCTGTAGAGGGACTGTCAGAGATCAGGTAGGAACCTGACCATTATTTGGGTTTTGGTTCAGTAAAACTTTTGGACCATCTGTTAATCAGGAAACTGAGTCACGGCTCTGAGAACCAGGAGTCCAACCATGATTGATTTGCAGGAACAACAGTTGGTTCTACCAGTTGATAAGATAAAACCAGGAATGTTTCCTGGAAGAAAGCAGCAGATTACAGAAAGTCCAGCAGCTTTAAGATGGTTTTATTATTATATTATTTTGTTTTTTTTTACCAGGAAGTCCCATGAGATAGAAGCCGTTTTTGGAGCGAGGCCTTACCAAGAGGCAGCATACATGAGTTAACACGTAGAAACATCTGAAACGTTGACGTTCTCAGAGAGTCTCTACCATGATGCACCTGCAGGAGTCAGAAGACCACAGCCTGTAGCTCCACCATGTTCTGAACCCTCTCAGGTGTGTATCTGTGAACAGGTACCGATCAATAACCCAATGGGGAGAAAAACAGAACAATAATCATCAGGAGACGTCTCTCAGTCTGCTTTTATCAGGTTTATTCCCCATTAATCAACATGTAGCTCCACAGGTAGAACCAGGTGGGGGCAGGGGGTGGAGCCTTATTATATGACAGCTTTACAGCTGCTGGACTTTAGATTTAGATAAACAACAAACAGTGGCAGACGTTAGCATACAGAGAGAAGTTGGTGTGTCCTGCAGAGGTTAGAAGACCAGAAGTCTCCTACAGGGGTCTGAATCTGTTTGGACGACATGTTCTGATGTTTGCCATGTCTGGGGTCCTGGATGCTACTTCAGAACCTGAAACGGTCTGATGAAGTCGAACCAAAGCTTCCTGTTCTTCCTTTTATCAGCAGCATTGATTTCTGATGAGTCAGTAATCAATAAGAGCTTGATAAAAGTTCTGCAGTCAGAGGATCCAGATCAGAGCAGCTTCCTGACGTCTCAGCAGGACCAAGAGCTGAATCGACATCTGCAGCAGGTAACACCAGAAAATGCTTCTTTTTATGACTAAATCATCTTTAATATGAATATTAATAGGGTTTCTGTGAAGAAAAATATAAAGATTTCATGTTTATTTCGTAGACATAAATATGTTTGACCGTGTATTTACAACAAATGAAAACAATATAGTTATCATTGGATACTGAAAAAACAAATTATTGCACATAAATAAATCATTTTGATTATTAAGAGTAAAATTTTTTAGATCATTTATACAAAAATGATTCTTTTAATGTAATTCTGTCAAATCGCCCTGTATTTGCATCGGTTAGCGACGGCTAATATCTCTAAACAAATCAGACCTCCTCTAAAAACACTTCTGCTTATTTTAATAGTTCATCCACCAAATATAGCTTTATATACATTATTAGATACTGGAAAGCATTAACACAGAAGCTAACATCTACAACTTACCTTGTCTACACTCTTTGGATTTCAGCCAATCAGCAGCAAAGTAAGTAATTGCTGCTCCTGGATTGGCCAGCAGCTATAGTGTATCAGAGATGATCCATGGAAAAATCCACAAACAGGAGAAATGGTTTACAGTGAACCCGGCTAGGCAGGAATCAGCGCTTATTTTCTTATAGGGTCAGACAGAGAGCATTCTGGGAAGAATCTCTAGGTAGCGTTAAGGCTAAATTCATCATGTTGCTTTAAAGTAGTTCTGGTTTAAAGTAGCTGGAATTGTACTCCAGCCTTATTGACCTGAATGAAGGTGAAGCAGGATGTCTCGCCGCCTGTCCTCTCTGGAGACGCTCCTCTCCATCATCTCATCCCTTCTCATCGCCTGTTGCATCGGCCTGATCGTCGGTTCTTGGTTCGGCCTGAAGCCAAAAGGTGAGCAGTCGGGTTTCTGTCACACGGTCAGCAGGTGTAGCACTGATGATGTCATTGATGATGCGTGCAGGTGCGGGTGAACCTGTGCAGTTGTCGGGTCAGATGGTGATCACAGCGGGAGTGGAGTTCTCCGAGGAGCTGAGAAACTCCAGCAGTCTGAGGTTTAAATCCCTGGCCTTTGACCTTCAGCAGCTGGTGAGAACAAAGAGGCTTTTATTGTGAAGGTTCACAGAACCAGAACCAGAACCAGAACTTACTATAATAACCTGGAAGCTTCACCTCAGATCAGGTGGGAGTGGTCAGCTGATGACTGTCTGGGCTCTGATTGGTCGATAGGTATCTGAGGCGTTCAGTTTCAGCGACCTGCAGCGGTTCTACTGGTCCTGTGGGGTCCAAGACTTCAGGTCAGACCTCAGATCCATCACTGATCCATAAACCAGTAGAACCTCTAATGATCTCATTAATCATCACATTTATTGAGCAGTTTGATTATCAGTAATCTGAAGTTTGGTTCTGATCCATCTGCAGTCCTGGCAGCGTGGTGGTGAACTTTGACCTGAGGTTCAGTCAACTGATTGACACAAAGGAGGTGGAGCAACAACTGGGGGCGGGGCTTCAGGTGGCAGGGGGAGGGGCTTTGGTGATTGATATCAACAGCATCCAGATCACAGGTAAATCAGTGATGTCACATCCTGTTTGCAGGTCACTTTCATCATCAAAACCTGAGAAGAAAATAAGAACTCTTTAGTTCTCAATTTATTCTTCGCTGAGAGGAAATTTTTCAGTTTAATCCGTCTGAGAGTCAAAAAATCAACAGATTTACACACAGGACCAACTGTAGCAGCAGCAGCGCTCCATATGCAGATCAGGGGTTCAGAGGTCAGGGAGGATGAGGAGGAGAAAGGAACATCTCAGCCTCATAGCGGAGGTACAAAGAAAGAAGCTGGAAGCACATTTCAGACAGTCACAATGTCAGAGAATGCGGCTGATCAGCGCAGCGCTTCTTCTGCTGATGGAGCGGGAGGGAGGAGCAGGAGCTGAAATCAAGGAGGGAGAGTCTGTGATCGTGTTTGTGGTGAGGAAGAGCATCCATCTTCATGAACACCCAGAGAAGCTGGAGTCGTCATGTTACGGACACAAAATGGAAATGAGGAGCCACGTTAGGCGTAGAGGACCCTCAGTGGGACGTAGAAGCCAGAAGCGTGTTTCCCCAGACACCCTGGCTGGAGAGGAAGATGAGCTGTCACTTGGTGATTACTTGGAAACAAACAGCCTGGAACACGGAAGGATGAGGGCAAAGAGGGTGGTATGCAGGAAAACTCCAAATTAGCCTGATGGCACTGATCCTCTGCTTCGTCTAGCATTTCCTCCTAACCTAGTTGCTCAAAATGAGGACGAAATCACAGTGAGAGGACAATAGTTTGTTCTGCTGCTCCCAGGCTGGTTCTGTGGTCCAATTTACCAGCCATGGTGCCTGAAATCAACCCGACTGTTAGCGGCAATCTTTTCCATTCCTGATCATCGTCTACGTCTGCTGGGTCCATTACTTGGCTGATCCGTTCTGTCATGTTTAGTGTAGAATAGAAATCCACCAGCTCCAAACAGCAGAAAACCTGTTATTATAAATCCAAATATATAAATATGTTCCAGCTCGTCTAAAGAGGAACCCATCATTTACCCTCTCAGACACAATCCACCAGGTCAGGAGTTTCCCCAGGACCCACTCTTTGATCCGAAAAGATTTGATGAACTGCATTTAGTGACCAGCTGACCAGATCCATGCTTAGACTTTGATTTTGGATTACAGAGGAAAAGTTTCCGTCTTTACTGACACCAGGAAGTAGAAAGTTTAATCAGCTAAAACTGGAAAACAGGAATCTGGATCAGATGCTTTCTCTTATCTACATTTTTCCTGGTTTACGGGCGTCTATATTTTCCATCCTGGAGGAAATGTATCCAAACTTGTTGAGTTTGATTTCCTCAAACCAACCACCAGGTGTTTGTGTTCCACAGAGAAACCTGAACAGACGACACCTGCAGCCACAAGCCACACCCCTACAGCTGGTGAGTTTTTTTTAGGTGCTCTCTTACACCTGAGATACATATTACATCATATTATCATTATTATTATGATTGTGTTTGATATATATCCAGAAAGTAGAGGTCCAGAGAGTGTTTGGTTAGAAAGCTTAATGCCTGAACATGGGGTGTAGAGAAGCAGCTGGTTTCTGATGGTTCTGTTCAGTCTCTAATGGATCCTTGTCTTGCAGTGAGCTGCCCTCCGGGTCAGACCACATGTTCTGATGGGTCCATGTGTGTTCCAACCGACTGGCTTTGTGATGGAGTCCCCCACTGTTCAGACTCGTCTGATGAAGCTCCATTTTCCTGCGGTCAGTTCAGTTTATTTCATCTGTACTCACTTTACAAGAGAAGTTATTTTCAGTTCAATCATAAATATATTACAATTAATCCTTCAGTTCATTATCAGTTTAAAGTTTCCTATCTAAGAAATCCCAGCAGGTTGGTTTGGGTCATTTAGACATTACTGTATTTTCCAAATGTGTGTAATTTAGATCTATAAAGCTCCTGGACATGCATAAAAACTTGTTTAGAAAATTACTCTCACAGATAATGATTATTATAGTGATAATGATAGTAGTTAACAAGTTATTCTGTTAGCATATTGTGTTTCTTATTCCCTAACTACCAGGGGTCGTATTCACAAAGACTCTTATCTTACCACTAGGTGTTACTCCTAACTCGCGCTAAAAGGTCTTACGTAGGAGTTGTCGTCTAAAACCTATTCACGAACGCACTAAGAGCTACTTTTACGTAGGACAAATCCCTAAAAGTAAGCTAAGAGTGACGTCCCGTTGCTATGGAAACCGTCATTTCCTATGTGTGAGTAAATAGACGGACAGGAGCGTGATTCGTTGTTCAATGACACGTGTGAAACCAGGAAATGGAAAACTTCAATGTCGATAAAAGCGTCATTATGAACATCGCAAATAGCAGAAATAATGCATGATGAGATATTTGTGTCGGAAACGAGACTCACACTTTATACAGCTTACACACAACAGCCTACTTACAGAGAGGGGGAAGTTTAAAAACGAAAAAACGTGAAATGCATCATATTACCCTGCCTAACGCCTGATGATAGCTGGGATGAGCTCCAGCCCCCCCCCCCCTCCACGCGACCCTGAATTGGATGAAAGCGGTATAGATAATGGATGGATGGATGCATCATATTAAGGGAGTGATTGCAAGGAGGCTGTAAACAATTAGACTGTCTAATGAGCACATCAGCCACATCTTAAATAGACCCCCCC
Organism: Apricaphanius iberus; assembly: GCA_028564705.1. NCBI lineage: Eukaryota > Metazoa > Chordata > Actinopteri > Cyprinodontiformes > Aphaniidae > Apricaphanius > Apricaphanius iberus. The sequence continues at coordinate 233,456 of JAPXFQ010000381.1, read as the reverse complement.
CCCACTACCATGAAAAGCACCTCATGAACTGAAAATAAGTGGCGAGAAAAGAACAAGGAAACCTAACTGGTCACAGGACCAATTATTACTACTGGCACAGTTGGTACTGGAGAGGAGGACGGTCCTCAAAGGGCGATTTGGAGCCGGGATTATGAATAAGAAGAAAAGGGAGGCATGGGTGGAAATTAGCAGAAACATAAATGCATCTTATCCAGCGGTGTCTGGAACGGCAGAAGACTTTGAGAAGAGATGGTATTCTCTACAGTCCCAGTGTCGGCTCGAGATCGCCGCTTATAAAAAGGATGCTGCTGCAACAGGTAGGCGACGTCCGTCATATAAGCATCCCTACATATGTTGAATAAATGGGAAGACGTGCACGTTTTCTTCTTTGTGCACCCCCGGCATACCGGCAATCGCCATGTAATTGGCTTTAATTCGATGCTGGATGTCTAATGGGAAACGGATGAATTGTTGGATAATGTGTGGTCGACAGAGCGCTTTGAGAGTTTGGTGGATTGATCGGCTGATAGATGGTTGTGATATACCCAAGTTGTGCGCGTTGCAAACTTGCATTTCTTCTTGGTGATTTTAATATTCATATGGACAATGCCAATAATCCTCTCTCATTCTGCTTGGACAGTTTTGGTTTGCAACAATTTATACATTTCCCAACTCCCTGCAAAAATCCCATTTTGGACTTGGTTTGTTGCTCAGGTATCGGTCCTTAAACCTCATTCCCTTTCTTACTCCGACCATGTCCTCATTACTTTTAACATCAATCTCACCTTCTCTAAAATCATAAACATTCCCACCTTCTCCTCACACATCAATAACCTCCTCAGTATTTATCCCTAATGCTCTCCGGATGCTCTGGTCCTCCATATAACAGCACACTCCATAATCGCTTGGACACCCATGCTCCGCTGAAGTCCAGATCTGTCTCCTTCGCTCGCTCTGCACCCTGGGTCACCCCTGCCCTCCGTAATCTCAAATCTAAAGGACGCCAACTTGAGCTCGTCTCACTATACATAAAGAAATGTACAATAACCATGTTATTCAATACAAGAATCATCTCTCCTTTGCCAAATCTGCCTACTATCCTGGTTTAATTCGCTCAAATCGACATAGTTCCAAAACCCTTTTCTCACTCCTCACCCATATAATGAAAGCCCCTGATTCTCTTCCCCATCACATACAATCCTCTGACTTCTGCATATCTCTCATGTCCATTTTTGTCTCCAAAATTTCTGATATCCACCAAGACCTGACCTCATGTGGAGCTGCAGCCCCTGGAGTGGACTTTCCCCTCCCTTATTTACCCATAACAGCCTCATTTTCTAACTTCCCTCCATCCAAGATGTTTCAGAACTCATCTGTAAATCTAAACCCTAGACCTGTCAGCTTGATCCCCTCCCCACTACTCTTGTAAAATCCTGTCTTCCTTCTCTAGCTCCCCTCATCACTAACATTATCCATTCATCCCTCATCTCTGGTATTGTCCCTCAGTCATTCAAAACAGCCATAATCACACCCATCCTGATAAAACCTGGCTTGGATCCCACTAACTTCAATAACCTTCATCCTATTTCAAACCTTCACTTTGTTTCCAAAATCCTAGAAAAATCTGTGGCTACCAAATTATATTCATGAGCATTTTCAATCAGGCTTCCGTCCTCCGTTCTGCTGGTGTCCCTCAGGGCTCTGTCCTGGGACCCCTCCTCGTCATCATTTACATTCTCCCGATCGGTCACATTTTCCGTAAATACAATATTCCTTTTCACTGCTATGCCGATGACACCCAGCTCTACCTCTTCACTAAACCACCCGAGTCCCGCCCCCCCTCTCTTCTTACAAGAAATTCATTCTGTTCTCTGCAAATTTTCTCAATCATAACAGGCCTGTGAATATTCTCATTCATCCAGGTCATGGTTATCTCAAGGAAATTTCAATCAAACGCAACTGGACTTGGTAATTTGTCTTGGAAGACGTTTCACCTCTTATCCAAGAGGCTTCATCAGTTCATGCTCGCCGCTGACCAGGCTGGGACTGGTCCAACTAACTGGTCCAACTAACAGTTCCAAAACAGAAGTCCTTCTTATTGGTACCCCCTCCATTCTCTCCAAATCCAAATGCTCTTCAACAGTCATTAATAACTCATCCGTTTCTCTTTCCCCTGGGCTTCAATACCTCTCGTCTCCGTCCCTCACTCACCCCCCACACCACTGCTATCCTCGTACACAGCCTCTTCACCTCTTGGATCGATTACTGCAGTTCACTTCTCTTTGGTCTTCCCAATAAATCCCTCCAGAAACTGCAGCTCCTCCATAACTCTGCTGCTCGCATCATAACCCAGACTCCGACCTTTCACCACCCCTACTCTGCAACAACTCCACTGGCCTCCCATAAAGCAAAGAATCCACTTTAAAATACTCCTCATTACATTTAAAGCCCTTCATAACCTGGCCCCTTCCTACATCTCTGACCTTCTTCATGCTGCCACTCCAGCACGCAGACTCCGCTCCTCCTCTACTCTCCAGCTCTCTGTTCCACCCGTTAAACTCGTGACCATGGGGCACAGAGCATTCAGCCACTCTGCCCCCCCCCCGCTCTGGAGTTCTCCCCCCCCCGACCTCCATGCCATAGATTTTCTCCATCTATTCAAATCCAGACTCCAAACTTATCTGTTCCGTTTGTCTTATATCACTCAGTGATGCATATACCTTATCATATTGCACCTTGTTTTAACTTGTTCTGATGTTTTATGTGTATTTTGAATTTTTATGTTTGCTGATTTGTACAGTGTCCTTGGGTGTCCTGAAAGGCGCTTTCAAATAAAATGTATTAGTATTATTAATAATAATAATAATAATAATACACAACAGATATCATCTCAAGGCACTTTACAACAAGAGTTATTACAATACAATGTTTAATGTAGAAATTAAGGAACCACAGAAGATTAGGTCGTGTAATTCTCAGCAATCCCTCATACTGAGCAAGCATGAAGCGACAGTGGAAAGGAAAAACTCCCTTTTAACAGGAAGAAACCTCCGGCAGAACCAGGCTCAGCATAAGCGGTCATCTGCTGAGACCGTCTGGGGTTTGGAGAATACAGAACAGAGACACAGAAAGAGCAATAGAACTGATGCAGAAGTTGAAGTAATAATAATAATAATAATAATAATAATAATAATAATAATAATAATAATCATATTTAACCAATGTGACCCCGTTGGATGAGCTGCTAGACGTTTGGTACCACAGTTACTGGTGATTAAAGAGGTTCTGGTCGTTGGGGCCCAGCTGACGGCAGGGCTACTTTAGCTTCAGGTGCTGATGTCACTTCCTGTGTCTCCCTAGCAACGGCATGTGATGGACAGTTCATGTTGGAGGGGTCGAGCGGATCCTTCAGGTCATCAGAGTCTGAGACGTATAACAACAGCATCTTCTGCCGCTGGATCATCAGGTCCAATACATGAACACGGGTTCTGCTGGGTTCTGCTGGGTTCTGTTTGGAATGATGTGTTTTATCTCCTGTCATGATGCATTCAGGGTCAGCAGGGGACTTTCAGTTGAGATGAAGTTCCAACAGTTTGAGACGGAAGCAAACGTTGATGTCCTGAGGCTGTTTGAAGGAGTAGGTCCAAACAAAGTTCTGACAGGTAGGAGGTCAGAGGTCAGACAGATCAAAGTCTCAGTCAGGGAACCTCAGGAAGGTTCTGGTGGACCAGCAACACACCTCTCAGTGTTTCCCTCTGTGACTAAGCAGCTGTTACACTCTACTGCTTCTCTGATTGGCAGGTGAACTCTCAGGCTCCGCCCCCCCTGGTACTGTGTGGATGATGACCGACCAATCAACTGTGGAGTTTACAACTGATTATTTCAACAGCCTATCAGGGTTTAGAGGTTCCTACAGAGCAGTCAACACTTCCGGCCTGTCCAGTAAGTCCCGAATAGAACCAGAACCGGTTCTGTTCCAAGTACAGAACTCCGACCCAGTTTCATAAACAGAACCGGTTCTGTTCCACGTACAGAACTCCGACCCAGTTTCATAAACAGAACCGGTTCTGTTCCACGTGCAGAACCTTGGAACCCCGACCCAGTTTTACAAACAGAACCGGTTCTGTTCCACGTACAGAACTCCAACACAGTTTCATAAACAGAACCGGTTCTGTTCCAAGTACAGAACTCCGACACAGTTTCATAAACAGAACCGGTTCTGTTCCACGTACAGAACTCCGACCCAGTTTCATAAACAGAACCGGTTCTGTTCCACGTACAGAACTCCGACCCAGTTTCATAAACAGAAGCGGTTCTGTTCCACGTGCAGAACCTTGGAACCCCGACCCAGTTTTACAAGCAGAACCGGTTCTGTTCCACGTGCAGAACCTTGGAACCCCGACCCAGTTTTACAAACAGAACCGGTTCCACGTACAGAACCCCGACCCATTTGGATGTCTTTAACCTACTGCATTCTGATTTCAGACCAGCAGAAGATCAGCTGCAGCTTTGAGGACGGTTTGTGTTTCTGGAGGCAGCAGCAGGACGATGAAGGTGATTGGATCAGAACCAGTGGTTCCACCTTTCCTTCATCAACAGGCCCAAGTTCTGATCATACTCTGGGGAACAGCTCAGGTGAGTCAAGCAGTCCAGGTAGCTTAGAGCAGACCGTCACCACTATGACGTCATTGAAACAAAGATCTCTGATAGGTTTCTACATCGTCACTCCTATGAATCCTGGCCAATGGAGGAGGAGCTTCAGGCTTCAGAGCCTCCCACTGACTCCGCCCACACAGCCCATGTGCCTGAGCTTCTGGTAAAGATGTGTTGATATAAGCAGGAAATGCGCATGTACCTGTGTCTGTTTGGTTTAGGTGTATGAGGAAGGATTTATTCACACAGCCGACGCTTTCTAGCATAGCTGATCTAGGTCAACAAGCCAAGTACCACCAATCGAGCTAATCAGAAAGCCTGGCTTCCTTTGATCAACCTGTTCCACATACTAGGCGGAAGCCCAGACCTTAAATGAATGCATTGAACAAATCAATAGATGGATGTCCCAAAACTTTCTCCGGCTAAACAGAAACAAAAATGTTAAACTGACGTGTTTGTGACGCTCATAGGATGCATTAATAAGTCATTCCAGCATCGACTGACAGCGACTGCCTTTAATGCAGCGTTGACACACATTAGGCTGGCTTGTTAAGCCTGACTTGACTTAGTGGGGATTGAATCTACCTGAGCTTCATTCGTGGAACAGCCCTCAGGTAACCATGTCTGCAGGTATCACATGTTTGGTGAGGACGTCCGCCGTCTCAGAGTCCTCCTCCATCCGTCTCTGCTGGACGACGACGTCACTGTGCTGTTCCAGAAAGACGGTAACTATGGTGACACCTGGAACTATGGACAGGTGACCCTAAACCTGACCTCAGAGGCACTGGTCAGTGACATCACCCAGGTAATCAGACACATCAGACATGCTCAGTAGTCACTGATCATGTGACCTGTGCAGGTGGAGTTTGATGCTCTGAAGGAAAGTGGCAGGCTGAACGACATCGCTCTGGATGACATCACACTAAGTCCCGCCCCCTGTGGCCCCGCCCCCCCCGAGCCAACCAACGTCCCTCCTCCAACCACTATGCCACCCATACCAGGTGAGTCACAGGCAAGGTTACAGGTGAGTTTCATACTAGTTAAGTGTCAGGACACGCCCCCTGCTGGTGACCTGTAATCTGCTCTCTCCGCCCTCTCCTCTGATTGGTTCAGCTGACTGTGGAGGACCTTTCGACCTCTGGGAGGCTAATTCTACCTTTAGCTCTCCAAACTACCCACATTCATATGGAAACATGGCGAACTGTGAGTACATCTTTTCGCAGTCCATGAGTGTTCATGTTTACCTGTGAAAACCCACCTTTACCTGCTGCAGGTATGTGGACCCTACATGCTCTGGAGGGTCAGAACATTCAGCTCCACTTCCAGGACTTTGATGTGGAGGCAACCTACGACATGGTAGAGGTGCGAGATGGGGCGGGAACTAACTCTACCTTACTGGGTAGGTTCATGGTTTACCTGTGCTTCTGGAGTGGCCAGGTGTGTTGGTTCTGACTCAGGAGACAGCATGACTGACTTTCTTCTAGCTGTCCTCACTGGCAGCACAGTGCCCCCCCATGATTGGTTCTCGACATCCAATCAGATGACAGTAAAGTTCTTCACAGACAGCAGCGGCCACGGTCGAGGATTCAGGGCCACCTTCACCTGTGGGGAGGACCTGGGGTCTCCAGGTGAGATCACATCCCACCTCACAGACTCCTGGTTCTGTCAGGTTCTGATTGTTCTTGTTTATGAACAGCTCCGTGTGCGGCGGCTCAGTTCCAGTGTCAGACAGGAGATTGTATCCATGGTAACGGGCAATGTGACGGCACGGTCGATTGTCCTGATGGTTCTGACGAAGCCAACTGTGGTACGTTAGCGGCCGGTAATCGGTTCACTGGGTCAGAACACAGTGAGGGGGTTGTTTGTGTCGCCATGTTTTTCAGAACCGAGCCTCAGACCTTCTCCAGTCTGGATCTGATCCACTGGAGTGGAGCCCAAGAACTTAAACATCTGCCTCGGTTCTGCTTCTAGAACTTTTAGGAACCAGTAAACCTGCTGGCTGTGGGCAAAGGGTTCTGTTCGGAACATCTGGGCCAATCAGATCTCTGATATATGATAGAGATTCATTATTAAGGACTTTAAACTAATCGTAAAGAAATTAAAACTTTTTTATAAAACACATTTCAAGACATAATTACATAAATCCAGAATGGATAAAGAGTTAACCAGTCTCTGGTCCACAGGAAGTCAGGTCCAGTTCTGGACTGAACAGAACATTTTTTGTTTTCATCTTAGTTACAGGGAACCTTCAGCAGGTATAACCTGGTACCGGTTTGGAGCGGACCCAGTTCCTAAACCAGAGACGTGTCTGTGCTTTCAGCTGTTAAAGGTTCTTCCTTTAACACCTTTTCACCTGTCGGGTTGTCAGTTATGTTGCAGGTAAACGGGTCCAGTCGCCTCCAGTTTCAGGTGGGATCCACGCTGCACACCGTGTGTTCTGACAGCTGGAACCCTCACCTGTCTGACTTTACCTGTCGGTACCTAGGACACAGGTAACCCTCAACTCTCAGACGTTTGGGAGCTGCAGTCAGTTCCAGTAGAATCAGAACCAGTTTGGACTTTTAATATTGACTCTGTGCAGGTCTGGAGAGGTGTCTCTGCTTCCAGCTGTGCCTCAGGACTCACCTTTTGTGACCGCCATCATCACCAGTACCGGAACACTGGAAACCATTGTGAGGTAAGGAAGACCAGAACCAGAACCTGAGAACTACATTCACTGATTCACAACACTGTAGCAGGAATAGACCGGAGCTTTAGATGATTCAGTATACTAGCGTTTAACCATTGGGTCGGTACCAGGCCTCTGCAGTAGGTCCACTCACATCCATCCAGTCCAGAATATCCGGCTGCAGCAGATGCCTGAGTCTGGTGTTTCACTTCTTCCTCCTACACCTAGAGGCTGTTCTGTCATGGAGGACACCGAGCCATGGGGAGTTCAGCTGGGTGTCCAGCAGTACCAAGTTGTATCCAATAGTTTCTGGTGGGAGTCCCGGCAGTCAGTAAAAAGCCAAATGACTCACTGAAACGCCACTGTCTAACTTGTTAGGCTCATAAAAAGGGATTTTAAATGTTTATTAAGGGATAAATACAGTTTCTTGCAACCTGGGAATTATTTTTAGCAGGTATTAGGTTTCTTTTACTCACCCAGACAAGTTTGGTGAAACTTGGAATCCACTGGAGACATTGGGTGGAGTACAGATGAGCCAGGCTAAGGAGCCGTCTGCATCAGGAGCAGCCGATCAGGAGATAAATGAGATAAGATTAACTAGCAGAACACTGATAAAATATAACCAAGTAAAATGTACAAAGCAATTAAACAAGACTAATAAATAATAATCAGTTAAAATCATGGTTAAAAAGGTGACTCTTAAAAACATGAACGTTCCCTGAGATCCTCCGGCAGCCTGTTCCAGAGGTGAGGGCCATAATAATGGAAAGACGCCTCATCATGAGTCTGTGTCCTGACTTTAGGGAGGATAAGGAGACGGCTGCTAGAGGAGCGCAGAGACCACGAGGGTTCATACGGTAAAAGCATTTCTGACAGAAAGGAAGGCCCAAGACCATTAAGACACTTAAAAACCATTAAAAGAACCTTAAAATGGATCCTAAAACATACGGGGAGCCAATGCAGTGATTCTAAGACCGATGTAATGAGCTTCTTCCTCCTGGTCTTCATCAGGACACGAGCTGCTGAGTTTGTAGAAGCTGTAAACCTGAGGTAGTTGTCATGGTTCGGCCCAAGCTCCTGACCCACATGCAGAACCACACTGAGACTGAATGACAATTCAAAGGGGTTTATTTAAATAAGAAAATAAATAGTTCAGCTAGAGAACGTCGGGAACTGGTAGGCATCTGGAAACGGAGAGATTGGATTAGGAAGGAATGATGGCTAATGGAAATTAATTGGATTCCTGAATGTATCAGTACTGACTGATCCGGGGGGATGTCTGATCCTGGGAGGAGTAAGTGAGGTTGCTGAGCGGAGACTGGGGCTTCTGGGGAGTACGGGAGGAGACGGTGTGGCTGAGAGCGAGCAGGCAGGTAGAATGCTGCACAAGAAGCTGACTGTGATGGAGGTGAGTAATCCACTTGGAAAACAGCTGTCAAACTTGGAGGCTTGGACTGGTTGCTTCAAAAAACTCCATTCAAGAAAACCTGAAGACAACAAGAGGACTGAGAATCACAGGAGACCACCAGAAACTTGGATCTAGAAATACCTGGGAAACAGAGGCTTGGATGTACCGGTATGGTAACCATCAGGCGCTGAAGAGTTGTCAGCCAGCTCCTTATAAAGCACCAAACAGCTGATTGGGAACAGGTGGAAGCAATCAGCCTGTGCAGCAACTCAGTCACAGATCCTCTCTGAAAGAGAGGACTCGCTCCAGATACAAAACCTCACAGTAGTCTTTTTGGGAAGACCAGAAATCATTAAAGTAATCTATTCTAATGGTGATAAAAGCTGCATTAGTGTCTCTGTATTGGTCAGAGAGAGAAAGGGGCGGAGTCTGGTGATGTTCTTTAGGTGATAAAAACCTATTTTAGTCATATTTTAATGTGGGGGATAAAAGCTCAGAGTCAAAAATCACACCCAGATTCTTCAAGGATTAAAAGACAATGATTGTAGTTTTGGTAAAAGTTTCTGTCTCCGAGCTTCAGGACCGATAACTAAAACCTCAGTTTTGTCCTGGTTGAGCTGGAGAAAGTTTTCTGCCATCCAGGATTTAATGCCTAAAATGATCTGCTAAGTATGTCCAAAAGAACATCTGGTGTCCATCAAGCTGGGCGGCGTATTCTTGTGTATGTAAGAGCTCACGTGACTGAGACGTGCGTAGAAAGTATTTAAGGTCTTGAATCCTGATTAGTCAGAGAGTCTCAGGGAATCATTTCGGAAAGCTTGTTCTGTATCATCGTCTCCTGTTTAGAAAAGGTATGATAATCCAAGGCTGTTGTCTGTTTTTTAATGTTCTGGGTGTAATACTGAGGATCTGCGGGGGTATAGGAGGAAACTTTTTAAAAACTTCAAGAAAACCTGCAGCCACTTCAGGGGTTAGATGACGCTTCCTGACAGTTCTCACAGAGGTCTCTGATTGGATAAAACTGGTGATATTAAAAAACACACAGTAGTGGTCAGAGACGGCCAAGTCAACAACAGAGGACACACTGGTGGACAGGCCATATGTGATGACCAGGTCCAGTGTGTGTCCTCTGTTGTGAGTCGGCTGCATGACATGTTGGCTAAAATCCATATAATTCAAAATATTTAAAAAATCTGTTGATAAAGGATCTAAAAGGTTATCTATATGTAGATTAAAATCACCAGATAAAATGATCATTTTAAATGAGTTGTGCAGAATCTATAAAAACTGAGAATTATTTAATTAAAAAGTGCACTGTTTTTAGGAGGCCTATAAACTGTGACACATTAAATCTGAGGAGAGCTAATAACAAATGCAGAATATTCAAAAGTTCTATAATCATCAAATAAAACCGTTTAGGCAGAAAATGTTTTTGAGCTTATAAAAGCAGTTCTCTTTTGCTTCTCATTGAATAAGTAAAATTAACATTTGGAGGGGAGGCCTCTGTAAGAACAGGAGAAGTTTAGATCCTTTTTTGATCAACTTACATCCATATAATGGGAGTTAATGGTGCAGCCAAAGGTCAGCCTCTAAATAAGGAATTATCTGCTACTAAACTCCTTCATTTCACCAAAGCTTGGTTGTGAATAGCTGCCCCATTAACTCACATTATATGGATATATACTGATCGCCAATGGATCTAAGCTTCTCCTGAAGGACTTCAAGTTGCACCACACTTGTCTGTTAGAGTAAAGGAATGATTTGCATGCTACAAATAAGGTCCAGGTAACAACAAAAGGTATTTACCGTTTAAATGGATGGCTTACAAAGTGGCGTTTTAGGGAGCCTTTTTCCGTGATATACTCCTCCTCGTCAGTGAGGCCTAAAACACATGGATGTCCCTGGAGAAGATGTGGTCACGTTGCTTTTAAATGTCTGCTGGACTCTTGCTAAGTAGAACCAGAACCAGACCCTGAGTCTCCTGAAGCCTGAACTTGTTTCCACAGTGAGACCTGCAGCAGTGAGGAGGTTGTTTCTCTGAACTGCACCAACCAGCGTGAGTAAAACCCGCAGGAGAAGGACGATAAATGTTGAACATCTATAGTCTTGATGATGCTGCCTGTATTCTCAGCCTGTGGACAGCGTCTGGTTAGCAACGGGACGAGAGATTTGGACCGATCAGAGGACAATCAACCTGCAGATGGTGAGAGGCTGACCTCTACTCTACTGTTGGTGCTGTCAGGTTTAAGCTTGGTTTATGCTTGCCGCGTCCGCGAGGTCAGCACGGCTCCACGCGGCCAAATTACGTCATTTTAGCAACCACGCCTCTCCGCGCGGCCTCTTCCCGCCACAAAATTTCCGCACCGCGCACCTAGGAAAATTTGTAACTATGCGGACGGTCCCGCGCGGAAAAACATGGCGGACTGGCAAGAGCTCATATTGCCGGAGGTTCGTAAAAAGACATCTTTATGATTCGGCCGATAGAGATCACTGTGATCAACTGTCTCCTTTTCCTCCTTTTTCCTAAGTAAACAGCATAAAAGTTCAGCTTTGTTTAAGCTCACGGGTGTCACCATCTTGTAAACAGTGATTACTACTTCTACTACGGTGTAGTGTTGTATGCATGCCGTAGAGCCCTACGGCGCCCCCTACAGTCGTCAAGAATATTGGCTCTCAGGGACAAGCTGCAGAAAGTATAAACGCTGCAAGAAGGCGTCTCGGCCGGTTCCGCGCGGAATGTTCATGCGTCAAGCATACACCAAGCTTAGTCTGACTGCAAGTGGTCTTTCCCAGGTGAACACAGAGTGGTGGGCGGGGTCAATGCAGTGAAAGGGGCGTGGCCGTGGATGGTGTCTCTACACTGGAAGGGACGGCATGTCTGTGGTGCCTCGCTGATCGGCAGTGATTGGCTGCTGACAGCTGCACATTGTGTCTACGGGTAAGGGAGGCATTATAAAGTTAAAGATTGGCTGAATGAAGTAAAACTGGCCTGTAGGTGGTGCTATTTGCACTACTTTTCCCTCTCTGTCCAACAGGAAGAACGTCCACCTGGAGTCCTGGACAGCTGTCTTTGGTCTTCACGCTCAGTCCAAGATGAATTCTGAGGAAGTTCAGAGCAGACGAGTGGATCAGATCGTCATCCACAGGGAATACAACAGACTATCCAAGCATGCTGACATCGCCATGATGCGTCTGCAGCAGCCAGTCAACTTCACCCGTCAGTAACGTCCAGGAGTCTGTTATCAATCATTACGGTTCACCTGAATAACACCTGTAGAATGTAAACCCTTCAGAGTCATCCCTGGGTGTTGTCTGTCAGGTTGACAAACCTTGCTGTGTTGCAGAGTGGGTGCAGCCTGTATGTTTACCTGCTGAAGGTCAGAGTTTCACTGCAGGGAGGAGATGTTTCATCGCAGGCTGGGGACGGGAAGCAGAAGGAGGTTAGACACACAACTCCACATTTACTGTGGGGACATAGGGTGGAGCCAAAACCCTCGTTTCACCTGTCTCTGGTTCAGGTTCTCTTCCTGATGTTCTCCAAGAGGCCCAGCTTCCTCTGGTGGACCAGGATCAGTGTCAGCAGCTCCTGCCTGAGTACACCATCACCTCCAGCATGCTGTGTGCAGGATTCACTGAGGGCGGGGTCGATAGCTGTCAGGTAACCCCTCAGCTCGTCTTACCTGGATTTTCTAAACGGGTTCAGGAAGCTAAGCTAACATTTACTGACTGAAGCTGATTGGTCAGACGCCTATTCGGGTGACTAATGTGTCGCCTTGTTGCAGGGGGACTCTGGAGGTCCTCTGATGTGTGTGGAGGACGGACACTGGACCCTGATTGGTTAGTCTCTCTCTCCCTCTCTCTCTCTCTCTCGGGCTCTGTCTTATAATTCTGATTGGTCGCTGACAGGTGTGACCTCATTCGGTGTGGGCTGTGGCCGTCCTCAGAGAGTTGGAGGCTATGCCAGAGTCTCAGCCTTCATCTCCTGGGTTGCTCAGACCAGACGCTCCTCTTCCTCTCCATGACCGGGTTCACCTGGACTTCATCAGAGCAATAAAGTTTTACTGATTCTGTTAAATAATAAAATGTGTTAAAATTATGGAAATCAGTGTCCTGATGGCTGACCCCATCCAAAACCTGATCTCAGAACCAGACATCATCAGGTTCAGCTTTGTTCTGTTAGAAACTTCAGGTTCTGGTTCTGGTTCTGCTGGAGGTTTCTTCCTCTCCATCGTTGCTACATGCTTGCTCGGTATGAGGGATTGCTGAGGAATTGCTGTGGTTGGAGTCTGCATGATCCGGGTACAACCTCACATCAATGACTCAGCACAATCTGCTGGGATTCAAAACTTTTATCTGATTGGAATGTTTGGATAATTCGATTGTAACGACTTTTGTTGTAAAGTGACTTGAGATGATTTATGTTGGGAATCTGTGTTATAGAAATAAACTGAATTGAATTGAACTACATTTTTTAAGCAAGAACACACTGTTCTTTAAATAATTCAGAGTATTTTGTAAAAATGTCCAAATCAGTGAAAATACGGTTTAATGTTTCACAAGGCAGATTTATTATTGCTGAATCAGTTAGCTGGCACTTGTCATATGAAGCAGGAAAACACACACCATGCTCTTCATTATATTAATACTAATAATATTCAGTTGATAAGTAATCCTGTCCACTCTGTGGCTAATCTTGCTTGATGCTGGATTTACATTTTAACTACAGGACAAGGATTCATATTAAAGTGGCATCATATCATCATAATATGAATAATTAAATCAAATGGTGGTTTGCAGGCAAAGTTCAACATGTTTTACCCGTTTCATCGTCATCCTTTGGTATCACTAAAGTTGCCCATTTTTGCACATTTAGCACTGACTGTTTCCAAAGCTGTCCTCTTTGTAATTTCAGCCCTAACAGCTCCACCTTTACTCTTTCTACTTCCAAACTCCACTGACTCAGTACTCTGATGAGTTACATCAACATGCGCTGTCAAAAATAGAGAAAAACAATAAATGAATTACAGAAACAACGGGATCACGGATACAGGCGGCAGAAATTAGTTTCCTCTGCAGGTGTCATGGTGTCTGAGACGCATCGGAAAAGAGAAAAAATGATCAGCAATTTTCTTTATTTTACATCCTGCATGGAGAGTCCATAAGGAGCTCTGAAGCTTCAGCACAGATACATGGGTATAATAATCAGCCACACACTATTGGATCAGCTTCTGACTGATTCATTACTCAGCTCAGGGAGAACAAAACACATCATACAGTTATGGTAAGATAACTAACACTGTTCTATGCATCAGAGGATAATCATAAGATGTGTCATGTGAGCTAATTAGCTTCTTGCAGTACATGTATCAAACCAGAACAGACATATTTTATCAAGACACTGAGTAACAGAATCAGTGTTTTTTTGGTTTTGGTTTGACTCCGGCAAACTTTTTCCTCCAGTACAGAACTTGAATAAGTGAAATAAAAAAAAAAAAAAAAAATATGAACAAAAATAGTAAAAATACAAATAAATATCGTCGTAAATAATAAAGGATAATATATAACCAAGCGGGGTTATTTTACAGTGAGTATGTACAGAAGTGCAGAGTTATAGTTTATTGTTATGTGAGTGCACTCACACACTGTGCTAGACAGAGTTCGTCAGAGCGACAGCCTGGGGGAAAAAACTGTTTTGTGTCGGGTGGTTTTGGCGTACAACGCTCTGTAACGCCGACCTGAGGGAGGAGCCTAAACAGATTGTGGCCAGGGTGTGAGGGGTCAGGGTGATTTTCCTGGCCCGTTCCTGACCCTGGCCGGAATAGGTCCTGAATGGAGGGAAGATCGGTTCCTATGTCCTCTCTGCAGTCCTGACTGTTTTGGTTGTTTGTCAGAATCAAACGTATAAATGCATCAGCATAACTCAGCATTAATAAGCAATGTTCAGTTAACTAATGTTTTATCTAGATAGTGTGAGTAATAGATAAAAAAAGCCTATAACAGCTGGGTTATCCCTCAGAGATAGGGTGAGCAGCTCAGTCATCCAGAGGGGCTCGGAGTAGCTGCTCCTCCACAGGAAGGTGGCTCTGGCATCTGATGGACGCCTCCACGGTGAGGTGTTCCAGGTACATCCCATCTGGAGGAGACCCAGAGGAAGACAGAGGACTTGATGGAGGGACTATGTCTCCCTGCTGGACTGGGAACAATTTATGATTGATCCTGAGGAGCTGAAAGAGGGAAGTCTGTGTCTCTCTGCTTAAGCTGCTGCTGCCCCCACAACCCAAGATAAAGTGGTAGAGGATGGATGGATGAACAGATGGATGGTTGGATGGATGGATGGATGGATGGATGAACAGATGGATGGATGAACAGATAGATGGATGAACAGATGGATGGATGGATGGATGGATGGATGAACAGATGGATGGATGGATGGATGAACAGATGGATGGATGGATGGATGAACAGATGGATGAACAGATGGATGGACGGATGGATGGATGAAGATGATCGGATGATTGGATGGATGGATGAATGGATGGATGGATGAACAGATGGATGGATGGATGAACAGATGGATGAATGAACAGATGGATGGATGGATGAACAGATGGATGGATGGATGGATGGATGAATGGATGGATGGATGAACAGATGGATGGATGAACAGATGGATGGATGGATGAACAGATGGATGGATGGATGGATAGATGGATGAACAGATGGATGGATGGATGGATGGATGGATGGATGGATGAGCAGATAGACGGATGAACAGATGGATGGATGGATGAACAAACAGATGGATGGATGGATGGATGGATGAACAGATGGATGGATGGATGAACAGATGAACAGATGGATGGATGGATGAACAGATGGATGGATGACAGATGGATGGATGGATGAACAGATGGATGGATGGATGAACAGATGGATGGATGAACAGATGGATGGATGAACAGATAGATGGATGGATGGGAGGACGGATGACAGATGGATGGATGGATGAACAGATGAATGGATGGATGAATGGATGGATGGATGAACAGATGGATGGATGGATGGATGAACAGATGAACAGATAGATGGATGAACAGATGGATGGATGAATGGATGGATGGATGAACAGATGGATGGATGGATGACAGATGGATGGATGGATGAACAGATGGATGGATGGATGGATGGATGGATGGATGGATGAACAGATGGATGGATGGATGGATGGATGGATGAACAGATGGATGGATGGATGAAACAGATGGATGGATGAACAGATGTATGGATGGATGATGAACAGATGGATGGATGGATGGATGGATGGATTAACAGATGGATGGATAGATGGATGAACAGATGGATGGATAGATGAACAGATGGATGGATGAACAGATGGATGTACAGATGGATGGATGAATGGATGGATGAACAGATGGATGGATGACAGATGGATGGATGAATGGATGGATGGATGGATGAACCGATGGATGGATGAACAGATGGATGGATGGATGGATGGATGAACAGATGGATGGATGAATGGATGGATGAACAGATTGATGGATGGATGGATGAACAGATGGATGGATGAACAGATAGATGGATGAATGGACGAATGAACAGATGGATGGATGAATGGATGGATGAACAGATGGATGGATGGATGACAGATGGATGGATGGATGGATGAACAGATGGATGGATGGATGAACAGATGGATGGATGGATGAACAGATTGATGAATGGATGGATGAACAGATGGATGGATGAATGGATGGATGACAGATGGATGGATGAATGGATGGATGAACAGATGGATGGATGAACAGATGGATGGATGAATGGATGGATGAACAGATTGATGGATGGATGGATGGATGGATAGATGAACAGATGGATGGATGGATGGATGGATGAATGGATGGATGACAGATGGATGGATGGCAGAGACGGCCCGTATCGTTGATACCTCTTGTCTATGCCAAATAATGTGACAACATGAAAGTAGTTAAATATTGTCCCCTAACTAGTTTAACCTTTAAGCAAACTAGTTCAGTAACACACTTACTAGTAGCTCATTTCTATCTGAATACACCTTTAGCATACTGCTACCACTCAGCTAGCAATGCTACACCAACCTTAGCAACACTTTGGCCCGCTGGGAATCCTACAGCTGTTGATGTTCCTAAAGGTGATGACATCATCATAACCAGGGGTGTGGACGTCCGTCACATGACCTGGACTTCAGTCAGACTCCACTTATTCATTTTGTGACAAACAATGTTAAATGACTTGAACCTACTGATTGTAAAGACCTGACATGTGACCCAATAATTATAGTTTTAAGCATTTTTATATAATTTCCTTCATCCTGAGGCGCTGATCCTGTGTTAACAAGCAGAGACTGTCTCTATGTATTTATGTGAACTGCAGAACAGCCAATCAGATTGCTAGATTTAATAAACAAAGCTATCCTAACCTCTCTGCTCTGTACATTAGGCCACGCCTCCTTTTGCTACATTTTACAAACCTGAAATGTAGGCGGAGTTAGACTCAAGAAGGGGGTGAGTTGTTCTTTAGATAAATACCTGAGACTCTTAAAAATCTAAATTACATGATCCGTACTCTTTTATTAAATCTCTTTATTCCTTCACAATGAATCTGTGGAATTATAGTTCAGAGGAAGATTTTTGTTATTAGTTAATAAACTATAACATGGAGGTTCAGTAGTTCATCAGAGTTCACTTGTTTCATTGAGTATTCAAATAAATAAAGATTTTAAGAGGAACATGTGGTTTATGCTTTACATTGAAAATTTAATTGCAACGTTGTTTTTAAGAAATTACTCAAAATGACTCTAAATTCCACGTTTAAGACTTGGAACTTGACTTGAAACTTTCCTGCTTTGACTTGAGACTTGAGTCTGGCTGATTGGTAATTAATAATAAAGTTAGCCGGGGAATATGACATAGAATAGAACGCACTCTTTACCCGGATCAGCTGACTTAACGCGAGGAAACCCGTTGCTTTATACCGCTTCAGTTTTTACACAAACTAAAACTAAATATGTTGAATATAACTAATGTGGAATTTTAAGTTCTTACACAAGCAAAAACAAAGTTTGTTTAGTTATTCATCTTCAATTTTAAATTAAACAAAACGCCTTACTGACATGATTCAAACAGTTATAGAGTGAGAAACTTCTTAATGTGATAATAGCAACAACTGTTCTAAAGTTATTGAACTGAATTATAGAGCATGTAATGTTCAACAGTTATCAGCCAGTGAGAAGATGTTCAATCATTGAATTATGGTCTAAAGATTATAACAACAGACTATGACATTGTTCTGATTCCCTTTAAATGACGTCTTCACTCACGGCGCCAACCATGACACCAACAAATAAAGCTCACATTTGCAACACAACAACCAACACAAACCTCACGATAAAATTCCAGCAAATTCCCCAAACAGAAGAAAATAACCACCTGCACGTCGCTCACCTCCCCTCTCTTATAAAACTAAACAGCCCATAGTTATCTCTACTAAACCTGATTAGTGGAATTGATCTTTCAGCTAAATAGTAAAATCAGCTAATGTTGTTTAATAATGACATCAGATTTTTATAAAACTTAACAGTATAAGTAGTGATCACTCAGAAGATTGGCTAGAAACATAATCTGGGTTTACAGTGAGCGTTTTATTGTCTTTGTAATTAGTACAATGAAATTGGATTGCAGCTCCCTTTGTGCAGATAGCAGCAACTTAACATTAAAATAAATAAACGATGAAATATATGAATATTACATACATAATGCTGGGGATGTTTTACCTGTACTGGTTTAACTGAAGGACTCCTCTGTTATTGCTATGACTGTACATTAGCTCCGTCTGATATAAGCTCTGAAAACACACCGTTAGAGGGAGAGAGCGTTGGCTCAACATGGCTTCCTGTACCATCGTCACAAATATGTTAAAACACCAACGGACCATGAATCATCCTTATCCTTATCTCTATGGCGCCCAATGTGAGCTTCAACAAGCAGACTGAGTGGACAGAGACGGATTTGCTCCGCTGGCCACTGGCTGAAGAAGAACTCAGTTCTAGGATGAGGATGTTCTGAAAGGACCTGAGAAATCATCTCCGGGGCTTTCAGGAAGAGCAGCAGCTGGACAGAACTTTTTTTTACGTGGAACTGAACCTGGAATTGATGAAAGGACTTACAGCCGGCACCATGATATGTTCTGGTTGGTTTTCCTCTTCCATTGCTGTCTGACCACAGGGAAACTTTGAGAAGGAGAAAACATCTCTCCTCAATCCAAGACTGGACCGTGCGAGAACAAGAGAAAAGAAGGAAAAATGCTGTAGAGTACTGGATCTGGACTTAAAGGGACAGTGTCCATTGTTGAGACAGCAGATGGACAGATGGACATGGCTTCGTGCCATGGCTGGATCCCAGGATGGTGGGGGTAACTTGCAAACATCACTATAGATTAGGGCAGTGGTTCCCAAAGTGGGGAGTGCGCCCCCTAAGGGGGAGGCGTGGAATGAGTGCTTGGACACTGCTAACACAGTGGATGGGTGTTCATTAAAGCAAAGCAGAACATTAAATAATCACCAAACCTGCTTCTAAACTAACTTCATTCCAAGCCAAAGAGTAGAAAAACATGATGAATTACATTTTGCTTTTGTTACATCAAACATCTGCAAATCTTCACATGAGCTCAGAAAAACGTTTTGAACCGAGTGGCACCGTGTAAAAAGCCTCAACCAGTTCTAGAAGATTTAATATTGTGCCATGGAAATGATTCCAACAATGACTGACAGCAGCAGCCACAATATTATCATTATTCTTCTCTCCAATAAGCCTGCAAGATATTTTGCGGGGTTAAAAAAAAGAAATCTATTACATAACAATTACTCATAAATCGATGGTTTAAGAATAGATTTACAAATGGTTTGTCTTATTATAAATCGTATTATAAATAGGTTTCAAGATGTTTTATGTTAACACAAACATGGCTATAATTTCCATATTAAATACAAGTCAAAGGAACTTCTCCTTTATTATGATGGAAACAGAAAATAGATTTCATTACATGATTATGACCTCAATAGTTGATTTAACGAAATAGTTCTTAAATAAAAGTTTAGAATATAGTTTTGCAAAACTTTGAAGTTATTGTTAAAATATGTACACTGTTCTGAGCTTCATGATCCAAAATCTCATTTAGTTTTTTTGAACATATACAACTATAACTATAACCTGGGTTTACCACTTTATCCTGTTTTTGTTACTATTGTACATTATGTAAATATTTTTCTTCTGTAATAATTATGTTTCTGTTCTGTTTGTAGATCTGTTTTTTGTTGCTGTTACGTCAATTAAAGGGTTATTCTGTTCTATTCTGTTCTATAAATGAACCTTTCATCGTCAGTCACGTGGTCTACAGTAGGGGGCGCTAGCTGCCGCAGACAGCCGTCAGGTTCAAAGAAGAAGAGTCTAGACCCGGAAGTGACGTCAGGCCGGCTGTCGGGTTGTTTTCAGGTGAGACGGAATAAAATCAGCTGTTTCTCATCTTTTTATTGGTTTTATCCCGCTGAGAGACATTAATGGCGATGACGTCACTCTGATCCGCGCCGGCCTGCTGACGTCACGGTGCCGTATTTCAGCCACAGCTAGCTGAGCTGTTAGCATGTAGCTTCTGCTGTCAGATGTTGACCTAGAGCCGCTGGGAGATCTAGTCTGGTTCTGGTTCTGGTTTCAGGATGAGCAGCCGAGGTCAGAGGGAGGAGGAAGAGGAGGACTTCTACGACTGTCAGGATGAGCTGAAGGTGGAGCAGGAGGAGAACCAGGAGGAGCTGAAGGTGGAGCAGGAGGAGGACCAGGAGGAGGACCAGGAGGAGCTGCGTCCCCTAGAAACAGACAGAATACCTGAGAGAGGAGAGGAGGAACATCTGGACTCAGAGCTGAAGGAGGAGGAGGCGTCCAGAGGAGCAGAGTTTGATGATGACTACCTGAGGGAGGTGGAGAAGGAGCTGACAGAGGAGGAGAAGGAGGTAACGCCTGGTTATGCTTGTTATGGTGATTCAGCTGTCTATACCTGGTGGTGGCGCCATAGTCCTGTGTTAGTGTCCCCAGGACAGCTGTAGCTAAAACATAGCTCACCAGCAGCACCAGCGTGTGAATGACTGAATGTAGTGTAAAGCACTTTGTGGTCCTTTGACTAAAAAAGTGCTATACAAATGCAGGATCTTTGCCAATAATCAAAATAATTTATACAGGCAGAAAAAGTTTTTAGTTAACCTTCGAGTTCTCCAATTTAAAGAAAAGGGAAACGTCTGTAGTTTTTATCATAATTAAACCTCAGATATGAGAAACTAAAATAATCCAGTAAATCACATGCTCTGATTTTTAAAGATTTATAAATTATGGTGCATAAAATAAGTATTTGGTCAATAACACTTCATCTCAGTACTTTGTTCTAAACCCTTTGAGGTCAAAGGTCACCTGTAGGTCTCCAGCAGGTTTCCACTGTTGCTGCTATTTTGGCCCATTCCTCCATGTTTTGGGACTTTCTATGGGGTGAGATCTGCAGACTGGCTCGGCCAATCAGGGACCTTGAAATGCTTCTTAGGAAGCCCCTCCTCCTTGGTTACCATGGCGATGTCTTTGGGATTTTACTCTAAATGCCACCATGGATGAACAGATGAATGGATGGATGAACAGATGAATGGATGGATGAACAGATGGATGGATGGATGGATGAACGGATGAACAGATGGATGGATGAACAGATGGATGGATGAACAGATGGATGGATGAACAGATGGATGGATGAATGGATGAACAGATGGATGGATGAACAGATGGATGAACAGATGGATGGATGGATGACAGATGGATGGATGAACAGATGGATGGATGAATGGATGAACAGATGGATGGATGGATGAACAGATGGATGGATGGATGGATGAACGGATGGATAACAGATGGATGGATGAACAGATGGATGAACAGATGGATGGATGAACAGATGGATGAACAGATGGATGGATGAACAGATGGATGAACAGATGAACAGATGGATGAACAGATGGATGGATGAACAGATGGATGAACAGATGAACAGATGAATGGATGAACAGATGGATGAATGGATGGATGAACAGATGGGTGGATTAACAGTCGTCCTGGTCCCACAGCATGATGCTTCCACCCCCATGCTTCACAGTAGCTATGCTGCTTTGGTTCCATCTGAGCGTATGACGTTCTCCCAATCCTCTCCTGGATCATCCAGATGCTCTCTGGGAAACTTCAGACGGGCCTGGACATGTCCTGGCTTAAGCAGGGGGACACGTCTGGCGCTGTTACTGATGGTAGCCTTTGTTACTTTGGTCCCAGCTCTCTGCAGGTCGTTCACCAGGTCCCCCCGTGTGGTTCTGGGATTGTTGCTCACCGTTCACAGGGTGAGATCTTGGTGGAGCCCCAGATGGAGGGAGATTATCAGCGGTCTTGGACGTCTTCCATTTTCTAATCATTGCTTTCTTCACACCAAGATGCTTATTACCCGTCCACGGGTCAGGAGGACTCAGACAGAGTGTTGGTAGCCAGGTCTCCTAGTAGCTAGGAGACAGGTTAATGTTAGTAGCTATGCTGCTTTAGGCTAGGCTGTTGGAGGACATTATTAGGGTCTGTTCCTACTTTCTCTCCTACTTCTCCCCAACTGCATGATGTGCTGTCAATTCAAGCACTAACCTGTTTTCTATTATAGTAGGTGCTCCGGATTAGCCCTGCTTGACGACCCTGACTAAGATGGCATTGCAGTGACGGAAAATTCTCCACGTCCTGCAACAAACTTCTGCATCGGTTCATTGCTCTTTCTGTGTCTTGTTATGTATTCTCCAAGCCACAGACGGTCGCGGCAGATAACCGCTTGTGCTGAGCCTGGTTCTGCCGGAGGTTTCTTCCTGTTAAAAGGGAGTTTTTCCTTCCCACTGTCGCTGCATGCTTGCTCAGTATGAGGGATTGCTGAGAATTCCACGACGCAATCTTCTGTGGTTCTGTAATTTCTACACTAAACATTGTATTGTAATAACTCTTTTTGTAAAGTGCCTTGAGATGACATCTGTTGTGAAATGGCGCTATATAAATAAACTGAATTGAATTGAATTGAATTATTGCAGATTCAGTCTTCCCTGCCTGGTGCAGCTCTACAATCTGGTTCTTGGTGACCTTTAACAGCTCTTTGCTCTTTAGTGGATTCATGGTGTTCAGAATCACCAACAGACCAGATTAGATCAATGATGCCTTAACTACTACAGCGACCATAGCGCCACCTGCTGGTGAAACCATCTCTGGCTGTTACTGACCAATCACAGCGTTGACAGTTAGAAAATGGGGCTCTACTTCTTCCGTCCGTTGTCTAGGTGACGTAGAGGCCTGACGTCGATGGATAACGGTGCTGAGTCATAAAGTATAAACTAGTCTTCTTAGACATTTCGTCCAACATCTCACTATTAGACTTAAAGTTATCAACACAAGCATCCAGACACTAATCCAACCAACTTTACTTTGCAATAATTCACTGTAGAAAAATCCAACAAACTCATTTATTGAGAAAAAAAGTGATTTGGATGAATTTTTTAGCTTCTGTTATTGAAACATCTTATTCTATTTATGACATTTTTAGAATGAAATGAAAACATTTAATTCAGCCTTTTGATGTCAACAAAATGATGCAGCAGAAACCAAAGAACTCAGGTGGTTGCTGGTTCAAAACCCCGTTGTGTTGGGTCCCTATGTTTGTTATTTTAGCCTTTTACTGATGTGTCTTTAAACTGGTTCATTATTGGTGTTTTATTCATACAGACTCACAGATGAATCTGGATCTGGTTTCTATGAGAGCTCTGCCCACATGTACACCTTTCTACACCTTTTTACACCTGTACCTGCTGTTTTCTGTAAGGCGAGGAGATTTTATCTGAATAGCACACTTTTAATACAAAGTGGTGGTAAAGAAACAAAACCTCTGTTTTAAGTGCACATTAGAACAACACGCAACAACACCACATTGAGCTGGGGGAGAGAGGCTGGGGGGTCTTTCCACACACCTGTTCGTTGGACCATCAGGGGTCGGAGCCCGGATAGAGCATCACGCCGTCTGGTCGGGGTCCTGGGCTGGTGGGCTGCTCTTGCCGGTGTGGGGGCCTTGGCGGTCTGCTTGTCCCCGTCCTGGTGGGCAAAGGGGTCTGTCTCCTGGGTGCAGGGGCAGGGTTCTCTATTGGGGCGTCTGTCCCTGGGCCTGGGAGTATGGAGTATAGTGTACGTATGGGGGGTATGAATGAGTGTATAGCGTCCTTTTTTCGTATGTCCTGTATTTGTAAGAATGTGTACGCATGAGAGGGAGGGTACGTATGAGTGTCTCTGTCTGTCTATGTCTACCTGTCAGGTTGGGTGTTTGGCTGCTCTCTGGCCTGATGCATCTTCTTCCCTCCCCGTCACTCCCCGTCGGTGATGGTTGCTCCTGCCCGCTGGTTGATGATGACTCTCGATGCCTGGGGCTGGGGGTCCCGGTTGCGGCCCGGCTCGGTCCTGGTGCATGTCGGGCGGGTCCTGGGTGGTCCGGTGTGTCGGGCGGCCGCTGTTTCGGGCCGACGTCCTCCTTGGATTGACTGGGGCACCTCTTCTGGGGGTGCCGGGGTTGTAGAATAGGTTGGTGCCGTCCGGTGGATCGGTGGGGACCGTGCCTGGCGCCCAGTCCTCCTGCCGGTTCCAGGACTTCTGCTGGCTGGTCTGTTCACCTGGTGGGGCTGTCCGGCATTGGCTGGGCCCCTGATCTTGGCGCCCTACGTGGGGCGGGATCTGGACCCTGGAGCTGGAAGATCTGGATGTCCAGGTGCCGGCTGGGCGCGGCCTGGGGAGGGCGTACATCCGCTGTGGCTCTTGCTGTGGCTCCCTGGCGTGTGGGTGTGTGGAGGCGGGCCGGGTTGTTGGCGATGGGTATTGGTCCGGGGTGGCGGCGGCGTGTGTTGTCCGTCGGTTGGCTGCGGATCCTCCTTGCCTGCGGCGGCGGCGGGGGGCCCTTGTCGGCTGGTCCCTGGTTGGGGCCCCGCTGGGGGGCGGGGTGCCCCTGGTCCCCGTGGCCTCCGGTTCCTGATCCGGGCCCGCCCTGGCGTAGCCGGTTACCGGCGGAGCCCGTGGGCTCGTCACTGCGATCTCTCGGGCCCCAGCATTGCGGCTGGTGGGTGTTCCCCTGGGGCTTCCATCTGTTCCTCTCTTGGTGGGTGATCGACCTTGCGCTGATCCGCCTGTGGCCTCTGTACTCTGTGGGACCCTGGATGCATACATCTCTTGCCTCCTCCATGTCTGTGCCGATTCCTGTAGGACGGATTGACGGTTCCTTACACCAGCTATCAATCACTTGCATGGGGAAACCTTATTCAGGCATGCTCGTAGGTGTGGGGACATTGGTGTGGACGGACATATCTTAAGCTGAGGTTATCATCATTAGTTAGTTGTTCACAGGAGCTTACCAGAAACATTTGTATTATGTTCATTAATCCATGCTTGTGTGTAGTGAATGTGTAATTCTTAGTTTATTCTACTAGATCCGAACTATTGGTTTGGTTCTGTACAGTTTGTTGTTTTTGTTTTGTATTACTGTTTCTCTGCCGTCCGGCAGAGGTGGAGGACTGGGATGTTTTCTTGTGTTCTTTGTTTGCCTCCCTGTCTTGTGTCATCGGTTCTTCCTTTCTCCCTTCTTGTCTCAGTTTAATGTCCATGACGTCAGGAAATTGAACCCACAGTAATCACTAATAAAGATTTTTCATACATATACATCAAGTGGCGTACTACAGCGAAGCTGTAATACTCTGCTTGGGAAAGTAAAACTGTTGGGCTTGTACTTGGTACTCAGACACCAATTCTGAGTAGCATACTGCTAGACAGGACACGTAAAAAAAAAAAAAGAAACAAAACTTAACTGATTGGAATGTTTGTATAATTGGATTGATATGACTTTTGTTGTGAATTGGAGCTATATAAATAAAAGTGAATTGAATTGAATTCACACATGATAAAATCATAGAAAGTAAAAACAGCAACTAGGAATAAGACAACAAAAAAACAGAGTGAAAGTATGAAAATTAAAAACAGCAATTAAGCATAAAACATGAGAATCGATAAAATTAAACATTAGAGAGTAAATATAATAGTTTACTTAAAAGCAGCTGTAAACAGATAATTATTAAGTTTTGATGTAAGCAGCTCAGTGTCTCTGCAGCTTTGCATCTCCTGGTAGTTTGTTCCAGATTTATGGAGCATAGAAACTAAAAGCTGCTTCTCCATGTTTGGTTCTGGTTCTGATCAGTAAACTAGATCTGGAGGACCTGATTGGTCTGGATGGTTTGTACCATGACAGCAGATCTCTAATGTACTCTGGTGTTAAACCATTCAATGATTTATAAACTAGTAGGAGTATTTAGGAGTCTATTCTCTGAGCTACAGGGAGCCAGAGGAAAGACTTTAGAACTGGGCTGATGGGTTCTAGTAAATCTGAGCCATAACTGTGTCTGTTTCAGAGCCGTCGGCAGCAGAGCGTCAGTCTGAAGGACACAGGGAACAGCTTCTTCAAAGCTGGAGGTGGGTTTACCAGACCCCCCCACACACACACACACACCCTCGTTTAACCTCTGTTTGTGTTCCTGCAGAATGGAAGGAAGCGGAGCAAAGCTACACAGAGGCCTTGGCTTTATGTCCTGTTAGTTTCAGCAGAGAGAGGGCCGTGATGTTCTCAAACCGGGCTGCTGCAAGGCTACACCTGGTAGGGATAACAGGATGCTAACTGGATGCTAACTAAACATCAGGAGTTTTCAACCTGCTGCTCTGACACCATAAGTGGCACCTTCTCTAATGTTCTGCTGGAGATGATTTTATCCATCCAGAAGTTTTTGTAGTCATGGCATTGATGCAGCTGACATGATGCATTCCAGTCTGTAGCCTCAAAACAGTCCTGTAGGACTCCTTCATCTTACTGAGACCATCTTCTCCCTGGTCTCATCATTACAGACAACAATCTGATAGTTATCTGATTGTCCCCGAGGAGGTTTTCCTTTTCACAAAACAAATCCAACATCTTGTCTGCTCTGTTAGAGAAACTGACAGACTGTTAAAGCGTTGGAAGTGTAGAAGAGTCGGGGATATGAGCCTGCAGCCACGTCTCAGTTAAACCAGCTCCTCTGGTCATCCTTGTGATTGTTTAGGTGTTATGTAAACCTTTGAGATAAAATCAGATGTTGATTAAATGTGGCAAATCGTAGCACATATCATGACATCAGCTAAAATTCTCTCTACAGCACCACAACACCAAAGGTTCATCTCTTAAAAGAGCAAAGTTTTACCTACAAAAAGTGAAAAATATTGTCAAAAACGAATACATTAGAATGAATGTAACCTCTACTCCAACCTTATACAGCACAGCTCTAGTTGAAGAGAAATCTGGAAAAACAAACTGCAGCTGCTAACATTAAGCAAGGCTATTCAGATATAGCTAAGTTCACTCTGCAGTACTTAATTATTAAGTCATATTTTTAATTAAAAACGATTTTTGTGTGTGTGTGGTTGTTCACTCAGTCTGACTCTAACTGAAACGTGACTGCAAACACAGTCTATACGTGAAAAGTTTACTGTGTGACATCACTTTGTTTACTAAAGTAAATGCTAGAGACGCTGGTGTTTATGGAGGAGTTGGTCAGTTCCTTCAAAAAAAAAAAAGATTGATTTGTGCTGTCATAATAAAATCATAAATGGGTCATATATGTGCAAAAAAATCGGATTTTCTGTCCTTTTGCCTGCAGTGTTAACATAGCCTAAGTTCATGCTAAGAGACTAACTGGATTCTAACACAAAGCTTACCTGGGAAAACAAACATTTAAAGGGTAACCTGATGCTAAGAACAATTTAAAAATGTTAATTACAAGAAGGCTAACACATTTATCCCCATAATGCTAACAGATTATGTCAACAGAATGCTAGCAAAATGTATTAGCAGAATACTAGCATCATGTATTAGCGTAATGCTAGCATCATGTATTACCAGAATGTTAGCATGATGTATTAGCATAATGCTAGCAACATGTATTAGCAGAATACTAGCAGCATGTATTAGCATAATGCTAGCAACATGTATTAGCGTTAAGCAGCTAATAACGGCTTTGTGTGTTTGCAGGAGCTGAAGGAGGAGGCCATCTCAGACTGCAGCAGAGGTGAATCATCACATGATTTTATAAGCTGTTTACTAAATGAAAATATACATGAACCAATCAGCACACTGGCTGACTGACTTTGGTTACCATAGCAATAGATCTAGATCCAGAGTACCTGCGTGCATTACTCAGGAGGGCGGAGCTTTATGAGAAAACGGAGAAGCTAGACGAAGCTCTGGAGGATTACAAGAAAGTTCTGGAGCGAGATCCGAACCACAGCGGGGCCCGGCAGGCCTGCATGGTGAGTTCACTGACTGCTGGGACAAACGAGGGTTGATGAGTCTGGCTTTATAGTGAAGATGTGTCCTTGGGTAAAACACTGAAGCTGTGGGCAACAGAAAAACTATAAGGTAGAAATAATATAACTTTAGCCAGAAGAGATTTCTACTATACTGCCATTACATATTTTGATGATGTCATCAAGCTGTGCCTACATACTTCCAGTACAAAAAGAGGATAAATATTGATGCTCAGTGTTTGTTGTTACTCTAAATATGGCAAGTTTAAAATTAGGTGTTTTTTTATTTAAATGGAAAAGAAAACCAGTTTAACTTAATAAATGCAAGTTTCTTTTGTGAGATTAAATTCATAAATAAGGAAAGCAGTTAACTTTATTTTCATAACACTTGGCTTTTACTTAAAATATCGTAATTTTTACATTGTGAGAATTGTGTTGCGTTATTGGATTTGAAAATATTTTTAATGAATTTTGCACAATTAATTTTTTTAATGGGATTCTAAACCTTTTGGAAGTTGTTTAGCTACAACATATCTGGAAAGTTAGAATTGACTTAAATACATAAAAAACATATTTAAAATCATATCGTTATCACACATGCTTCAAATTATATGGCAGTAAAGATTTGAGGCCATATGATCCAGCGCTAACCGAACCCCAAGGCGTCTACTGATGTCTGTGGACAGGTGAAGACAACTCACCTTCTGGAGTGAAATCCTATCCTGGGTTTTAAAGTGCAGGTTGCAGGTTAGAGTCCCCCATCATTTAGAGAAATATTAGGAACAGTTTATAAATAAAAATGTACTAATATATTCATTATTTTTGCTTTTAGAGTTGTTTTTGTTAGAATGCCAGACTAGACGTGACCTAGCCGAAGGGAGTCCTGTCAGCTCAATAGAAACTTTAATGCCGACTTTGACAGATTAAACTTTAAACATTTACAACGACACATATGATGGATCATAACCGTACAGCTACGATCCTACTGTCCCAGATAACAGAGACATGAGGAGGAGAGCAGGGAAGGGTTAACGCCCAAACCAATGCTAGGCTACGCTAACGCTGTTAGCCTCAGTGCTACAAGCTAGCTTCACTGTTTCTTTTACAACCCACTTTGATTCTAATCTTTGATAGCAATATTCAGCAAAGCTGGTAATTTGCAGATATTAGACAAGCAGACTTATGCGTAGCTTCTGATCCGGGCTGCAGACAGAGGTCCATGAAGCTGTTACCACCACAAAACGCTAAACACCGTCACATCGCTGCTGCTTTAATCCTCTGGTCTGAAGTCAGCGCCATGAATTACAGGGTTTTCTATAACCAAAGCATAGTATTAGCCTTTATTCCAGACACTTAGTCCACATTTTACAACCAAAAACACAAAAATATAAAAGCAGAAATAAGCCTAATTATAAAATAGTGTAACCAGCTACAGTCTAAGAGAGAAGACTGTTATACCGGTGTTTCCATATACTTGACTGGTAAGACGAGTGTTGGTTAAATGCAGAACAATCACATTTCCTAAACTGTTCAGCATACAAATAAATGTAGAAAAAAGTTTTCTTAAAACAACTAGAAAGGCATTTCCCCTGGCATTCACAAACATCTCAGTTTGTCCATCTAGGCTTTCTCAGAATCATTATACGCCACCTTAACTCCATAAAATGCTGCCTGTTTTTGGGTTTTATTTTTCTTTGGAAATAAGATCCATATCTCGACAGTACGAAGGAGTATTATATTAAAGTATTAAAATATTTTGGAGAACATTTCTGCAACCACAAAAACTAACTGAAAATATGAGATCAAAGCCACATATTTTCAAGAAAAAACTTGTCTGCCTAAAAGTAGTAAAATTATGAGTAAAAACTGAATTTCTGAGATTAATTTCAGATATTTAGGGGGAAAAAACATAATTCTCTGATGTATAAAAGTAGAAAATTTGTAATAAAAAAACGAAGAAATGTCTATGATTAAAGGTTTTTTTTGTCTTAATTAATGTCTTAGTCTTAATTATAGGAATTTTTTTTGTTTTTTACATCAGGGAACTATATTTTTTTCCTAGAAAATATCTGAAATGAATCTCAAGATTTTTGTCTTTTAATTTATAATCTTATGACTTTTGTGACAGAATTTCCGACTTTTTTTGGGGGGGGAAATATGTGCAATTAATCTCAGAAATTCTGAGTTTTTACTCGTAATTTTCCTGCTTTTGGACAGACAATTTCAGAGTTTTCTTCTGGAAAATTTGTGACTTTAATCTCAGAATTTCCTAATTTTTTGGGTGGAAATTTAGTCCAAAATACTTGTCAACAGTGGCCCTAATACTCGGTCAAACGACAGGTTGATGTTTGTACGGCAAATACAATAATTTACTATTTTTAAGCAGAATGATCCCAATCCAAAGCTAATGAACACAATTATAACTAGAAACTGCAATGACTCCACCCCCTTACATAAGCAGGTCCTTATTAAACTTTTAAATTAACATATTTACAGTTAAGAATAGTAAATTTTAAATAACCTCAAGCATTTTAAATTATGATTTTTGCAAATTTTATATGCATATTAGAACTATTTATCCTGCAACCTGCACTTTAACGTCGTGATGCCAAATTTGATCCAAGGTTTTATTTCTGTCTTCCAGAGGCTGCCTCAGCAGATTCAGGAGCGAAACGAGAAGCTGAAGGAGGAGATGATGGGTACGTACTGCACCTGAACGCCCCACGTCTCCCACGTGAGACAGCTGTCCCTGAAGGTGTCCCCTGTCCTGTGTCCCCTGAGCAGACAAACTGAAGGACCTGGGGAACCTGATCCTGCGGCCGTTTGGACTCTCCACCAACAACTTCCAGCTCAACCAGGACCCGTCCAGCGGATCTTACTCCATCAACTTCGTCCAGAACCCAAACAACAACAACCACACTGGGTGATGTCACCGTGATGTCACCGGAGGCAGCGACTGCTGGACTGGCTCCTGATTGGTTAGACTGCTACTGTGCTGGAATCTACAGATACTTCAGGTACCGCAGGACATTGTGGCGTCACTCAGACTTTACAGTCTCAACCAATCAGGAGCCTGCTGACAGGAAATGATCTGAGTGTGTTTTTGTGACATCACAGACGGACAGGAAACAGGGCGGGGCTTAACAGGTTTATTGTAAGCAGGGAGTGAAGCTGATTGGTCAGTGGGCTCTCCTGGACAGCAGCATCTCTCTGATGTTGTCTTCAGCTTCCTTGACGCTGCGCTCCAGGTACACCTTCTTCTGCTGCAGGTCAGAGGTCAGACTGATCAATGTGGGCTGCTTCTCATCGTTGTTTTTGCTTTTTCAATAAATGAATGAACCCGAGAGTCCGGGTCCAGAAGCAGGTTCTGTGTGGTGGTGTGTTCAGGGTCCCTTACCTCCAGCTCCTTGATCTTGTCGTCCACGTTCTTCTGTTTGTCCACCAGTAGCTCGTTGATCTCCTTCTTGGACTGCAGGATGAACCTGAAACGACACAAAACGTCACCGACTCCACCTGCTGCTGATGTCATCGCTCAGGTGGGCCGACTCACATGCGGCCGACGCCCTCGTAGAGCCGCGTGTTGTCCGGTAAGGTGGAGATCTCTGCCTGCGTCAGCTTGGTGTGCTTCTGAACGCGACCGAGCTGCTCGATCTGCAGGTCGGCCACCTTCACCTTCTGCTGCGTGTCGATCATCTTCACCTGCAGCTCTGAGAAAGCCTGAGGAGACGGGAAACGTAGGGATGGGCATCGTTTAGGTTTTATCCCATACCGGTACCAAAGCCCTGTTTTTGAAACGGTGCTTAAAGAATGGAAAACATACAAACTTCATCCAAAAACCCTCTTATTTAGTTATTTTTAGTCAGGCTGTCAAATGATTAAAACCTTTCTAATTAATAACATAGCTGTGAATTCATCACCATTCCTATCAGAAAACACCTGATCAGACTGTAAAAGCTGTTAGTCCGTTTTCTGTGACTGAGTGAAGCTGTTTTGTTGCCATAGTGACAGTAGGTGCTCAGAAGAAGCGGGGTCAGAGGTCACCAACATGCCATGTGACCCAGTAAAACAATATTCATCTCTGATCAGATAATAACGGTATCAATGAGTTCTGTTCATGAGGAAACAGCGCCACCTATAGTCAGAGAAACTGGTGTAACAGCGGTCCCTGAATGCATCACGGAGCAGCGGCTCGGTTCCATCAGAACCAGTAATCTGGACCGGGCTGAGCTGGTTACAAGGTTTAATCTGCGGCTCTGACGCTGATGGACGGGAATATAGTCGGAACCGATCCAACAGAACCGACCCTCCTCGTTAGATCTGGTTCCGATGCTCCCTGCAGGCTAACTGTGAGCCCTAGTAACACAGACAGAACCTCCCGGTACCACCTCCAGTATCTCTGAGACAGAACCAGAACCCTTCGTCACCTTCTTCAGTTCCAGATCCACGGGAGCCGCCATGATGCGTCTCTTCCTCTTGCAGCGCGGTGGGGATTTTCTGGTGCTTTACTGCCCCCTGCAGGAGGACGGGGAAAATATGTGACGCTTCCTGGAACAACACAAACGGTTATTTTTTTAATTTTTATTTTTACCTTTATTATTTTGAGTTAAAAGAATAAATAAACAGGAACAATTTCTGCGTGTATAAATAAATCAATATTTTACTGTATTGGAGATGGATGGAGCTCTTTAGGTTCTCTGCTCTGTGTGTTGGACCAGAACCACCTGTAACCGAACTTCACCTGCTGTTTTCAACCGAACCTACAGAAGGTCAATCAAATGAAACTTTATTTAGAAAGTGTTTTTCTTCCTCCTAGTCTTCATCAGGACACGAGCTGCTGAGTTTGTAGAAGCTGTAAACCTGATGTAGTCTTTTTGGGAAGACCAGAAATCATTACAATAATCGGTTCTACTGGTGATAAAAGCTGCATTAGTGTCTCTGTATTGGTCAGAGAGAGAAAGGGGCGGAGTCTGGTGATGTTCTTTAGGTGATAAAAACCTATTTTGGTTATGTTTTTAATGTGGGGGATAAAATCAGCTCAGAGTCAAAAATCACACCCAGGTTCTTCAAGGATTAAAAGGCAATGATTGTAGTTTTGGTAAAAGTTTCTCTGAGCTTCAGGACTTCAGTTTAGTACGGAAGACGATTAGGGCAGTGAAAATAAAATAGAATTCTGAGAATAAAGTCAGAATTCTGTCTTTATTCTCATAATTTAATTTTTTTTTTTCTTCAGTGGCCCTAATCCTCTTCCGTAGTTTTTGTCCTGGTTGAGCTGGAGAAAGTTTTCTGCCATCCAGGATTTGATTTAGAGATAAACTCCACCCTCACACCGGTTGGCGGCGCTATTGCACCATTTCCTTGTTAGCAACAAAACATCATCAGAAGAAGAACAAGCCCCGCCCCGGAAGCTGAACTCTACAGGCGCGGAATTTAATTTGCTGAGCGGCTCGCGCCGTTTCTACACCGTCTCTCCGCGCGCTCATAGAAGTATCATCTGTCCAGGTAAACAGGCCGAGGAACCGTTCAGCTCTACCGGTCAGACATGGCGACTCCTCCCAAGCGGCTCCGCGGAGCTCCGGACGCCGGCTCCCCCCTCAGCGGCTCCCCGCTCAGCAGCAGCGGCTCCCGCAGACACAGGAAGGTTTCTATCGAGGGAAACATCGGTGAGTTCTGCTGCTGACTCCTACAGAACCTCAGAGTAAAACCTGAGCCGGTCAGAACCGGGCCAGAGCTGCGTTACTGTCGGGCCCGCCAAAAGCGAAGCCGGAGGCGGGAACCCCGCAGATCGATAAGCCGATCATTGATCGATAATCTGGTGGTTGCTCCCTCTGCTGGTATGTTTGTGAACAGCTGCAGGTAAATCCACCTTCGTCCGGCTCCTTCAGGCCGCATCGGAGGATTGGGAGGTGATCCCGGAACCCATCGGGAAGTGGTGTAACGTCCAGAGCGACGGGGACGACGTCTTCCAGGTCAGCAATAAATAATAATAATCATTATTATTATAATACGACGTTTTCCAGGTCAGCAATAAATAATAATAAT
This sequence comes from Apricaphanius iberus, assembly GCA_028564705.1. Classification (NCBI taxonomy): domain Eukaryota; kingdom Metazoa; phylum Chordata; class Actinopteri; order Cyprinodontiformes; family Aphaniidae; genus Apricaphanius; species Apricaphanius iberus. The sequence goes on along the minus strand of JAPXFQ010000381.1, from coordinate 199,180 downwards.
AATTATTATTATAATATGACGTTTTCCAGGTCAGCAATAAATAATTATTATTATTATAATATGACTTCTTCCAGGTCAGCAATAAATAATAATTATTATTATAATATGACGTTTTCCAGGTCAGCAATAAATAATAATTATTATTATAATATGACGTTTTCCAGGTCAGCAATAAATAATAATAATTATTATTATAATATGACGTTTTCCAGGTCAGCAATAAATAATAATAATAATTATTATTATAATACGACGTTTTCCAGGTCAGCAATAAATAATAATTATTATTATAATATGACGTTTTCCAGGTCAGCAATAAATTTATTATCATACTATTGCTTTTTCTATGTCTCTGTTATGTATTATCCAAGACAGACGTTTTCGGCAGATAAATAATTATTATTATCATGACGTTTTGCCGGAGGTTTATTATTATTAAAATAGAGTTTTTCCTTCCAGGTCGCTAAATAATTAATCATTATTAATTTATAATTACGACGTTTTCCAGGTCAGCAATAAATAATAATTATTATTATAATATGACGTTTTCCAGGTCAGCAATAAGATAATATTTATTATTAAATGACGTTTTATAAATAAATAATAATAATTATTATTAATATGACGTTTTCCAGGTCAGCAATAAATGATTATTAGTTTTATTGTTTACTAATTTCAGGTGATTTAAATGTGCATGTGGATGTAACCAATGACAGACATATCAAAGAACTTAGTGCTGTCCTTGAAATGTTTGGTTGAGTGATGCGACTCACAACAAAAGCCACACTCTAGATCTAGTCATTACAAAAGGTGTTAATATATCAAATGTCAATGTTGTTGATGTCGCTTTATCTGATCATTTTTGTGTCTTCTTTAACTTATCTGTTGATCCCAAAACAGTAGTTGGTCCTGGAGTTATTCAAAGAAGACACATACATGATACAACAAGGACACAGTTTATGGAATTGATCAGATTTGAAAATCCCCCATGTTCAAATGTTGATCATCTATTGGACTCTTACACTTCAAGGGTTGTAAATGTTTTGGATACTATTGCTCCTGTTAAGGTTAAAATGGTTAACACTAGTTGTTTCGGTCAGGGCACAAAAAAAGGAGGTGCTGGAAAGCCGAACGGAAATGGTGCAAGTCAAAGCTCCAGGTTCATTATGAGGTTTACAAAGAAGTGCTTTGTGTGTTTAACCAGATTTTATGTGGAGCAAGGGAGAAATATTTCTCTGAAATTATCGCAAACTGCAGAAACAATTCTCTTTTTATGTGTGCCACAGTGAACAGATTAACTAATCCTAAAGTTTCACTGCCCTTAGAACTAATTTCTGCATCTAAGTGCAATGAGTTTGCAATATTTGTTAATGACAAAGTCCAAAGCATTAAAAACGCCATAATTACCACAAAACAAATAGCAAAACTGTTTCCAGATAAACACCTTGAGCTGACACATTTTTCACCTGTCAGTGACAAAACAATGGAAGAGGTTATCTCTGCTCTGAGTTCATCTACATGCTGTCTTGATGAATTACCCACTCGATTTCTAAAGTCTGTGCTGAGCAGCTTGTTACCACAACTTGGTCAGTTAGTTAACATCTTATTTGAGACTGGAACATTCCCAAATAACTTAAAAACTGCGTTCATTAAGCCTCCTCTAAAGAAGAGCAGCCTTGATGCCACCGTACTGCGTAACTACCGGCCGATATAAAACCCACCATTCTTAGGAAAAGTCCTAGAGAAAGTAGTATATCCACACTTTCTCCTGTCTAACAATGTGTTTGATACTTTAGGCCCCACCACAGCAATGACACTGATCAAGGTGACAACATATTTTGTTGTACATACGTGTTTAGATTTGGTATCTATAATTAAACGTTGCAATGCTGTGCTTGTTGCTATGGTTACCAGCCTGCAGGAACAAATCAGGAACCGTTTCCTCTACGTATAGCGCGCATGTCGTCGCCGTACCAATGGGCTACGTGTGTTGAGCCCCTGATGCCGCGGCAACAGATGGTATCCATGGTAACAGATATCATCTGAACGCTTTAACGCGGCTGTAGTCACTACGTAGTAATGTGACTTCACCCTGTTGAGGCTGAAACGACCAGGAAACGTGTTGCTAACGGCGACGTTTTAGGGTGTTATTGGAGATCTTTGGAAACACTGATGCAAAGCATCATGGTAACTGTCCACCTGTCTGTCTCCACCTGTGTGTCTAGGAGCTGAGCTCCTCCCAGAAGAGTGGAGGAAACCTCCTGCAGATGTTGTATGATAAACCCAGCCGCTGGGCCTACACTTTCCAGGTAACTACAACTGACTCCGCCTCCTCAGGTCTTGCACCTGTGTGTGTCTCACCTGTGTGTGTCTCACCTGTGTGCAGAGCTATGCGTGCCTCAGCAGAGTTCGAGCTCAGCTTCAGTCTCCATCATCCAAGCTGCAGCGAGCAGAAACTCCTGTTCAGTTCTACGAACGCTCCGTCTACTCAGACAGGTAAACCCCAGCTAGAACCCGTACCTGAACATTTCAGGTACACGTCTCAGGTACTCGTTTACCCGTCTCAGGTACTCGTTTACCCGTCTCAGGTACTCGTTTACCCGTCTCAGGTACTGGTTTACCCGTCTCAGGTACACGTTTACCCGTCTCAGGTACTCGTTTACCCGTCTCAGGTACTCGTTTACCCGTCTCAGGTACTCGTTTACCCGTCTCAGGTACACGTTTACCCGTCTCAGGTACTGGTTTACCCGTCTCAGGTACTGGTTTACCCGTCTGAGGTACTCGTTTACCCGTCTGAGGTACTCGTTTACCCGTCTGAGGTACTCGTTTGCCCGTCTGAGGTACTCGTTTGCCCGTCTGAGGTACTCGTTTACACGTCTCAGGTACTCGTTTACCCGTCTGAGGTACTCGTTTACCCGTCTGAGGTACTCGTTTGCCCGTCTGAGGTACTCGTTTACCCGTCTCAGGTACTCGTTTACACGTCTGAGGTACTCGTTTACCCGTCTGAGGTACTCGTTTACCCGTCTCAGGTACTCGTTTACACGTCTCAGGTACTCGTTTACCCGTCTGAGGTACTCGTTTGCCCGTCTGAGGTACTCGTTTGCCCGTCTCAGGTACTCGTTTACCCGTCTGAGGTACTCGTTTACCCGTCTGAGGTACTCGTTTACCCGTCTGAGGTACTCGTTTACCCGTCTGAGGTACTCGTTTACCCGTCTGAGGTACTCGTTTACCCGTCTGAGGTACTCGTTTACCCTTCAGGTACTGTTTACCCGTCTCAGGTACTCGTTTACCCGTCTGAGGTACTCGTTTACCGTCTCAGGTACTCGTTTACCCGTCTCAGGTACTCGTTTACCGTCTGAGGTACTCGTTTACCGTCTGAGGTACTCGTTTACCCGTCTCAGGTACTCGTTTACCCGTCTGAGGTACTCGTTACCCGTCTGAGGTACTCGTTTACCCGTCTGAGGTACTCGTTTACCCGTTGAGGTACTCGTTTACCGTCTGAGGTACTCGTTTACCCGTCTGAGGTATCGTTTACCCGTCTGAGTACTCGTTTACCCGTCTGGTCGTTTACCTGTCTGAGGTACTGGTTTACCCGTCTGAGGTACTGGTTTACCCGTCTCAGGTACTCGTTTACCTGTCTCAGGTACTCGTTTACCCGTCTCAGGTACTCGTTTACCCGTCTGAGGTACTCGTTTACCCGTCTGAGGTACTCGTTTACCCGTCTCAGGTACTCGTTTACCCGTCTGAGGTACTCGTTTACCCGTCTGAGGTACACGTTTACCTGTCTGAGGTACTGGTTTACCCGTCTGAGGTACTCGTTTACCCGTCTGAGGTACTCGTTTACCCGTCTGAGGTACTCGTTTACCCGTCTGAGGTACTCGTTTACCCGTCTCAGGTACTCGTTTACCCGTTAGGTATTTACGTCTAGGTACCGTTTCTTCGTCAGGTACTCGTTTACCCGTCTGAGGTACTCGTTTACCCGTCTGAGGTACTCGTTTACCCGTCTGAGGTACTCGTTTGCCCGTCTCAGGTACTCGTTTACGTCTGAGGTACTCGTTACCCGTCTGAGGTACTCGTTTACCCGTCTGAGGTACTCGTTTACCCGTCTGAGGTACTCGTTTACCCGTCTGAGGTACTCGTTTACCCGTCTGAGGTACTCGTTTGCCCGTCTGAGGTACTCGTTTGCCCGTCTGAGGTACTCGTTTACCCGTCTGAGGTACTCGTTTGCCCGTCTGAGGTACTCGTTTACCCGTCTCAGGTACTCGTTTACCCGTCTGAGGTACTCGTTTACCCGTCTGAGGTACTCGTTTACACGTCTCAGGTACTCGTTTACCCGTCTGAGGTACTCGTTTACCCGTCTGAGGTACTCGTTTACCCGTCTGAGGTACTCGTTTACCCGTCTGAGGTACTCGTTTACCCGTCTGAGGTACTCGTTTACCCGTCTGAGGTACTCGTTTACCCGTCTGAGGTACTCGTTTACCCGTCTGAGGTACTCGTTTACCCGTCTCAGGTACTCGTTTACCCGTCTGAGGTACTCGTTTACCCGTCTGAGGTACTCGTTTGCCCGTCTGAGGTACTCGTTTACCCGTCTGAGGTACTCGTTTACCCGTCTGAGGTACTCGTTTACCCGTCTGAGGTACTCGTTTACCGTCTGAGGTACTCGTTTACCCGTCTGAGGTACTCGTTTACCGTCTGAGGTACTCGTTTACCGTCTCAGGTACTCGTTTACGTCTCAGGTACTGTTTACCCGTCTCAGGTACTCGTTTACCCGTCTGAGGTACTCGTTGCCCGTTGAGGTACTCGTTTGCCCGTCTGAGGTACTCGTTTACCTGTCTCAGGTATTCTTTACCTGTCTCTCAGGTACTCGTTTACCCGTCTCAGGTACTCGTTTACCCGTCTGAGGTACTCGTTTACCCGTCTGAGGTACTCGTTTACCCGTCTGAGGTACTCGTTTACCCGTCTGAGGTACTCGTTTACCCTTCTCAGGTACTCGTTTACCCGTCTGAGGTACTCGTTTACCCGTCTGAGGTACTCGTTTACCCGTCTGAGGTACTCGTTTACCCGTCTGAGGTACTCGTTTACCCGTCTGAGGTATTCTTATACCTGTCTCTCAGGTACGTGTTTGCATCCAACCTGTTTGAGAGCGGTGACCTGATGGAGACGGAGTGGAGCGTTTACCAGGACTGGCACACCTGGTTACTGAACCAATTTGAAGCGGATATCGCTCTGGACGGCATCATCTACCTGAGAGCCCCCCCACAGGTAAAGACGGCCCTCACCTGGACCGGTACCTGTTCCTTCTGGCTCCTGTCTGTAGGTGGTGCCTTCAGGTCCCTCTGTATTTTACAGCGCTGCATGCAGAGGCTGCTGCACCGCGGCCGGGAGGAGGAGCAGGGGATTCCTCTGGAGTACCTGGAGCAGCTTCACCTCAAACACGAGGCGTGGCTCTACCACAGGAACCTCAGGTAACGGAGCATGCTCAGACTGGGTCTGCTGCTGCCTTCAGGGTCAGTGGGATTAAATCCTTCAGCTGTCTGTCTGTCTGCAGGTTGGACTTTGAGTACCTCAGTGAACTTCCTGTTCTGGTTCTGGACGTGAACGAAGACTTTCAGAATGATCGAATCAAACAGGAAGACATCGTCGATAAGGTGTGTTTTATTCTGAAAGGAAGACACAGCTTTTATTTTGAAAGGATGATGCAGCTTTTATTCTGAAAGGAAGACGCAGCTTTTATTTTGAAAGGATGATGCAGCTTTTATTCTGAAAGGTTGACACAGCTTTTATTTTGAAAAGATGACGCAGCTTTTATTCTGAAAGGATGACACAGCTTTTATTCTGAAAGGCTGGTTTCCTGGCTCTCTTTTGCAGGTCAGGGAGTTTCTCGGCACACTATGAAGCTCCTCCAATCACGTCAGACATCAGCAGCGGGGCTTCTGATTGGACAGCAGCTCTAACGGCCTCATAAAGTTTTATTTTTCTAGTTTTTGTAGCTAAAATGTCGTCAGCGTGTTTGTGTATTTATGCTTCAGTTTTTATACGTCTCTCCAACACCAGAACTGTTCCTGCTTCCTACACACTGAGGTGTCAGTGAAGCCATCGCGATGCATTCAGGGACATTGTCTAGTTTCTGTAAATAAATGAGATCCGACTGAAACTGCGTACTGAGTGTTCCTTCATGTTCCAGGATCAGAACCAACCTTTGACTAGGACAGTCTCTGTTTGAACCTCATACATTGGCTGCTAACTTTGGCTAAACACAGTAAAAGATCCTGCTAATGTTTCTAAGTATAGATATAATTCACTTTTATTTATATAGCAACAATTCACAACAAATGTAACAAAACACTTTAAAATAAAAATCATTTTTATCCAAACATTATAATCAGATAAAAGTTTTCTATGTAAGGAATCCCAGCAGATTGTGCTGAGTCATGATGTGAGGTTGTACCCGGATCATGCAGACTCCAACCACAGCAATTCCTCAGCAATCCCTCATACTGAGCAAGCATGTAGCGACAGTGGAGAGGAAAAACTCCCCTTTAACAGGAAGAAACCTCCAGCAGAACCAGAACCTGGATCAGTACAAGCGGTCATCTGCCACGACCGTCTGGGGGTCTGAGACGAAAGAAAAGAGACACAGAAAGAAGAAAAGAACTGATGGAAGAGTTAAAGAAAGTACAAAGTTGATAACAGGACATGGAGGATGTTCTGTTACTGGGAGCATCATCTGAACCGATGTTCCCCATCCAGCAGGGGGCGCTGTAGCTGAGCAGGGTACCAGACCATGTGGAGCTTCTATGAGGAGAAAAATCAATGCCATCCAGATGAAGTGGTTGATTTAGCATTTTCCTTTTTAAAGGTTCTGGTCCAAAGACAACAACTTCTGTCTGTCTGAATTTAAAAGTAGAAAATTCAGAGTCATCCAGGTTTTTATGTCTTCATGCTTTTAATCTACCTAACTGATTGGTTTCATCAGGTTTTATGGATAAATATAATTGTGTATCATCAGCATAACTGTGGAAATTCATTCCATGTTGTCTAATTATTTTACCAATTGGAAGCATATATATATAGTAAAGAGAATCGGTCCAAGCACAGAACCCTGTGGTACTCCACAAGTAGTATGAAGATGATTTATCATTGACATGAACAAACTGGAATCTTGGCCAATCATGAGTAACTTTCACCAATTTTCTGCTTACCGCACGTTAAAACGTAACATTTTAAATCTGCTCATTATAAAATAAATACAAAAATGTCATCTTAATAAAAACTGTTCATAATCTGCTTAAACGTTATTTTAAAAAGCTACTTTTATCCTGGCCAGCCGGCCGCAGCAGAGCACAGATTTATTTACCTGCATCTTTGTATTTTTCTGTCATCAGATTGGAATGCTACTTTTTAAATACATTTTCTATCCATATCCAGTAAATATATAATATTCACCGTTTTTCTACAAAACTTATTTTTAAACCTAAAAATAGAAATAAAATAACATTTCAGCTCTGAACCAGTTTCCTTTCTTGTAGCTTTAGGATAATAACCTTTGAACTAGGAGATAATAAATGTCACATATCTGAATTTTATTTATTAAACTTTTATTTCCTGTTTGTCTTGGAAACATGAGGCTCTGATGGTAACTCAGTAAGTGGTTCTGTTCAGACCCAGCAGGTCCATTCTATGGTTTCCTCACACGGCCAGCAGGGGGCAGTGATGATCTGGAGCTACTGTGATGAAGTTGGTTCATGTTATTGATGAGGAAAATATCGATAAGATCAATATCCTGTTAGCATCCAGACCAGCGCCCTCTAGAGCCAGCATCATGTATCACATCATTACTGCAGTTAAAAACAAAGGCAACTTTTTCTTTGGACTCTGGTTCTGGACGGGTGGACGGCAGGTCCAGACAACCTCCATGGGCGGTTCTGGACTCCATCGGTCCAACACATCGTTCTGTTCCCACAGACCAGGGTTTCCATGGTAATGGGGGTCAAACAGCCGCTCAGCCGGAACCGCGGGGGAAAGTGGGTCAGTACATGACCCGGTTTAAACTTCGGCTCCGGCTGTGTTAAAGATCCACAGACATTGCTGAGTCATCATGACTCGCTCAGGCCAATCAGAACCCAAACAGAACCAGAACCACGGCCCGTTCCGCTGGACATCCCGACCAAAGCAGAACCTCTGGGTTCCTATAAACACCAGGAGGTTGGGCCCAGTAAGACAATCCTACTGGAGGTTCTGGTTCTGTCTGAACTGAAAGGAGGGCCTGTATCATCCAGGGGAGCAGAACCGAGTCCAATCAGCTGGTTCTGGAAACTCCCCATGAATGTATCGCTGGAAGGAGACACCAGAACCGAGCCAGAACTCCTGGCCTGGAACCCTGTTGGAGGGAGGTTCTGAGGACGTTTGGGCTCTCAACTGGATCTCATTTATCAAAGCAGGTCCAGTTTGAGCTTTCAGAACCTTTCAGTTTCCTAACCTGTCCAGATGTCCCCCGTCTGCCTCACCTGTCCGGGTGTCCCCCGTCTGCCTCACCTGTCCGGGTGTCCCCCGTCTGCCTCACCTATCCGGGTGTCCCCCGTCTGCCTCACCTATCCGGGTGTCCCCCGTCTGCCTCACCTGTCCGGGTGTCCCCCGTCTGCCTCACCTGTCCGGGTGTCCCCCGTCTACCTAACCTGTCCGGGTGTCCCCCGTCTGCCTCACCTGTCCGGGTGTCCCCCGTCTGCCTCACCTGTCCGGGTGTCCCCAGTCTGCCTCACCTGTCCGGGTGTCCCCCGTCTGCCTCACCTGTCCTGGTGTCCCCCGTCTGCCTCACCTGTCCGGGTGTCCCCCGTCTACCTCACCTATCCGGGTGTCTCCCGTCTGCCTCACCTATCCGGGTGTCCCCCGTCTGCCTCACCTATCCGGGTGTCCCCCGTCTACCTCACCTGTCCGGGTGTCCCCCGTCTGCCTCACCTATCCGGGTGTCCCCCGTCTGCCTCACCTATCCAGGTGTCCCCCTTCTGTCTCACCTGGGTTACTCCCTAGCTTCCGTCTGATCTGCTCCCTCCTGATTGGCTGAGGGATCTCTACGTACCGATCAGGTGACCAGAGCTGTGAGGTTCATCTGTCTGAGACCTGCTGAGATGTTTGTTGTCTGAATCTCTGCTGGACCAGTTCCTCCAGAACCGGTCTCCAGCAGAACTCAGCGAGGGACAAAGTCAGTAAAACAAACAGTGTGACCCAGAGGGACCAGGATGGGACACAGTGTTCTGGACAGACCAGCTCTGAAACAGAACCAGAGAACGTTCCACCAGCTCAGAGCAGCAGATGGACCAGTTTCCCCAGTGACATATTAACCTTCAGGAGACTCATTGATCCAACAAGAACCGCTTGGACTCCATCTTGGTTCCCGTCTTTCAATCATTAATGTCCACACTTCACCTGCAGACATCTGTCCTCTGGCTCCAGTCGTCCAGCTGCCTTCAGACTGTAAGTAGAGCCACTAAATCCTCTGTAATCCTTCTGGAATTCTCAGCAAACTTTTCAGATATTTCAGATTTCCAGCTCAGGCCAGAAGCAGGAGACCGGTCCGGTTCTGGTGGGAAGTGGGAGCGGTTACTGGTAGGACAGTTATGGTTGGTGTTGAGTTGTAATTGTTCTGCTTTGATGGACCTGCAGCTCAGATCCTGAACTCTCCCCACGGCTCCTGTTCTTCTGCATCTTCTCGCTCAGATGGGCTTCACAGACCTGCTAGAGGAGGTGAGTCCGTTTCCTTTCTCTGAGGCACCGATTACCTGGAGGACAGGTGTGTAACGTTGCTCCCCTCTTGTCTGGTTGCCATGGTGAGGTTGGCGGTTTTGGAAGGTACCAGTGGATCCATGTGACCCTGATCAGTTTACCTGGTCTGATGATGGCGAGTCAGAACCTGCTGAACAACTTCGTCTCAGGGATACCAATGCATCACTGCAACCCGGCGACCAATCAGAGCCTGGATCACCTGGCGCTGACCTACCAGGTAACCTGTCTCTCTACAAGTTAACCTGTCTGTCTACCAGGTAACCTGTCTCCCTACCAGGTAACCTGTCTCTCTACCAGGTAACCTGTCTCTCTACCAGGTAACCTGTCTGTGTACCAGGTAACCTGTCTGTGTACCAGGTAACTTGTCTGTCTACCAGGTAACCTGTCTCTCTACCAGGTAACCTGTCTCTCTACCAGGCAATCTGTGTCTCTACCAGGCAAACTGTCTTCCTACCAGTTAACCTGTCTGTCTACCAGGTAACCTGTCTCTCTACCAGGCAACCTGTCTCTTTACCAGGTAACCTGTCTGTCTACCAGGCAACCTATCTCTCTCCCAGGTAACCTGTCTGTCTACCAGGTAACCTGTCTCCCTACCAGTTAACCTGTCTCTACCAGGTAACCTGTCTCTCTACCAGGCAACCTGTCTCTCTACCAGGCAACCTGTCTCTTTACCAGGTAACCTGTCTGTCTACCAGGCAACCTATCTCTCTCCCAGGTAACCTGTCTGTCTACCAGGTAACCTGTCTCCCTACCAGGCAACCTGTCTCTCTACCAGGCAACCTGGCTCTCTACCAGGCAACCTGTCTCTTTACCAGGTAACTTGTCTGTCTACCAGGCAACCTATCTCTCTCCCAGGTAACCTGTCTGTCTACCAGGTAACCTGTCTCCCTACCAGTTAACCTGTCTCTCTACCAGGTAACCTGTCTGTCTACCAGTTAACCTGTCTCTCTACCAGGCAACCTGTCTGTCTACCAGGTAACCTGTCTGTCTACAAGGTAGCCTGTCTGTCTACCAGGCAACCTGTCTTTCTACCAGGTAACCTGTCTGTCTACCAGTTAACCTGTCTATCTACCAGTTAACCTGTCTTTCTACCAGGTAACCTGTCTGTCTACAAGGTAACCTATCTGTCTACCAGGTAACCTGTCTCCCTACCAGTTAACCTGTCTGTCTAGCAGTTAACCTGTCTGTCTACCAGGCAACCTGTCTCTCTACCAGGCAACCTGTCTCTTTACCAGGTAACCTGTCTCTCTACCAGGCAACCTATCTCTCTCCCAGGTAACCCTCTGTCTACCAGGTAACCTGTCTGTCTACCAGGTAACCTGTCTCTCTACCAGGCAACATATCTCTCTCCCAGGTAACCCTATGTCTACCAGGTAACCTGTCTGTCTACCAGGCAACCTGTCTGTCTACCAGGCAACCTGTCTCTCTACCAGGCAACCTGTCTCTCTACCAGGCAACCTGTCTCTTTACCAGGTAACCTGTCTGTCTACCAGGCAACCTATCTCTCTCCCAGGTAACCTGTCTCCCTACCAGGTAACCTGTCTCCCTACCAGTTAACCTGTCTCTCTACCAGGTAACCTGTCTCTCTACCAGGTAACCTGTCTGTCTACCAGGTAACCTGTCTCTCTACCAGTTAACCTGTCTCTCTACCAGGCAACCTGTCTTTCTACCAGGTAACCTGTCTGTCTACCAGTTAACCTGTCTATCTACCAGTTAACCTGTCTTTCTACCAGGTAACCTGTCTGTCTACAAGGTAACCTATCTGTCTACCAGGTAACCTGTCTCCCTACCAGTTAACCTGTCTGTCTACCAGTTAACTTGTCTGTCTACCAGGCAACCTGTCTCTTTACCAGGTAACCTGTCTCTCTACCAGGCAACCTATCTCTCTCCCAGGTAACCCTCTGTCTACCAGGTAACCTGTCTGTCTACCAGGTAACCTGTCTCTCTACCGGCATATCTCTCTGGTTCTGTTACCAGGTAACCTGTTGTCTACCAGGTAACCTGTCTTCTACCAGGACGTCTTCTACCAGGAACCTGTCTTCTACAGTAACCTTCTGTCTACCGAACCTGTCTCTCTACCAGGTAACTGTCTTTCTACCGTAACTGTCTCTACCAGTTAACCTGTTCTCTACAGTTAACCTGTCTCTCTACCTGGCAACCTGTCTTTCTACAAGTTAACCTGTCTGTCTACCAGGTAACCTGTCTGTCTACCAGGTAACCTGTCTGTCTACCAGGCAACCTGTCTCTCTACCAGGTAACCTGTCTGTCTACCAGGTAACCTGTCTCTCTACCAGGTAACCTGTCTCTCTACCAGGCAACCTGTCTCTCTACCAGGCAACCTGTCTTCCTACCAGTTAACCTGTCTGTCTACCAGGTAACCTGTCTCTCTACCAGGCAACCTGTCTCTCTACCAGGTAACCTGTCTCTCTACCAGGCAACCTGTCTCTCTACCAGTTAACCTGTCTCTCTACCAGGTAACCTGTCTCTCTACCAGGTAACCTGTCTGTCTACCAGGTAACCTGTCTATCTACCAGTTAACCTGTCTCTCTACCAGGCAACCTGTCTGTCTACCAGGTAACCTGTCTGTCTACAAGGTAACCTGTCTGTCTACCAGGTAACCTATCTGTCTACCAGGTAACCTGTCTGTCTACCAGTTAACCTGTCTGTCTACCAGTTAACCTGTCTGTCTACCAGGCAACCTGTCTCTCTACCAGCCAACCTGTCTCTTTACCAGGTAACCTGTCTCCCTACCAGTTAACCTGTCTCTCTACCATGTAACCTGTCTTTCTACCAGGTAACCTGTCTCCCTACCAGTTAACCTGTCTCTCTACCAGTTAACCTGTCTCTCTACCTGGCAACCTGTCTTTCTACAAGTTAACCTTTCTGTCTACCAGGTAACCTGTCTGTCTACCAGGTAACCTGTCTGTCTACCAGGCAACCTGTCTCTCTACCAGGTAACCTGTCTCTCAACCAGGCAACCTGTCTCTCTACCAGGTAACCTGTCTCTCTACCAGGCAACCTGTCTCTCTACCAGGCAACCTGTCTCTCTACCAGTTAACCTGTCTCTCTACCAGGCAACCTGTCTGTCTACCAGGTAACCTGTCTGTCTACAAGGTAACCTGTCTGTCTACCAGGTAACCTGTCTGTCTACCAGGTAACCTGTCTGTCTACCAGTTAACCTGTCTGTCTACCAGTTAACCTGTCTGTCTACCAGGCAACCTGTCTCTCTACCAGGCAACCTGTCTCTTTACCAGGTAACCTGTCTCCCTACCAGTTAACCTGTCTCTCTACCATGTAACCTGTCTTTCTACCAGGTAACCTGTCTCCCTACCAGTTAACCTGTCTCTCTACCAGTTAACCTGTCTCTCTACCTGGCAACCTGTCTTTCTACAAGTTAACCTTTCTGTCTACCAGGTAACCTGTCTGTCTACCAGGTAACCTGTCTGTCTACCAGGCAACCTGTCTCTCTACCAGGTAACCTGTCTCTCAACCAGGCAACCTGTCTCTCTACCAGGTAACCTGTCTCTCTACCAGGCAACCTGTCTCTCTACCAGGCAACATGTCTTCCTACCAGTTAACCTGTCTGTCTACCAGGTAACCTGTCTCTCTACCAGGCAACCTGTCTCTCTACCAGGTAACCTGTCTCTCTACCAGGCAACCTGTCTCTCTACCAGGTAACCTGTCTCTCTACCAGGTAACCTGTCTCTCTACCAGGTAACCTGTCTGTCTACCAGGTAACCTGTCTCTTTACCAGGTAGTCTGTCTCTTAACAGGTAACCTGTCTGCTACAGATAACCTGTCTGTCTACAAGGTAACCTGTCTGTCTACCAGGTAACCTGTCTGTCTACCAGGTAACCTGTCTCTCTACCAGGTAACCTGTCTCCCTACCAGTTAACCTGTCTGTCTACCAGTTAACCTGTCTGTCTACCAGGCAACCTGTCTCTCTACCAGGCAACCTGTCTCTTTACCAGGTAACCTGTCTCCCTACCAGGCAACCTGTCTCTCTACCAGGTAACCTGTCTGTCTACCAGGTAACCTGTCTCTCTACCAGTTAACCTGTCTGTCTACCAGGTAACCTGTCTGTCTACCAGGTAACCTGTCTGTCTACCAGGTAACCTGTCTGTTTACCAGGTAACCTGTCTGTCTACCAGGTAACCTGTCTCCCTACCAGGTAACCTGTCTGTCTACCAGGTAACCTGTCTCCTACCAGTTAACCTGTCTCTCTACCAGGTAACCTGTCTGTCTGGTTTTTTTGGTGTTTACCAGGTAACCTGTCTCTTTTGTTTCTACCAGTTAACCTGTCTCTCTACCAGGTAACCTGTCTCCCTACCAGTTAACCTGTCTGTCTACCAGGCAACCGGTCTCTCTACCAGGCAACCTGTCTCTTTACCAGGTAACCTGTCTGTCTACCAGGTAACCTGTCTCCCTACCAGTTAACCTGTCTCTCTACCAGGTAACCTGTCTGTCTACCAGGTAACCTGTCTGTCTACCAGGTAACCTGTCTCTTTACCAGGTAACCTGTCTGTCTACCAGGTAACCTGTCTCCCTACCAGGTAACCTGTCTGTCTACCAGGTAACCTGTCTCCCTACCAGTTAACCTGTCTCTCTACTAGGTAACCTGTCTGTCTACCAGGTAGCCTGTCTGCATACCAGGTAATCTGTCTCTCTACTAACCTGTATATCTACCAGGTAACCTGTCTATCTACCAGGTAACCTGTCTCCCTACCAGTTAACCTGTCTCTCGACCAGGTAACCTTTCTCTTTACTAGGTAGCCTGTATCCCTACCAGGTAACCTGTCTCACCTACCAAGTAACCTGTCTCAACTACCAGGTAGCCTGTCTCACCTACCAGGTAACCTGTCTCCCTACCAAGTAACCTGTCTCTTTACCAGGTAACCTGTCTCACCTACCAGGTAACCTGTCTCTCTACTAACCTGTATATCTACCAGTTAACCTGTCTCTCTACCAGTTAACCTGTCTCTCTACCAGGTAACCTGTCTCCGTACCAGTTAACCTGTCTGTCTACCAGGCAACCGGTCTCTCTACCAGGCAACCTGTCTCTTTACCAGGTAACCTGTCTGTCTACAAGGTAACCTGTCTCCCTACCAGTTAACCTGTCTCTCTACCAGGTAACCTGTCTGTCTACCAGGTAACCTGTCTGTCTACCAGGTAACCTGTCTCTTTACCAGGTAACCTGTCTGTCTACCAGGTAACCTGTCTCTCTACCAGGTAACCTGTCTGTCTACCAGGTAGCCTGTCTCCATACCAGGTAACCTGTCTCTCTACTAACCTGTATATCTACCAGGTAACCTGTCTCTCTACCAGGCAACCTGTCTCTTTACCAGGCAACCTGTCTCTTTAACAGGTAACCTGTCTCTCTACCAGGCAACCTGTCTCTCTACCAGGCAACCTGTCTCTCTACCAGGCAACCTGTCTCTCTACCAGGTAACCTGTCTCTCTACCAGGCAACCTGTCTCTCTACCAGGCAACCTGTCTCTTTACCAGGTAACCTGTCTCTTTACCAGGTAACCTGTCTCTCTACCAGGTAACCTGTCTCTTTACCAGGCAACCTGTCTCTTTACCAGGTAACCTGTCTCTTTACCAGGTAACCTGTCTCTCTACCAGGCAACCTGTCTCTTTACCAGGTAACCTGTCTCTTACCAGGTAACCTGTCTCTCTACCAGGTAACCTGTCTCTTTACCAGGTAACCTGTCTCCTTACCAGGTAACCTGTCTCTTTACCAGGTAACCTCGCTGAGCTCGCTGAATCAGCTGTTGCAGCAGCGAAGTATCTAAAACAGTAGCTGTGGAGGACAGCGCTTACTCTGAACTCACCTGTTTCACTCACCTGTTCTGATGCAGCGCTCTTATTGGCTGTTTCAGGTGGACCAGCAACAGCTGCTGAAGGTCTTCATTCCTCCTGATGCTTCAGGAAATAGACTTGACCGCTGCAGGAGGTAAACAGGTTCATGGCCTTCGTTCTTCTCGATGGTGAAGGTGAGACCTCTGACATCACTTCCTGTTCTAACCCAGGTACGTGGAGCCTCAGTGGCACCTGTTGAACCTGAACAGTTCTCTGAACATCAGCCAGCTGCAGACTGAGGAGTGTGTGGATGGCTGGAGCTTCGACCAATCAGAGTTCTTAGCCACCACCGTTTCCGAGGTAACCTGGGATCATGCTGCAATTGGCTAATGGAAAGATTCCAATAAATAATACTAAAAAAATAATGTTTAGTAGTTCCAGTGAATAATAATAATACTAAATAATAATGTTTTCTAGTTCCAGTGAATAATAATAATACTTAATAATAATGTTTTCTAGTTCCAGTGAATAATAATAATACTTAATAATAATGTTTAGTAGTTCCAGTGAACAATAATAATAATAATAATAAATTAAATAAAATAAGAATGGTTTTCTAGTTTCCATGTGATTAATAAATAAATATCATAATAATAATAATCAGTTGTTTATTTAGGTAGTTTCCAGTGAAACAATAAATAATACTTTATAATCATGGTTTAGTAGTTCCGTGAATAATACATAATACTTAAAAATAATAATAGATGTTTAGTAGTTCCTCAGTGAACAAATAATAAATACGTAATAAATAATGATATGTAGTTCCAGTGAATAGATAATACATACGGTAATAATAATGAGTTTTAGTAGTTCCCAGTGAACAAATAAATAAATAGCTTAAATAAATAAATGTTTAGTAGTTCCAGTTAACATTAATAATACTTAATAAATAAAGTGTTTAGTAGTGTTCCGTGAATAAATACTAAATACTTGAGTAATAATGTTTATTAGTTCCAGTGAATAATGAATAAATACTAAATAAATGTTTAGTAGATCCAGTGAACACTAATAAATAAATAAAATTAAAATAAGAATGTTATATCTAAGTTCCAGTGAATAATAATAATACTGTAATAATGTATTCTGTAGTCCAGTGAATAATAATAATAGCTTAATAATAAGTGTTTAGTAGTATCCAGTTGCACGTCGATAGATAGCTAACTTAATAATAAATGTTTAGTAGTTCCCAGTGAATAATACTAATTAACTAAAATAATGGTTTAGTAAGTTCCAGTGAACAATAATATAATAAATAAATAAGAATGGTTTTCTAGTTTCCAGTGTATAATAAACAATACTTTAGATAATAAGGTCGGTAGTTTCCCAGTTTGAACCAATAATAATACTTAATAATAATGTGTTATAGTGAGTTCCAGTGCACAATAAATAATACTTAATAAATAAATGTTTATGTAGTTCCAGTGAACAATAATAATACTTAAATAATAATGTTAGTAAGTTTCCAGTTGAATAATAATAATAATACTTAATCTAAAATGTTTATATGGTATTTCCAGTGAATAATAATAATACTAAACTATGTGTTTTAGTAGTTTCCGAGTGAATAATAATATTACTTAAATAATAATGTTTTGTATGTTCCAGTGAACAATAATAGATAAATACTGATAATAATGAATGATCTGTATAGTTCCTGTGACCAATAATAAATACTTAATAATAATGTTCTGTAGTTTCCAGTGAACAATTATAATTAGTTAAATAAGAATGTTCTGTAGTTCCAGTGAACAAGTAAAAATACTATAATAATAATGTTTGTAGTAGTTCCAGTGAATAATAGATAATACTTAATAATAATGTTATTGTAAGTTCCAGGTGAACATTAATAATAACGTAAATAAATAATGTTCTGTAGATTCCCATTGAACAATTAATAATAGTTATTTAAGAATGTTCTGTGAGGCATCTCACAGGTGAACAATAAATAAATACTTTAATAATAATGTTTTAGTGAGTAGTTCCAGTTGAATAATAATAATACTAAAATAAATAATGTTCTTGTTCTGTAAGTACCACGATGAACAATAATAATAGTTAATAAGAATGTTCTGGTAGTTCCAGTGTGTACCATAAACTAATAAGTATTAATAAGAAAGATAGTTTTCTAGTTCCCAGTGAAATAATAATAATAACTTACTAATGATTGTTTTGTAGTTCCAGTGACAGTCTATAATAAATACGAATAATAATGTATTGTAGTTCCAGTGAACAATAATAATAGCTTAATAATAATGTTTAGTTGTTTCGCAGTGAACAATAAATAAATAATAACAATAATAAATAAGAAATGGTTTTTCTAGTTCCAGTGGAACAATAAATAATTACTTAAACTAATAATGTATTTGTAGTTCGCAGATGTAACAATTATAATACTGAATAATAATGTTTTTGTAGTTCCCAGTAGAACAATACATAAATAGTTAGATAAGAATGTTCTGTAGATTTCCAGTTGAACAATAATAATACGTTAGACGTGGAATGGGTGAAGTGTGTGTGAGGTGATTTGTATCCAGTGGATCAGATAATGAAATAATTAGTAGTAAGTGAATGGTAGAGCGGTTGTAGTATCCCAGTGGAACAATTATAATACTTAATAATAAATGTTTTGTAGGTTTCCAAGTGAATATCTAAATAGATACTTAATAATATCTTTTGCTGTAGTTTCCAGTGAACAATAATAAATATTTAATAAGAATGTTCTGTAGTTCCAGTGAACAATTATATTACTTAATAATAATGTTTTTGTAGTTCCAGTGAACAATAATTAATACATTAGATAATAACCTTTCTGTAGTTCCCGAGTGAACAATAAATAAATAGTTAATAAGAATGGTTCTGTAAAGTTCCAGTGAACAATAATAATACTTAATAATAATGTTCTGTAGTTCCAGTGAATAATAATAATACTAAATAATAATGTTCTGTAGTTCCAGTGAACAATAATAATAATAATAATAATTTTTGTAGTTCCAGTGAATAATAATAATACTTAATAAATGTTTTGTAGTTCAGTGAAAATAATAATATTAATATAATGTTTAGTAGTTCCGTGTAGAATAATAATAATACTTTAATAATAATGTTTGTAGTTCCAGTGAATATAATAATACTTAATAATAATGTTTAGTAGTTCCAGTGAATAATAATAATACTTAATAATAATGTTTTGTAGTTCCAGTGAACAATAATAATTAGTTAATAAGTATGTTTTGTAGTTCCAGTGAATAATAATAATACTTAATAATAATGTTTTGTAGTTCCAGTGAATAATAATAATACTTAATAATAATGTTCTGTAGTTCCAGTGAATAATAATAATACTTAATAATAATGTTTAGTAGTTCCAGTGAACAATAATAATAATAAATAAGAATGTTTTCTAGTTCCAGTGAATAATAATAATACTTAATAATAATGTTCTGTAGTTCCAGTGAATAATAATAATACTTAATAATAATGTTTTGTAGTTCCAGTGAATAATAATAATACTTAATAATAATGTTTTGTAGTTCCAGTGAATAATAATAATACTTAATAATAATGTTTTGTAGTTCCAGTGAATAATAATAATACTTAATAATAATGTTTTGTAGTTCCAGTGAACAATAATAATACTTAATAATAATGTTTTGTAGTTCCAGTGAATAATAATAATACTTAATAATAATGTTCTGTAGTTCCAGTGAACAATAATAATAATTAATAATAATGTTTTGTAGTTCCAGTGAACAATAATAATAGTTAATAATAATGTTCTGTAGTTCCAGTGAACAATATAATAATACTTAATAATAATGTTTTGTAGTTCAGTGAATAATAATAATACTTAATAATAATGTTCTGTAGTTCCATGAACAATAATAATAATAATAATAAGAATTTTGTAGTTCCAGTGAATAATAATAATATTAATAAATGTTTGTAGTTCCAGTGAATAAATAATATAAATAAAATGTTTGTAGTTCAGTGACAATAATAATAGTTAATAAAATGTTCTGTAGTTCCAGTGAACAATAATAATACTTAATAATAATGTTTTGTAGTTCCAGTGAATAATAATAATACTTAATAATAATGTTCTGTAGTTCCAGTGAACAATAATAATACTTAATAATAATGTTCTGTAGTTCCAGTGAATAATAATAATACTAAATAATAATGTTTAGTAGTTCCAGTGAACAATAATAATAATAATAATAAATAAGAATGTTTTCTAGTTCCAGTGAATAATAATAATACTTAATAATAATGTTTTGTAGTTCCAGTGAACAATAATAATACTTAATAATAATGTTTTGTAGTTCCAGTGAATAATAATAATACTAAATAATAATGTTTAGTAGTTCCAGTGAATAATAATAATACTAAATAATAATGTTTAGTAGTTCCAGTGAACAATAATAATAATAATAAATAAGAATGTTTTCTAGTTCCAGTGAATAATAATAATACTTAATAATAATGTTTTGTAGTTCCAGTGAATAATAATAATACTTAATAATAATGTTTTGTAGTTCCAGTGAATAATAATAATACTTAATAATAATGTTTTGTAGTTCCAGTGAATAATAATAATACTTAATAATAATGTTCTGTAGTTCCAGTGAACAATTATAATACTTAATAATAATGTTTTGTAGTTCCAGTGAATAATAATAATACTTAATAATAATGTTCTGTAGTTCCAGTGAACAATAATAATACTTAATAATAATGTTCTGTAGTTCCAGTGAATAATAATAATACTAAATAATGTTTAGTAGTTCCAGTGAACAATAATAATAATAATAATAAATAAGAATGTTTTCTAGTTCCAGTGAACAATAATAATACTTAATAATAATGTTTTGTAGTTCCAGTGAACAATAATAATACTTAATAATAATGTTTTGTAGTTCCAGTGAACAATAATAATACTAAATAATGTTTAGTAGTTCCAGTGAATAATAATAATACTTAATAATAATGTTTAGTAGTTCCAGTGAACAATAATAATAATAATAAATAAGAATGTTTTCTAGTTCCAGTGAACAATAATAATACTTAATAATAATGTTTTGTAGTTCCAGTGAACAATAATAATACTTAATAATAATGTTTTGTAGTTCCAGTGAACAATAATAATAGTTAATAATAATGTTTTGTAGTTCCAGTGAACAATAATAATAGTTAATAATAATGTTTTGTAGTTCCAGTGAACAATTATAATACTTAATAATAATGTTTTGTATTCCAGTGAACAATAATAATACTTAATAATAATGTTTGTAGTTCGTGAAAATATATAGTTAATAAGAATGTTCTGTAGTTCCAGTGAACAATTATAATACTTAATAATAATGTTTTGTAGTTCCAGTGAATAATAATAATACTTAATAATAATTTTCTGTAGTTCCAGTGAACAATAATAATAGTTAATAAGAATGTTCTGTAGTTCCAGTGAACAATTATAATACTTAATAATAATGTTTTGTAGTTCCAGTGAACAATAATAATACTTAATAATAATTTTCTGTAGTTCCAGTGAACAATAATAATAGTTAATAAGAATGTTCTGTAGTTCCAGTGAACAATAATAATAGTTAATAATAATGTTCTGTAGTTCCAGTGAACAATAATAATACTTAATAATAATGTTCTGTAGTTCCAGTGAACAATTATAATACTTAATAATAATGTTCTGTAGTTCCAGTGAATAATAATAATACTAAATAATGTTTAGTAGTTCCAGTGAACAATAATAATAATAATAATAAATAAGAATGTTTTCTAGTTCCAGTGAACAATAATAATACTTAATAATAATGTTTTGTAGTTCCAGTGAACAATAATAATACTTAATAATAATGTTTTGTAGTTCCAGTGAACAACAATAATACTAAATAATGTTTAGTAGTTCCAGTGAACAATAATAATACTTAATAATAATGTTTAGTAGTTCCAGTGAACAATTATAATACTTCATAATAATGTTTTGTAGTTCCAGTGAACAATAATAATACTTAATAATAATGTTCTGTAGTTCCAGTGAACAATAATAATACTGGATGATGATGCTGATGAACCGTTTCATGGTTCAGCACAGCTTCTCATGCAGCTCAGAAGATCTGATGAAGTATCTGAACCATCATTTCCCACAGCTCCTCATTGCTTCTGATCTGACTGTAAAAAACACCAACAGAAGAACTTTATCTGTCTCCACCCGTCTCTGTCTCCACCCATCTCTCCCAGTGGGAACTGGTGTGCGCCCTACGTCCTCTCAAACAGATGATCCAGACCATCTATATGGGCGGAGTTTTAGCAGGAGCCATCATCTATGGTGGCCTGTCAGACAGGTGAGACTCACCTGGACAGATTCCTACCTCTATTGGTTACAGGTGTCTCCAAACTCTGACTCTGTCTCTTAGGTTTGGGAGGAAGTCTGTCCTTATATGGACATATCTGCAGTTGGCTGTGCTTGGCTGTAGCTCCGCCCTCTCTCCATCATACACCGCCTACTGCATCCTCAGGTTTCTGAGTGGGATGGCTGTTTCTGGAATCATCCTCAACGGAGTCTCACTCAGTAATTTACCCACAACTCAGTACCTGTGTGACTGTTTACCTGTCTGACTGTTTACCTGTCTACCTGTAGATCCTAGAGGTGTAGTAGTACATCTGTTTGTCCTGTAATTTCTTTGTCCTGTAGAATGAGGTTGTAGGGACAGGTTTCCCCACTAGGTGGCGTCCACGCTGCAGTAACTCATTTCCAGAAGGATTTAAATAAGTTTAGTTGTCATTAAAAGTTGGAACATTTTAATCTAAAAACTTTGTCCCTTCTTCATCTCCAGTCCTTTTCTGAACCAGATTCTTTTTTAAACGTTATGCAGAAAATCTGAATATTCTCAGTTTCGTTGAATAGAGTAGAACAGATGTGAAGCATCTGCTGAATCCCTCATGTTGACTGTGTGTCCTCAGAGGTGGAGTGGATCCCAACCAAAACAAGGACAGTAGTGGGGACGCTCACTTCCTTCTTCTTCACCTTTGGTCAGATGATCTTGGCCGGCCTTGCCTATTGGCTGAGAGACTGGAGGAAGCTTCAGCTGGTCGTCTGCGCTCCACAGTTCCTCTTCTTTGCCTACAGCTGGTCAGTGAAGCCTCTTCCAGTCGGTGTTTGGGGGTTTAGGGACCATGGTCACCTGTCTGTAGGGCTGAGGATTACGCTTTGCATTCTGGGACGTGGTAGCCATGTTGGTTGCTTATAAATAGTACATCACAGAAGAAGCAGAGCTGGTCAAATACAACATGTTAAAATATATATATATAACATACAAGGATACGCTAAAAAGGGAAGCCAGGGAATCCTTTTGGATCTGCATGAAACACCCAATAAAGATTGGACCTCTGATGATGAGTTGCTGCATTCCTGCATAACGGATGTTTGTGTTGTGAGCGCTTACATCACAGAACAGACCTGTAGCTACTAGTGTTGGTGTGTCCGGTGCTGTTCTAAACGGATTATTGGGAGAACACAGTAATCTGGACCAAAGGAAGCTCTGCTGCCCTCTATCTTCTGTTGAACTAACAAAACTCGCTCATGTGATTTTAAGAATGAGATCCAAAAGTGTTCAGATGTTAAACGCTACTGTTATATATATATATATATATATATATATATAGTAGCGTTTCTTAACCGATACAGAATCTCTGTAAATGCTGCCAGTAAAAAGTGCTCCCGCTCCTTTAAGAAACAAGTAGATGATGTTGTCATTGTTATCGTCCACTTAGTGTTATTGAGGTGTAATGCTCAACGTGCAGTGATAATGATTTTAGCTCATGTCGCCCAGCCCTAATATCCTGCATAATTCTACATTACTGAGAGGCGTGGCCGACCTGTCTCTCATATCCTGCAGACTCTATGGCCGCCCAACCTGGATGACAGGTAGAGATTTCATTTCACAGAAGAAGTTATGTTTCATTGCGCCTGTATTAGCCTGCTGTTCCGTATGTGTTGGTATGTACGGCTGAAGCAATGAAACGATGTATAAAAAAGCTCACTCTCCTTGACATCGGGATACTCTGGAAGGTTTAGTCACCTTACAAGTGACATCCAAGAGAGCCAACGACATTTTGTTATTCAGATAGTCTGTGTTAATGCCTCCAAGGAGGAAAACGGTGAAAAGTTAGGCCTGTTTTCCTGCTTTTCCCCTGGCAATTACGAGTTGGGCCCCAACAACACAGCAACTATTTATCATAAAAAAAAATAAAAAAAATAAACTATTTATCATAGCTGAGGACTAATAAATGAAGATCCAATAAATAATACATTAAATCAATTAACTTAGCAACAATTCACAACAAATGTAATCTCAAGGAACTTTACAACAAAAGTCGTTTCAATCCAATAATCCAAACATTAAAATCAGTTAAAAGTTTTCTATGTAAGGAATCCCAGCAGATTGTGCTGAGTCATTGATGTGAGGTTGTACCCGGATCATGCAGACTCCAACCACAGCAATTCCTCAGCAATCCCTCATACTGAGCAAGCATGTAGCGACAGTGGAGAGGAAAAACTCCCCTTTAACAGGAAGAAACCTCCAGCAGAACCAGAACCAGAACCTGGATCAGTACAAGCGGTCATCTGCCACGACCGTCTGGAGGTCTGAGAAGACAGAGAAAAGACAGCATGGAGGATCCTCGGTGACTTTGAGAATCATCTGGACCAACGCTCTCCATCCAGCAGGGGGCGCTGTAGCTGAGCAGGATACCAGACCATGTGGAGCTTCTATGGGGAGAAAAATACTGAGATAAAA
Source organism: Apricaphanius iberus (assembly GCA_028564705.1). Lineage (NCBI taxonomy): Eukaryota > Metazoa > Chordata > Actinopteri > Cyprinodontiformes > Aphaniidae > Apricaphanius > Apricaphanius iberus. Next base: position 174,728 of record JAPXFQ010000381.1, on the reverse strand, counting down.
CTGGTTTAACAATCACAATAACAGCAGAAAATATATATCCTGAGAGTAGTAGGAGAGAAAAGTAGCAGAGAGAAGAAAAGTGGTCAGTCTGTCCTCCAACAGTCTAAACCTATAGCAGCATAACTACAAAAATAACTCAGGATAACCTAAGCCATTCTAACTATAAGCTTTATCAAAAAGGAAGGTTTTAAGCCTAGTCTTAAAAACAGACAGAGTATCTGCCTCATGGACTAAAACTGGGAGCTGGTTCCACAGGAGAGGAGCCTGATAACTAAAAGATCTGCCTCCTATTCTACTTTTAGAAATCCTAGGAACTACCAGTAGACCTGCATTCTGAGAACAAAGTTCTCTGTTAGGAACATATGGAACAATCAGATCTCTGATGTACGATGGAGCTGATTATTAAGGGCTTTATACGTAAGGAGGAGGATCTTAAACTCTATTCTGGATTTAACAGGGAGCCAATGGAGAGAAGCTAAAACAGGAGAAATGTGATCTCTCTTTTTAATATTCATCAGAACTCTTGCTGCAGCATTTTGGATCAACTGAGGGCTTTTGATTGCATTTTGTGGACTTCCTGATAATAAGGAATTACAGTAGTCCAGCCTTGAAGTAACAAATGCATGGACTAGTTTCTCTGCAATCAAGCTTCAAGACAGAGAGAGAAAAGGTCTGGCCGCCATGTTGGTAGCATCCAAGATGGCGGCCGTGTCAGGTAAAGACGACACAAATCCAAGTCCTATTGCTAGAATTTGTGAACATTTTAAATCCTCTGTAAAATGTCTAGCTGCCTGTTTTGATAGTTCATGTACAGTGGAATCCAAATTAGCCGGAGAGAAGCTAACATCTTATAGTCTGTGTTATCTTCGCTCATAATGGTACAGCCAATCAGCACCAAGAAAAATAAATGCCGCTCCTGGATTGGCTGCTTTGCAAACACCAGCTAATGGTCTGTCAGCTGGCCTCTTTTACCTTCCTTCATTTTAGATACGCTAATAAAAAATATTTGTGAATGCTTTCCACTATACATCTGTCTGATTGGTCAGGACGTTCTGTGCTGTCCTGTGATTGGTCAGGTGGTACGCAGAGTCGGCTCGTTGGCTGGTGATGAACCGTCAGTCCGAAAAGGCGTTAAAGAGTCTCCACAGAGTCGCTCGAATCAATCGGAAACCAGAGATCATCAACAAGCTGACCCTGGAGGTAACCTCTGGCTGCATGTACAGGTGTGCTCTCCTGACCAATCAGGACCTGACTTTGACACCATGTGACTGCAGGTACTTCAGTCTCACATGAGCAAGGAGATTGAGTCGAGTCGTTCGTCGTTTACAGCCTTCGATCTGCTGAAGACCAGACGGATAAGACGCATCTCCATCTGTCTGGTCGCCGTCTGGTCAGAAACTCACCTGTTTCACCTGCTGGGGTTCAGCTTACATCTCTACCTGTCCAGGTGTTCACCTATCTCCCTGTCTGCAGGTTCTCCACCAGTTTTGCTTACTATGGTTTGGCGATGGACCTGCAGAAGTTCGGGGTGAGTTCTCTGATTACTGCCCACCTGTCTACCTTCTCACCTGTCTACCTGTGCTGGTGTTCTGATTGGCTGTGGGTTGTTCCAGGTAAGTATTTACCTGATGCAGATCATCTTTGGAGCGGTAGATATTCCTGCTAAGCTGGTAGCTCTGGGCATGCTGAGTTACCTGGGGAGGCGGGTTTCTCAGGTGTTGTGTCTGTTCCTGTCGGCTGTCATCATCTTCGCCAACATCTTTGTCCCTACAGGTACTTTATTTCTGATTCTGGTCTTGGTTCTGACCGCTGTTCTGATGCTGTCTAGCATGTTTCTGATTCTGATACCGACTGTCCTGAATCCAGATCTGATCTAGGCTTACTGCGTGGTTCTGATTCTGACCCAGACTAAATTCTGATCCAGATCTGATCTCTAATCTGGGTTCTGATCCTGTTTGTCATCTAATCCTGCCGGGTCTTGGTTCTGATGGTGATTCTAATGGTGTGTGGTTCTGGTCTGCAGACATGCAGAGCATCAGAACCACCCTGGCCTGTTTGGGTAAAGCCTTTACCTCGGCCTCCTTCACTATCGTCTACCTGTACACCGGAGAGCTCTACCCCACCGTCATCAGGTGAGTTCAGCCGGCCCGGTTCTGACCGCGCCAGAAACGCACCAGCTGATCAGAACCTTTCATGGTGCTGCTGTTCTTCTTTCAGGCAGACGGGAATGGGCTTCGTCTCCACGATGGCGAGGATCGGCAGCATGGCGGCGCCAGCGGTCCTGATCCTGGATGAGGTCAGCACTCTCAGAACCAGAACATGTTGCTAAACAGCGGCTGGTCCGTTTGGACCCGGTGGTGAAGATTAGCGCCAGAACCGATAGAGAACTATGCCAAAAGTTCCAATAAATCTGCAGCTACACAAAGTCCAATATGACCCAGATATTAATGCAGCTTCTTCAGTCCAGCAGCGGAAAATAGAAAAGTTGGACATTAGTTTGTAACTGATCATTTATTGATAAATAAAATTAGAGAAACCGTAACACAGATTACACCGTCACATCATCAGCGTAGCGGCTGATCCACAGAGATGTTCTTCATGTTCCCAGGTGTTTCCTGCACTGCCCAGTGTGGTCTATGGGGGCGCTGCAGTGCTGGCCAGCGGCTTTGCCTTCTTCCTTCCAGAGACGCTCAACAGGCCGCTGCCAGACACCATCGAAGACGTGGAGGAACACAGGTGAGTGCTGGACTCTACCTGAGACACAGAAGCACCAGAACCCTAACCCAGGTAGAGGCGATCCCGCTGTGTTCATGAGTCTGTACTGACCTCTACTGGCTGCCTGCAGAGCTGCAGTTCTGCTCATGAATATGTTTCAGTTTTTCAAATAAAGCAATAACTTTTTGAAGCTGATTTATTTCAGCTGAAATCCCTAACCCTAAATGTTAAATATAATATTAATATATTACTTTATCTACCTAGAATGTTGCTTCCTCCTGCTGTCATTTATTTGATCTAGAGATCGTTGTAAAAAACTAAATATGATCTTATGTTTAAGATTTTTTTTCCATTCTTGAATCATGAATTCAGCCACAGAAAAATGTCTGTTGATAAAAGCCTGACGCTTTTATGACGCAGCGTTTGGAAATATTATGCTATGTTTTTATGTTGCAACCAGAGGTGGTTGGGTCCTGTTCTCATGTAAGAGTAGTATTACTTCAACATATGTTTATTTGAACCAAAATTAAAATTAGCCATCCGAAAAATGACTCCAGAGTAAAATAATAATATTTAAAAATGCTGCTCAACTATCAACAGATCAGAACATCAGATCCGCTCTATAGGATCTGATTTTATTTAAATGATTTCATCAGACAGACATAAATACAAAGTTACTTATATATTATTCATACAATAGTTAGTTCCTTTCCTAGCGCTGATATCGGAGTACAACAGCACTGGGACTTTTTACAAACAGTATCACTCCGCCAAACCCGAGCTCTAATGTTTGTATTTAAAATGTTTGTGTTGCCTGGCAACAGCCTTTTCTCGCTTCCAATAGGAACTATTTGTGATGCTGGAGCTAAATAAATCATTAAATAAACAATCAAATCATAATCTAAATAATAAATTGTGCTTGTAGAACTGTTGTATAAAAGCAACAGGTGTGATTATCTACGACCGAATCACTGCAGTCCTGATATTTGCTTTTGTAGAAACACGACTAACAGAAACTGTTTGCTTGTGTCATTATTAGGGCTAAATATCGATTCAAATTTCATGAATCAATTCAATTCTGATTAAGAGTTAGAATCGAGTATCACAATTCGATATGATTCAATCTGATCCAGTTCGATATTGATATGGATCAATGCTATAAATTCATAATCGATTTTACGATTTTTTTTTTCAACACATCCGTTATCGTTGGACCTTTTTGGTTAAAATATTCTCGCTTTGATTCAGTGAAATTATTCATAGTAGGAAGATGATCCAGAAATCATTTCTAAAGTATGAATAGTCATACTCATTACTTGATAATTACTTTAATGATTACTTTTACTTAAGTAAAAATAAAAAGTATGACTGACTGACTGAGTATTTGTAACTAGTTACTACCCGCCGCTAGTCATGACAACATAAAAGCTTAACCGAGCTTCACGACACGTAACGTGTTCAGGTTTATTCTGATGGACATTGTCCCTCTGTTGGACCCTGATAGAGGGACACCAGTCGCTGTGGTTATGCTCAGACGTCCCTGAGCGGTTCTGATGGACAGTTGTCCCTCTGTTGGACCCTGATAGAGGGACACCAGTCACTGTGGTTCCGCTCAGACGTCCCTGAGCGGTTCTGATGGACAGTTGTCCCTCTGTTGGACCCTGATAGAGGGACACCAGTCACTGTGGTTCCGCTCAGACGTTCCTGAGCGGTTCTGTTGGACATTGTCCCTCTGTTGGACCCTGATAGAGGGACACCAGTCACTGTGGTTCCGCTCAGACGTTCCTGAGCGGTTCTGTTGGACATTGTCCCTCTGTTGGACCCTGATAGATGGACACCAGTCGCTGTGGTTATGCTCAGACGTCCCTGAGCGGTTCTGATGGACATTGTCCCTCTGTTGGACCCGGATAGATGGACACCAGTTACTGTGGTTATGCTCAGACGTTCCTGAGCGGTTCTGATGGACATTGTCCCTCTGTTGGACCCTGATAGCTGGACACCAGTCGCTGTGGTTCCGCTCAGACGTCCCTGAGCGGTTCTGATGGACAGTTGTCCCTCTGTTGGACCCTGATAGAGGGACACCAGTCACTGTGGTTCCGCTCAGACGTTCCTGAGCGGTTCTGTTGGACATTGTCCCTCTGTTGGACCCTGATAGAGGGACACCAGTCACTGTGGTTCCGCTCAGACGTTCCTGAGCGGTTCTGATGGACATTGTCCCTCTGTTGGACCCTGATAGAGGGACACAGTCACAGTGGTTCTCTATACGTTCATGAGCGGTTCTGTTGGACATTTGCACTTTTTTGGACCCTGATAGAGGGACACCAGTCACTGTGGTTCCGCTCAGACGTCCCTGAGCGGTTCTGATGGACATTGTCCCTCTGTTGGACCCTGATAGATGGACACCAGTCGCTGTGGTTCCGCTCAGACGTTCCTGAGCGGTTCTGTTGGACATTGTCCCTCTGTTGGACCCTGATAGATGGACACCAGTCGCTGTGGTTCCGCTCAGACGTTCCTGAGCGGTTCTGTTGGACATTGTCCCTCTGTTGGACCCTGATAGATGGACACCAGTCGCTGTGGTTCCGCTCAGACGTTCCTGAGCGGTTCTGTTGGACATTGTCCCTCTGTTGGACCCTGATAGATGGACACCAGTCGCTGTGGTTATGCTCAGACGTCCCTGAGCGGTTCTGATGGACATTGTCCCTCTGTTGGACCCTGATAGAGGGACACCAGTCACTGTGGTTCCGCTCAGACGTCCCTGAGCGGTTCTGATGGACATTGTCCCTCTGTTGGACCCTGATAGAGGGACACCAGTCACTGTGGTTCCGCTCAGACGTTCCTGAGCGGTTCTGTTGGACATTGTCCCTCTGTTGGACCCTGATAGAGGGACACCAGTCACTGTGGTTCCGCTCAGACGTTCCTGAGCGGTTCTGATGGACATTGTCCCTCTGTTGGACCCTGATAGAGGGACACCAGTCACTGTGGTTCCGCTCAGACGTTCCTGAGCGGTTCTGATGGACATTGTCCCTCTGTTGGACCCTGATAGAGGGACACCAGTCACTGTGGTTCCGCTCAGACGTCCCTGAGCGGTTCTGATGGACATTGTCCCTCTGTTGGACCCTGATAGAGGGACACCAGTCACTGTGGTTCCGCTCAGACGTTCCTGAGCGGTTCTGATGGACATTGTCCCTCTGTTGGACCCTGATAGATGGACACCAGTCGCTGTGGTTATGCTCAGACGTCCCTGAGCGGTTCTGATGGACATTGTCCCTCTGTTGGACCCGGATAGATGGACACCAGTCACTGTGGTTATGCTCAGACGTTCCTGAGCGGTTCTGATGGACATTGTCCCTCTGTTCGACCCTGATAGCTGGACACCAGTCGCTGTGGTTCCGCTCAGACGTCCCTGAGCGGTTCTGATGGACATTGTCCCTCTGTTGGACCATGATAGAGGGACACCAGTCACTGTGGTTCCGCTCAGACGTCCCTGAGCGGTTCTGATGGACATTGTCCCTCTGTTGGACCCTGATAGAGGGACACCAGTCACTGTGGTTCCGCTCAGACGTCCCTGAGCGGTTCTGATGGACATTGTCCCTCTGTTGGACCCTGATAGATGGACACCAGTCGCTGTGGTTCCGCTCAGACGTTCCTGAGCGGTTCTGATGGACATTGTCCCTCTGTTTGACCCTGATAGAGGGACACCAGTCACTGTGGTTCCGCTCAGACGTCCCTGAGCGGTTCTGATGGACATTGTCCCTCTGTTTGACCCTGATAGAGGGACACCAGTCGCTGTGGTTCCGCTCAGACGTCCCTGAGCGGATCTGATGGACATTGTCCCTCTGTTGGACCCTGATAGATGGACACCAGTCGCTGTGGTTCCGCTCAGACGTTCCTGAGCGGTTCTGATGGACATTGTCCCTCTGTTTGACCCTGATGAGGACACCAGTCACTGTGGTTCCGCTCAGACGTTCCTGAGCGGTTCTGATGGACATTGTCCCTCTGTTGGACCCTGATAGAGGGACACCAGTCACTGTGGTTCCGCTCAGACGTCCCTGAGCGGTTCTGATGGACAGTTGTCCACGGATCAGTTATCATTGCTGCTACTTTTTGTGTCCAGGTCCAGAAGAAGTTCCGTCTCCCACCTGAAAGAGGGCGGGACATCTGATGATTGGGGCGTGGCCATGAAGGAGGGCGTGGCTTTAAAAGGAATGAATGAGAAAGAAGGGAGTGGCCTCAACGCTCTCTAACCAATCGGAGGACACTACATCAGGGGGCCTGGACCAATCAGACACATGGAGAACATTAAAATGTGATCAATAAACTGGTGATTGATCAGAGGAATATGAGCTGATCAGATAATGAACAATGTTTAATGTGTAGAGTTGATGTATTAATAAACTGAATGGAATTGGAGCGATGATTATTGATTATTATCTGAATCAGCAGCCAACAATAAACATATTGATAAACTCTGAGTTTGATTCGTCTATTTTCTCAGACTAATGCGTACTTTTAGAACAGGTTGGTGCTTCAAGGACGATCAGAATCAGAGGTGGTCAGATTACCCTGATGTTCTGATGCTGGAAACACACCTACTCTTCTGGTTTCTGGTTCAATTCCAGTGGTTAGGGGACGACTCTGGCTCAGTGGGTAGACATAAATCTAACAGCGTGTCCGTCGGTAAACCACCAAACAGTTTCCCCTGCTCTGTATCACATCATCACGTCCAAATAACCCCGGATTAAACCATCTAAACCTTCAACTTGCGTTTTAGACCCAATCCCAACTAAACTCTTAAAAGAAGTTTTCCCTCTGATCGCTGCTCCAATTTTAAATATAATGAATCTATCCTTAGTCAATGGATATGTACCACAGGAGTTTAAGATTGCTGTAATTAAACCTCTACTTAAGAAACCCTCTCTTGATCAAAACGACTTAATTAACTATAGACCGATATCTAATCTTCCCTTCTTATCTAAAATTCTTGAGAAAATAGTTGCACACCAGATATGTGAGCATTTAAACAATAATGAGCTGTTTGAGAAGTTTCAGTCAGGCTTTAGAGCTCATCACAGCACTGAAACAGCTCTGGTGAAGGTTACTAATGATATTCTCATAGCCTCAGACAATGGACTGGTGACCATTCTGGTCCTGTTAGATCTCAGTGCTGCCTTTGACACTGTTGATCACAATATTCTCATAGAAAGGCTTCAAAGTGTCGGTATAATAGGAACAGCACTAGGTTGGTTTAAATCTTATTTGTCTAACAGATTTCAGTTTGTTCAGGTAAACAATAGATCTTCCTCAACCTCAATAGTTACTTGCGGAGTACCACAGGGTTCAGTGCTTGGGCCGATTCTTTTTACTATATATATGCTTCCTATTGGTAAAATAATTAGGCAGCATGGGATAAAATTCCATAGTTACGCAGATGATACACAGCTATATCTATCCATAAATCCTGATGAATCCAATCAGTTAGGTAGACTACAGGCATGTCTGGAAGACATAAAAACTTGGATGACTCTAAACTTCTTGCTTCTAAATTCTGATAAAACAGAAGTTGTCGTCTTTGGACCAGAAGCTCTGAAAAAGAAACTACTTAGTCAGCCCCTTCACCTGGACGGCATTAAATTAGCCTCCAGTAATAAAGCAAAAAACCTCGGTGTCATTTTTGACCAAGATATGTCATTTAGATTCACATTAAAGAAGTCTGTAGGATTTCCTTTTTTCACCTTAGGAATATTGCAAAAATTAGAACCATCCTGTCCAGGAATGATGCTGAAAAACTAGTCCATGCCTTTGTTACTTCAAGGCTGGATTACTGTAACTGTCTATTATCAGGTAGTCCACAGAATACAATTAAAAGTCTTCAGTTAGTTCAAAATGCTGCTGCTAGGATTCTGATGAATATTAAAAGAAGAGATCACATTTCCCCTGTTTTAGCTTCTCTTCACTGGCTCCCAGTAAAATCTAGAATAGAATTCAAGATCCTCCTTCTGACATATAAAGCCCTTAATAATCTAGCTCCATCATACATAAGAGACCTGATTGTTCCATATGTTCCTAACAGAGACCTTCGCTCTCAGACTGCAGGTTTACTGGTAGTTCCTAGGATTTCTAAAAGTAGAATGGGTGGCAGATCTTTCAGCTATCAGGCTCCCCTCCTATGGAACCGGCTCCCAGGGTTGGTTCGTGAAGCAGACAATTTGTCTATCTTTAAAACTAGGCTAAAAACTTTCCTCTTTGACAAAGCTTACAGTTAGAGATATGTTTATAGGTAGTTAGAGTCAGGTCAGACAGGTAGATAGGAAGAGACAGGTTAATGTTAGTAGTCAGGCAGAGTGTCAAAAGTTAGGAAGAGATAGGAAGAGGTAGAGTAGCTAGGTAGAGATAGATTAATGTAAGCCAGGTAAAGATCCGGAGCCGGTCGCGGCTTACCGCCGCGGAAGAAATGCGCCCCACAGGGGCCAGCCAGCGCCGGAGAGAGGTCCCTCAAGGGGATCCTCCCGCACAGTGCGGCCGCCCATTACCTGCCGGGTTGAATCCCCCGGGCAGACTGTGCGGACCCCACCCGTTTATCTCTTAAACGTTTCTCGCCCTCTTCAACTCTGTCCTCTCAGTTCTGTCTATTTTTCCTTAAGATAGTTGTCGACTATCGGTCTCGTGCCGGTATTTAGCCTTAGATGGAGTTTACCACCCACTTTGGGCTGCATTCTCAAACAACCCGACTCCGAGAAGACCCCGGCATGACGGGGGCCGTTACCGGCCCTACACCGTCCACGGGTCAGGAGGACTCAGACAGAGTGTTGGTAGCCAGGTCTCCTAGTAGCTAGGAGACAGGTTAATGTTAGTAGCTATGCTGCTTTAGGCTGTTGGAGGACATTATTAGGGTCTGTTCCTACTTTCTCTCCTACTTCTCCCCAACTGCATGATGTGCTGTCAATTCAAGCACTAACCTGTTTTCTATTATAGTAGGTGCTCCGGATTAGCCCTGCTTGACGACCCTGACTAAGATGGCATTGCAGTGACGGAAAATTCTCCACGTCCTGCAACAAACTTCTGCATCAGTTCTATTGCTCTTTCTGTGTCTCTGTTATGTATTCTCCAAGCCACAGACGGTCGCGGCAGATAACCGCTTGTGCTGAGCCTGGTTCTGCCGGAGGTTTCTTCCTGTTAAAAGGGAGTTTTTCCTTCCCACTGTCGCTGCATGCTTGCTCAGTATGAGGGATTGCTGAGAATTCCACGACGCAATCTTCTGTGGTTCTGTAATTTCTACACTTAACATTGTATTGTAATAACTCTTTTTGTAAAGTGCCTTGAGATGACATCTGTTGTGAAATGGCGCTATATAAATAAACTGAATTGAATTGAATTAAACATTTCATCTAGAAAGTCAGAGAGAGAAGAGAAAATATTTGAAAGAAAGCAGAAGTTTTGAGCGCAAGCATTACAGGTTTTGTAGGAGAAGACAGAATGATCCTCTCCCAAATTGTAATTGTATTCTCTTGATAAATGGCAGGAATTTCCCCCGATACTTTCAGCTCCTTTTCCTCATTTCTTCTGATAGGGTCTTCTTTGGTTTCGTTGGTGGATCTGCCATGGCTCAAGTCTCAAAACTGCAGGTTTGTTTATAGCATTAGGTAGTGTGTAGCGTACTTCTGTAAAGCAAAACTCAGTCAGTACTTCAAGGGAAGCGGTCTGCGGGGGAAATGTTCTATAGTGAAGTAAACAGCAGGAGAACCCTCCCATGTAGTGACGGCTCCGATAACAAACATCAAAAATGTTGTGTCACCGAAACGTAACAAGTGTTTTTATAGTGTAAAGGTTATGAAGGGAAAGTTTGGTTATTTTCAACCTGGAAATTATTTTTTAGCTAATATTACAATCATTTATTCACCCAGACAAGTTTGGAGCCACTTGGAGTCCTTCAGGTGAAGTTTCTTATCAGCGTATTTCCATATAATGGGAGCCAATCAGAGCAGGAGATTATCTGCCCCATAACTCCTTCATTTAACCAGGTTTAGTTATTAATAATTAATAGTATTCTCCCTGTGAGGTCAGAACGTCTCAGAGATGCTAAGCTATTAGCTTCTGGGTGTTTTACAGGCTTTTAATGTAACTGATTCCATCTTCCACTATCAGCCGTCCTCCATCCCAGCTGTAGTCTGTGTAGGTTGTAGAAATAGAGCCCGTAGAAGCTGAACTTAGTCCTATTGGTCCAAACATGGAACATGATGATGTCTGCAGTTCTGTCTAAGCGACCGCCGTAGAGCAAAGAAAGTCCTGATCAGATACAGCTGGGATGTTAATGTAGATGGATTATAGCCTCTAAATCATCCTGGAAGGAAATAAACATTTCTGAGACGTTATGAACTCCTATTGCTAATTATTAATAACTAAACCTGGTTAAATGAAGGAGTTATGGGGCAGATAATTCCTTATTACAGGCAGTAAATCTCCTGCTCTGATTGGCTCCCATTATATGGATATACGCTGATCAGACTGGATATAAACTTCTCCTAGAAGGACTCCAAGTGGCCCCTAACTTTTCTGGGTGAGTAAAGGAACGTAATATTTGCTAGAAATTAGTTCCAGGTTGAAAAAACCCAAACTTACCTTTAAGTATTCAAGTTTGGGACTGTTAACAGTGTTAATGGATCTGCTTGTGGTTCCACAGACAGGACGTTCTGTTAAGAGTGGCAGAACTTTCTCGGTTATTGGCCCAAAACTACTAAGGACCGACCCTACAGTGTTAAACAGGCTGATTCACAGATAGATGTTTAAATCTTGTCTTCAGACTCATCTTTATTCTCTTTTTTTGTCCTATTTTTACTGTTATTTCATGTGTCGTACAGAACTTTGCTCAATACTTTAATTTTTAATAGTGCTTTATAAATAAACTGGATTGGATACTTCCTGTGACATGCTGATGTGCCGCTGAGCAAGGCACTTAGCCCAAAGTTACCAGCTGAGTTTTGCATACATAAAGAAGTGAGTTTCCACTCCTTCCTCTCGTCTGGTAGAAAACGTTCTAGATCTAATCTGGATGGATACTCTGGTTAACCACGTCATCCAATCCTGTTTTTTCTATCCTTGCCAAACTTAAAGCAGTTTTAAAGAGATGTCACCTTCAGTCAGTGATCCATGCATATATCACCTCATGTTCTGACTCTTCAAACTCTGTCCTTTACGCCATTAACACCTCCAACGTTAGCGTTTCCTGACTGGCAGAGACAACATGTTTCACCTGTTCTGGCACATCTGCATTTGTTCCCCATTCGTTGTCACATTCATTTATAAATCCTGCTGTTTGTCTTTAAATCCCCACCTATTCATCAGAGCTCCTAGGTCCATTTATACCTGTCTGGTCTCTTAGCTCAGCTGATCATCTATTACAAACACTAGAACCCTTTACCATTACAGATATAGTTGGCCCCACCACTCATTACTTTTAAATCTTGTTTAAAAACTCATTTCTATTAATCTCTTTGATTCTCTTCTGGACTCTTTTTAGTTTTTTTCCGTCATAGTTGTAGCTGGTTTTATTATTTGATTTTATTTTTTAACGTCTGTGTATTTTCATTCGTACAGCACTTTTGTTGGGCTTTCCTGCTGCTTTTAAACATGCTCTATAAATGCTCTATAAATGCTGGTATGTATATTGGTGTGTTTCACTGTGAATGTGTCTCTGAGGGGTCAGGATGAAAAGAACCGCCCTAAATAAATTCTGTCCATTTACCGGTTGGTCTGGTTTCCCTTGGTGGGTTTTTGTGAAATAGTTTATGTATTTATGGCTTTTCATTCATATTGTTTCCTTTTCAAGACTTTGTGACACTGACAGAAACACGAGCAGAAACAATAAATAATCAGGTTCTGGTCCAGATGGTTCTGATCCGGGTGATCAGAGATGTTACTGTCTAACATGAGGATAAGGACTTTGTTCTAACCATAATGATTCGGTTTAGTGTTCTGATCCAGTCAGGGTTCCTTCCTCTACAGTCAGCTGGCTGATGGCTCAGCTGGAATGATGCAGAGCGGAGTGGGAGGAGCTTGTTTCCTGACGCAGTTCAGACAATGTTTACATCTGTCAGCAATTCATTTTGAGACTTCTCAGAACAAACGGACTGAAATACATGAAAATTATATGAATCATGAATATTACGCATTAAATCAGGTTATTGCAAACGTTGAGTAAACTACAAAACTGCTAAGTAGTACTACTCACTCAGAACCAGAACCTGGGTTAGTAGAGCTCTGATGAAAAAATAAAAAATCCATTCCCAATCGATTCATATAAAAATTATTAGAATCAAACTGATTCACACGTCCGATAAATGAGTTTCATTCTTAACAGTTTGACTTTTTACAGCTAAAACAGAAAGAAAAAGTCCAAACGTCTGTTTTAAGAAGTTTTCTTCAGTGAACCATTACTCACCCAGTGTTGCATCGCCGCATTACAGACGTACGATAAAGGTTTAATTAATTGCACAAACCCATATCAATATTCAGCTTTAACAGATTGGATCGATCATGATACTCCATTCTAACTTTGAGAATCTGAATCGATTCTTGAAATTTATATTAATATCCGCGTCTTTGGAGTGTGAGCAATTATTACAGCATTATTATTACAGCAACCAGGAGTTAGAAAAGGCAGCGTAGACACACAGAGAAGCACCGACCCAGGGGTACTTTCTATGTTCAGGAAGAAGTAGAAATAATGTGTTAAGTAGAGAAGCTGTGAGTGTGGAGGAACATGTAGAACAGAGAAGATGGTGGGGGAGGAGTCACAGCATCTTCTGTTCTGCTCCAACCTCACTGCATCAATAACTGTTATAAAGTGGAACATTTTAATAAAAATTAATGAGCCTGGAGTTTATCTTATTCCGGCATTTTGTTCTGATCTGGGTCCAATCAGTCACGTGATTTGCTCCTCCTAACGGGTCTTCCCGCCGGAGATCCGCTGGATTTCATGGAGCGAAGCTCCGACCACGGAGCGCACCGCCTGCTTCACCGGCTGACAAACGATGCGGACTCAACAACTCTCGCTGAATCAGCCAATCACAGACGTTTCTCCGTTCGTTCATCTGTGACAGAAAGGAAAACGGACCAATCCGTGGCCGCTCTAGGCAAGCGGCCACGGAGCAGGAGGGCGGGGCTTCGTCGCCACTCAGTAGATCAGCGGAACAAAATGGCGGCCGTGGCTGCTGAGCCAGGAGCTGCGGTTCCGACCACAACACGGTCCGAGAATCCGCCAGAACCGGGACCGTACAGCCCCGGGCACCACGAGGTGACAGCGGCGCCCAGCGGAGGCCCAGAACCGGGTCCAGGCGGGAACCCGGAGAGCGGAGAATCGGGAGAGGGCCGCCATGTTGGTCCGGAGCAGGAGCCCGGGGCGGGACCGGTTCTACCCGGGACAGACAGAACCACAGAGGGTCAGCTGGACCGCAGCGGGACCGCGGAAGATGTGCCGGACCGAACCGCGACCACAGGCCTGTCGGACCTCCCTACGGACTGCAGCGGTTCCGAGAGGGTCTTTCCCGGACTGCCGAACTCAGACGGTACCAGTAACTACCGAACCATTCCCCTGGACCCGCAGCCTCCCGCAGTTTTCCTTCACTCGGTCCCGGACCCGGCTCCGGTCTCTGAGGCCGGCCTGTCTCTGGCCGAACCGGCGGAGCCTACGGAACTGGACCGGTGCTACACGGTTCTGGAGCAGCAGAACCTGGGACTCGGACCAACAGAGGAGTCCGTTCTGGACGGGGATCCGGAACCAGGCAGCAGGTTCTGTAAGAACTCAGCGGACCCGAAGCACGAGGACAGCTCTGGATCGGAACCGAGTTCTGTGCTGGACCTGAGTCCCGGTACCGAGGTCCGGGTCAGTCTGGAGCACGTGATCGATGACGCGCTGGTGGTGTCCTTCCGGCTGGGGGAGCAGGTCTTCTCAGGGGTTCTGATGGACGTGTCCAGAAGGTAACGGAACCAACAGAACCACACATTGTTTACAGGTTCTGGCCGCTCTGAAGGTCACTGGATCAGCTGCAGGTGTGTTGTTATGAACAGAACCCAACCAGAACCAGCTGGGTTTGGGTTTAATCAGCAGAACGTTTCTGATCACTGACCGGACCAGAGTTCTGATAAGTTCTGACTGGGCCCGGTTCAGAAAGCTTCCATGTTCTCAGCTCTGCTCCAGGTCCAGTTTTTAACATATTCGGCCCAGAACCAGCGTTGTTTTGGTCCGGCTGCTGCTGTGGGTCCAGTTGGTGTCAGAGCTGATCAGAACCACTGGTACCAGTTTCTACTGGGTCGGTGATGATGATGAAAACGTATCGTTTTAATATTCATCAGGATGACGGAACCGATCGTTATAATAGGAACTAAACCAGTCGGTAAACAAATGGTAAACCAGCCAGTAAACCAGATGGTAAACCAGTCGGTGAACCAGCCAGTAAACCAGATGGTAAAAAACCAGCCAGTAAACCAGCCAGTAAACCAGCCAGTAAACCAGTCGGTGAACCAGCCAGTAAACCAGCCAGTAAACCAGTCTGTGAACCACATGGTAAAAAACCAGTCGGTAAACCAGTCTGTGAACCAGCCAGTAAACCAGATGGTAAACCAGATGGTAAACCAGTCGGTGAACCAGCCAGTAAACCAGATGGTAAACCAGCCAGTAAACCAGATGGTAAACCAGCCAGTAAACCAGCCAGTAAACCAGATGGTAAACCAGCCAGTAAACCAGATGGTAAACCAGCCAGTAAACCAGATGGTAAACCAGCCAGTAAACCAGCCAGTAAACCAGATGGTAAACCAGCCAGTAAACCAGATGGTAAACCAGTCGGTAAACGGTTCTCGTACAGCTTCTCTGACCCTAGAAATGTTGTTTTTTTGTTCCTAATTAAAGGAAAATTGTGTATTTCCCACTTAAAGCTGTTTGCAGACTTTTTCTGATGAAATGATTTTGATAGAAAATGCTGATAAAATCAGCTTTCTTTGCTAACACACACAATGTGAACTCATTTATTTCTGCCTAAAACATTTTAAACTTTGCTTCACAAAGGCGTGAACAGGTTTTATCGTAGTTTTTGTCATTTCCTTTGGCTGGTATTAAAAGTTCTGTTTGGAGCCATTTGGTTTTTTGTCTCCCTCTAGTTTTATGGGGTCCAAACATTTAGAAATGATTCATCTTTGTACACTGGGAAATTAATTCCGAAACAGTGTACAGATATAAATTATATTTTAAAAATGTGAACCACTACAAACAAAACTTCTGATACAAGCCAATGGAAATGGTTCTGGTCCAAAGACCGCGTCTGTCTGCCCAGAACCAGGCAGCAGGACGTTAAATATAAGACAGTATAAAATCAAACCCTAACATTAACCTGGGGGGAAATGGTTTCAGAACAGAAAATATTAATTAGAACAATACAGCAGGAGAAGCTTGATGTAAAATAACTCAGACCTGATATTAATATCAATCAAAAGAATAAAAGCACCGTATTATGATTTATGCATGTTGGCTCACTGTACAGCTTCATTACATTTCATAGTGAATTACTGCTGCGTTAAAAATGTACATTATTCAGTTAAAGGGATGTTTTCAGACTGAAATCAGAGCTAACTGATTAGCGGAAGAAGCTGTGTAGACCTTCACAATAAGAGCATGTATTCCTAATGTTTACATTTATAATGAGTGTTCTTATTTTTCATATGAGATCACACATATAATCTCCCTCCTCACATTTATATCACCCAAACCTGTATATCAGCAGCTGTGTGGAAATAATAAAGAACAGCAGAAATATATCAGCCTTTTCTCCACCATATCTTCTCATACTCTGAATGGCTTTAAGTGGAGCTCTGGCAGGTTCTCCCAGTATGAACAGAGTGATCCCAGTCTGAACCAGAACCTCTATAGACAGCTCAGTGTTTCCTCCTCTACAGTAGCAGTCTGTTCTAGAGAAACTGATGAAGCCTCTGACTGAAATCATTCTGTTGTTGTAGGATAGTCCTATTAAGAGGAAGATCAGGGTTGTTCAACATTAATAAGAAACAGTCAGATTTATATGCAGAAAATGTTAGTTTGTCTTAGCAACTGGATAAAAGATCAATAGTGTAAAAGGATCATGTGTGAATATGATTGTGGAGTTAAAAACAAAATTCTATTAATCTCTCCTTTATTTCATGAAAGGAGCTACATTACTTGGATTTGTCACTTTAGACCCAAAATGTTAGTTTTTTAGTCATATTTAGGAATGTTAATTAGTCAGGATTAATTCACAGCTACCCTGTTATTAATTAGGTAAAACCTTTTTAATTGTTTGACAGCCCTAATATCTAGCTATCATAGTTATAGCGCCCCCTGGAGAAAGTACATAAATAGTGCAAGATTAAACACCAAACAAAAGAGTAAAATATGACTGGGCTTGTTCACAGTGGGGGTCCTTCCTTCTGTCAGATAGTGGCTGCCCACACAGGTGCCTAATCTTTTTTTATTCAGCCGATATAGATTAGATGTAATATATCGGCCCGATATATTGGTTGCCCCCTAATTAGCAGAGTTAGAGGCCACATTGTCACATAAACCTTGGTAAAGTAAAATGACTTTAAAGGTCAATTTAATAGATGAAAACAGTAAAATGTGACCAGATTGGGCTCCACATTAGACCTTAGCTCCATGTTAGCTGCACATTAGCTCCACTTTAGCTCCATATTAGCTCCACTTTAGCTGCACATTAGCTCCACTTTAGCTGCACATTAGCTCCACATTAGCTCTACTTTAGCTGCACATTAGCTCCACTTTAGCTCCACGTTAGCTCCACATTAGCTCCACGTTAGCTCCACATTAGCTCCACGTTAGCTCCACATTAGCTCCACTTTAGCTCCACTTTAGCTCCACATTAGCTCTACTTTAGCTGCACATTAGCTCCACTTTAGCTCCACATTAGCTCCACATTAGCTCCACGTTAGCTGCACATTAGCTCCACTTTAGCTCCACATTAGCTCCACTTTAGTTGCACATTAGCTCCACATTAGCTCCACTTTAGCTGCACATTAGCTCCACGTTAGCTCCACATTAGCTCCACTTTAGTTGCACATTAGCTCCACTTTAGCTCCATGTTAGCTCCACTTTATTGCACATTAGCTCCACTTTAGTTGCACATTAGCTCCACTTTAGCTGCACATTAGCTCCACTTTAGCTGCACATTAGCTCCACGTTAGCTCCACATTAGCTCCACCTTAGCTGCACATTAGCTCCACTTTAGCTGCACATTAGCTCCACTTTAGCTGCACATTAGCTCCACGTTAGCTCCACATTAGCTCCACCGTAGCTCCACTGTAGCTCCACATTAGCTCCACTTTAGCTCCACTTTAACTGCACATTAGCTCCACTTTAGCTCCACGCTAGCTGGTTTCTCTGATTCAGCCGGAGCGCAGAGTAGTAGAGCTGCAGTAACTAAAAAGAGCCACTAGATGGCAGCCACCCTCTGTTACTAATAATTTGTTATTTATTTAAATAAGGTTTTTACACTTATATTCTAAATAAATGATTTCATTTTGACCATTAATTCTAATGTGATACATTACATAACAATAATAGAAATTGCATCATTTATGTGCCTTTTGAAATAAGATTTATTGTACAAAATATGACTAAAACCAATGATCATAGACTACACTGGTCTGAAAATGACATAAGGCTCTGTACTGTAAGAAAAGGAAAAAAATCAAGAATCGAATCGACCCCTAGTAAAAACTAATTGAAGCTATAGCTCATATCACATAAAAAACTGTTCTCCTGGAAACTTGCTGCTGTCTGTGTGTTGCTGGTTACAGCTGAATATTTTCTTATCAGACACACACTAATCACATGGTGACCTACTTTAGTTTAAACTGTAACTTTCACCTGCAGCTGATAGATTTTCATGCCCGGAATAAGGAAACTGTTCCCCATAAGGCTGGGAACCCCAAACCCAGGCATCGAGGGCTGGTATCCTGCAGGTTCTAAAATTGGTAGGACAGTGTCCCTTCAGGCCATACGGCCTTCCTTGGATAAATGAAAATAAACAAAATTTAATTTTCCATCGGAAACGGGAAGTGTTCTTGTAATGGCGTCTGCTAATTAAAGGGAGAGTCACAAATGGTAAAAATGTGCGATAACAGCGTTGTGAAATGTGGGACAGATTTTGGTATCGGTTGGTTCCACCAGCTGGAAGCAGAAACGCACCAGACAGCGTCCGTGTTGGATCCAATCCTACCAGTTTCAGCTTCCTCTAGCTGCAGTTAGGGCTGTGGGATATGACAAAATATATCGTCAGTATGATTGAAAACGTCTATCGTTTTATATGAATCTCTATCGTTTAAGCCACGATAGGGTTTTACATCAGATGTGTTCCGACTCCACCCACACGCAAGGCGGCTTCTTCTCATAAAACGTTAAACAGATGGATCATGTTAGCTTAAGGCTCTGGTTCCTGAATAGTAGGGTTAGGAAAATAGTCAATTTATGGTTATCGATGCCGTTTGGATATAAGAAGACCGACACAGATCAGACGGCAGTTGTTAGTAAAGTTTACCAGCTTCCGGTCCAACCAACGGACTCCAACACTACACATTTCTTTTATTAGAACCATGACAACGAATACAGAGAGATAATGAGTAAAAGCAGCGTGAAGTCGTGGCGTAAGCTGTGATAAACCTCAGATACAGACGCTGTAGCACACCGCTGATGGGTCGCTAGCGAACGAAACGGCTTTTAGAGCCGTTGTCGTTCTGTCTCAGAGACGCTTTTTTTCTGTTCAAGCTGCCTGTCAGGAGGGGAGTGCAGACACGCAGTGAGACCAACTTTGGGTTGTCTGATAATCTGGTTTAGATCCCTGGTCTGAAACGTGTTGGTTACCTATAGGGGGGAACACATGTCGACATAACACCGCTCTGTAACATAGGAGATTCACAGATGGTGAAACTAATAAAACGCTACTGCCAAAACGTGCTGTAAATGAGTGACAGCAGGCATCGCTACAACATTTGGATGCTTTCAAATAATGTGTTTAACTACAAAGGCAGAGTGTAGAGCTGAGCTAGCCTGGGTGCCAGCCAAACTTAGTCCCGCCCACAACATTGTCTGAAAGTTCGGTCTGGCATTCCTTCATTGAGGAGCAACTATACCCAAACAAGATCTGTTCGGACCAATAAAATCGGGCTTACGATGATTAAACACAGTAAGTAATCAACCACGTCACCAATGAGCGCCTGGGTTGAATTTGTTTACAACACTGATGGCTGCCGCAGGAGAACTTAGATGTGCAAATTCTGCCATCGACTCTGTTCTAGAAGATATCGACAGCGTATTAATTTTAAAAGAGGAACAGATAAAGTCTGTTGCTCTGGAGAGCAACATCACACACTTCTGCGTCTCTGATTGGTTATAGGTCTATCCATTTGAGTGCAGAGGCATTTTTTTCTTCCTGGTTCGGTTAAAACGCGCCCCATAACCACAGCCCAGTGGAACAGAATCAGACTCACATTCTGATTAGAACTGACTATGGATACGTCAGGCTAGAGCTGAGCCGCTCTCCTAAAAGATCCCTGATATGCAAAGCTCCTACAGATGGAAGGAGATCAGTACATGATGTTTCTGGGTGGTGTTATTGTCATCTATCATTTAAAACTGCATTTCCACTTTGTACATTTTTATAAACTATTCATGCAATAAATTAATAGAAAAACTGCTATATTGTGAAGTATACTAATACTTTCTGAGTTCTGTTGCTAGCAGGCAGAGAAACCAGAACAGAAAACTGGTTCTGACCCACAGGTCATCCATCCTGAACACTGCAGACACTGTTCCTTTGGTTTGTGGGTCAGTCTGACCCGGTAAAGCTGCTGGTTCTGATGTCCGTCTGTCTGTCTGCAGGTTCGGACCCTACAGCATCCCCATCACCGTCTACCCCAGACGAGACGACCGCAGTCGACCTCCGACCTCGCTGCAGACGGTTGCCGCTAGCGACCAGCTGTCAACCAACCAGGAAGAGGCCTCCGCCGCCAGTCCGACCTGCCCCCAACCCTGGAGCTCCAAACCACTGCCGCTGTTCCAGGAGGGGGCGCCGTACCCTCCGCCTCTGTTCATCAGGGACACCTACAACCAGGCCTTACCTCAGCCACCGCCGCGCAAGATCAAGAGGCCCAAACGCCGCTACCGCTGCGAGGAGCCCACCTCCATCATGAACGCCATCAAGCTCCGCCCCCGCCAGGTCCTCTGTGACAAGTGTAAAGGCGTGGTGGCGTCGGCGCGACGAGGCGCCGTGGAGCTGAGGAGTGAGGAGGTGTCGCGGCGCCGGCGACCGTCGGACGTTCCCATGTCCTCCGAGCTGAAGCGTCTAAAGATGGACGACAGGTCGGGGCGCGCCACCACCGACAAACGCTCCACGTCGGGGATGCAGGTGGCATCCTCTTCCCGCCGCGACCTGAGGGGCGTGGCTTCCTCCTCATCGTCGACGTCCGGCCGGATGCGCCTGAAGCTGAACTCTAAGAAGGTCCTGACCAAAGGTTCTGACCGGCCCAACACCCGAAAGGTTCTTCAGAAGCTGGCTCCACACCGCCGCTCCCAGGACCAGAACCTGGAGCGCGGCAAGGCGGTGACCCGGGCCGCCGCGCTCCAGAACCACAGCCAGAAGGTCCACTTCACCCGGCGCTTGCAGAGCCCCGGCGGCGCCAGCAGCACACCGCTGCCGCCCAGAATGCGCCTCAAGCCTCAAAGGTACCGTACCGACGAACCAGCACCAGGCTCCACCTCAAGCCCCGCCCACACACCTCCAGCTCCTGTCACGGCTCCTCCCCCCCCAGCTGTCGCCGTAGAAACTAACGAGGAAGGAGCCGGCTGGCAGGAGGCGGAGCCTGCTCCTCCATCCTCCTCCTCCTTAGACTCCTCCCACTCAGAGTGCAGCTCCACAGAGACCTTTGACCTTCCTCCTCCTGGAGACCCGCCCTCCTCCTCCTCGGCCCCGCCCCCCTCCTCCAACAGGCCCACCTCTAGCTGCCCCGCCTCCTCGTCCCCAGCCCCACTCGCCACGGGCGAGGACGAGGACGACGGGGGAGACGGGAAGCGGCGCAGGAAACTGTCCACGTCCTCCTCCTCCTCGTCTTCGTCCTCGTCGTCTGTCTTCTCCAAATCAGTGTCCAAGTGTCTGCTGCCGGACGGCCGCACCGTCTGCGTGGGCGACATCGTCTGGGCCAAGATCTACGGCTTCCCCTGGTGGCCGGCACGCGTGCTGGGCATCACGGTGGCGCGACGCGGCGACACGGGGCTGTCGGTGCGACAGGAAGCGCGCGTCTCCTGGTTCGGCTCGCCCACCACCTCCTTCCTGCCGCTGGCGCAGCTCTCGCCGTTCCTCGAGACGTTTCAGTCGCGCTTCGACAAGAAGAGGAAGGGGCCGTACCGCCGCGCCATCGCCGAGGCCGCCAGCGCCGCCAAGCAGCTGACGCCCGAGGTCCGTGCGCTGCTCACGCAGTTCGAGACGTAACGTAGGCCCCGCCCCTTACGCTGGCTGGGAGGAGAGAAGGGGAGGAGCCTGCGATGGCAGGGGGCGGAGCCTGTATCTTCCACCTGGCAGCATTTCGACATCACTGCTCTCCCTTCTGTTATGAACACTAATCGCTTGTCTGTAACGGCGAGGTCATCCATCAAAATGGCCGACAGTTTTATTTTTCTATCTCTGGCGCCTCCTTCAGGGCGGGGCTTGAAATGCTGACACACCGACATCACTTCCTGTCGAGTTTTGACTGAAATGATTTGTACTTTCTGTTGAAGTTCTGTTTAGACGTTAAACTGTGAAACTGAGTGTGGTCCAAACCGAGGCGGGGGGTCCAGAACACGGACGAGAGAGCCGGGGCCGATATCATCATCATCACAGCTGCTTTTTTATTGGCTCCCAGAATCGGTTCAGTTCATTGGTCAGGGACCCAGTCCGTTAATCAGTTCAGCGCCCAGTCAACCCAGTCACAGTAAACTGGGTCTGAGTAGAGCATACTGGGAGCCCGCATACTGGGAGCCCGCATACTGGGAGGTCGTATACTTGGACCCTGCATACTGGGAGCCCGCATACTGGGAGCCCGCATACTGGGAGCCCGTATACTGGGAGCCCGTATACTGGGAGCATACTGGACACAAAGATCCAAGAGTTTGGTCTGGATTAACACAGCATCTGGTTCATCCCAGTAAACTGGGTAAACTGGATGCTATGTTGGGGACTATGTCAGCTATTTTACATCTTTCAACTAGTTGAAAGATGTATCAGGGCGTAGACGGAGCCGTATCAGGGCGTAGACGGAGCCGTATCAGGGCGTAGACGGGAGCCGTATCAGGGCGTAGACGGAGCCGTATCAGGGCGTAGACGGATGCGAATCAGCGTGTAGACGGAGCCGTATCAGCGCGTAGACGGAGCCGTATCAGGGCGTAGACGGATGCGAATCAGCGTGTAGACGGAGCCGTATCAGCGCGTAGACGGAGCCGTATCAGAGCGTAGACGGAGCCCGTATCAGCGCGTAGACGGAGCCGTATCAGCGCGTAGACGGAGCCGTATCAGCGCGTAGACGGAGCCCGTATCAGAGCGTAGACGGAGCCGTATCAGCGCGTAGACGGAGCCGTATCAGAGCGTAGACGGAGCCGTATCAGCGCGTAGACGGAGCCGTATCAGGGCGTAGACGGAGCCGTATCAGTAGACGGAGCCCGTATCAGCGCGTAGACGGAGCCGTATCAGGGTGTAGACGGAGCCCGTATCAGGGCGTAGACGGAGCCGTATCAGGGCGTAGACGGAGCCCGTTTGCAAATCAATAAAGTAACCTCACAATAATGTTATAAATTCAGAAAAGCAGCTTTATAAATGGCTAACACACATTAGCATTGGCATGTAGTTGTAGTTGTTAAGGAGGCTGGGCTGGTGGGCTGTTATATAAGGAAAGGACATTAGAACACGGTTAAAAGCTCCAAAAAGTAGATTTTGCATGATATAGGACTAAGGAGGCAAAGATACCAAACCAATACTTGGATCTGAGTACTTGCCGGTACGAACTACCAACTCCGATACTTCTACCACATAAAAACTGCTATAAACTGGAAGATGAGTTTTATTTTCTTCTCTGATTGTTATAACAAATTATGGTGAATTAGATCAAATATTATTAAAAATGACTACAAAACTAACATTTGAAGAGAAAAATGAACTTTTTCTGTGAAATCATTGCAGTTTCCATATTTGAAGTTCATGGTATGGGTCAGAGCGGTATCGGCCCGGTACCAGATCCCAGTAATGTTAACCAACTCTTGGATCTTTGTGTTTTACTGAAGCTGAAGGTCAGAGACGTTTTGTGCAGATGAGGGCCTGACCTCTCGCTCGTTGTGTTTGGACACCCTGGGCCAGAGTTGATGGACCGGGGGACAGGTAGGACAGGTAGGACACACTGACTGTTAGACAGATGAGGATGATGAAGGTGGATTTCTCGGACTCTTTTTACCGTCTGTTTGCAGATCAGAGACTCTGACCCAGTGTACTACATGTCTTTCTCCTGTTTGAAATCTGTTAATAAACTGTCAAACTGCTCTGTGAATCCTCGTGCTCGTCGTCATTTTCACTCCTCCTCCAGTGCCTTGCTCAGCGGCACGCCTGGCCGCAGCCTCAGACTCTCTCACCTGCAAACAGATGTTTGGTAAACGGGTCTGTAGAGCGGCTTCAGGGTGGGAGAACCTCAGCAGGCACTGGCTAAGTCCTGGAGTCGTCTGCTTCTGTCTGCAGCGCTGCAGAACGTAGCCACAGCCCACTTTCAGATCACCAACAGGTAATAATATCAGACAGAGATCACCTGGGTAACCACACCTGATGGGGTCAAAGGTGAACGGATTAAAGGTTGGATGTGGAACATCTAGTTTATCTAGATCAGGGCTCTGCTACCTGAGGATCTATAGATCTTCCATAAAAGCTCTCAGGAATATTGGCTAAAAATAATAAACCAAATAATTATAAACAATTTGCAAAAGTATCAAAAACTCGTGAGAAAATGAACCTTTTCCCCTAAAGTTGAATGTTTTTCTTTAAAACCTAAAAAACAAACCGATTTTGCTGAAGTTTTTTTCTAAAGGTTGTGTAATATTTTTTGCTCTAAATTAGTTTTATTTCGTTGGGTTGAGTACAAAATGGCTCTTTGGAAGGTGAAGGTTGCAGACACCGGGTATGGCGCCATCTAGTGTATCTAGGTTATAGTTATAACATTAAAAACATCATTCCAGCCGTTGGGTTGCCAGATTTGCTGCCGATACGCCCAGTGACCAACCTGAACTGTGTCCAGTGAGGAAGGTATCCTACAGGAGTTTAGCTAACAGCTAACGTTAGCATAGTTGGCTAGTGAGCTAGCTTACCGACCCAGGAGGAAAGTCTCCGTTTCTGTGTGTGTTTGATGGCGTAGAAATGTTTTATGTGGGTCCATCTAGTGGAGGCTTCACCTAAAACTACTCTAGTTTCTGTTAGCCAGCTAGTTAAGCTAGCTAGTGAGTTAGCTTACCGATCCAGGAGGAAATCCAAGGATACATCAGAGGTGCCTTGATGCCTTCTCTCGATCAAAAATTTCCCAGAATACAGCGCGGTAGGAGCCAGCAGAAGCTACGTATAAAATTTAGTAAATTTCTATTTTAAATGTAAGTCAACTAATTTTAACCATCGGGTTTATATCTATAATGTTTGTTTTATTTTTTTATTATTATTGTTTAGATCCAAAGCAGTTATGGTTGGTTAGTTGCTTAGTAGTTGCAGCTTCGGTGGCTACCAGGTACTAATTCGTTTGTATATGTCGATTTAACCGACATATACAAAAAAAAGTAAAAAGCTCCTTATACATGTACAGCTCCATGGTTGAAGTAATATTACTACGCTACAATGCTACTACGATGGGCGGGACGTAAACTGAGCATGTAAGCCGGCAGCCGCGGTCACGTAAGGCAAGTCTGTTCCAAACCGTTTTTTTGCCCAAGGAAGGACAGCGTGCTAGTGAGCAAGGCGCCTCGCTGCCTGGGTAGGCGACGCGCCTTGACATTGAGAAACACCCCGTATCTGGCAACCTGCAATGGCGCCCCCTACTGGCTGGTAGATGGAAACATAACATTGTCCTGCCTGGCTCTTGGACGTTTAATTTTAAATCAAATTAAATTTTTAAAGGAAAAGTTGTACTTTCATTCTGCATTCCTCTGAACACCATGTGGGGGTAATATTTAAAATTGTTCCATATTCAACCTTTAAACTGACCTGAGGCTGGGTAAAGTACCTGGTGGTTCTGACCCAAACTATTACTGAGTGTGTGGAGGAGGCTGGGTGTGTTTCAGTCAGACACATCAGAGGGTTTTATATCTGTAACCATCTGCTGTAACACCAGGCTTTGACTAGGCCCTCCAGAGGCCTGGACCTTGTGGAGACGAGGCCCGGCCCAGTTCCCTCCCCCTACAGAACTCTTATGGTTCTGGTTAGAATCTGGAGTCGCTGCTCGGATTGAAGCAGATATTGTGGTGCTCCTGCAGAAGATCCAGAGAAGGAACCTGTCCACAGCAGTGCTGGTGGTTTGTTCCTCAAGTCAACAATGTTCTGTGTGGTTTCAGCCTTTAGGGGCGCCACTGATCCAAGAGTTCTGACGGTTCCTGTGGCCTCTCAGAGAGGACGTCCAGCAGCTAGGGGGGCTGAAGGTCAGGGGTCATGGTCTGTACACTATGCTGGGTCTGATGAGCTGAGATGGTTCCCTCCAAGGAGTGATTTCTTTCTGAACAGAAACTGGGAAGTGGTTCATTGTGGAGATGATGGACTTCTTTACCAGCTGTAGCTCTTCATCCTAATGAGGATGAGTGGCCCTCAGAAGTACCATACTTAGACGGCCGGCAGACATGAACCTTAGCTGGACATCCGTCCACGTCATCCGGACCCGGTTCTGTCTGTCTGGTGTCTCGTCTCAGAGTCCTCTGCTCATCAACAGGAGTTTAAAACTTCAAACGTCCCATTAAA
The DNA here is from genome assembly GCA_028564705.1 of Apricaphanius iberus. Taxonomy (NCBI): domain Eukaryota; kingdom Metazoa; phylum Chordata; class Actinopteri; order Cyprinodontiformes; family Aphaniidae; genus Apricaphanius; species Apricaphanius iberus. Next base: position 147,981 of record JAPXFQ010000381.1, on the reverse strand, counting down.
GGTTGTGAAGATAAAAGTCCACATCATCCTCATCATCACTTCCAACAATCCGTCTACAGAGGAACAAGAAAATATTCAGTCAGCCACCAGTTGTGTCAGTTCTGCCACTTTAAAACGATGAGAGGGGCCTGTAGTTTTCATCATAGTTAAACCTCAACTATGAGAGACAAAATGAGAAAAAAATCCATAAAATCTCTTTCTGATTGTTGAAGAAGCAAATTATTGTGGACAATAAGTATTTATCACCTATAAACCAGCCAGATTTCTGTAACTTCTCCTGTTAGAGGCTCCTCTGTCCTCCACCTGTATTAATGGCTCCTGGTTGAACTGGTTACCAGTAAAAGGCACTTGTAATAATAATAATAACAATCTGCAATAAGCAGCTTGGTGTGAAGAAAGCAATGATTAGAAAATGGAAGACGTCCAAGAGCGCTGATAATCTCCCTCCATCTGGGGCTCCACCAAGATCTCACCCTGTGAACGGTGAGCAACAATCCCAGAACCACACGGGGGGACCTGGTGAACGACCTGCAGAGAGCTGGGACCAAAGTAACAAAGGCTACCATCAGTAACAGCGCCAGACGTGTCCCCCTGCTTAAGCCAGGACATGTCCAGGCCCGTCTGAAGTTTGCTAGAGAGCATCTGGATGATCCAGGAGAGGATTGGGAGAACGTCATACGCTCAGATGGAACCAAAGCAGCATAGCTACTGTGAAGCATGGGGGTGGAAGCATCATGCTGTGGGACCAGGAAGAATGAATGGGGCCATGTATGGTGGCATCAGTGAGAGCGTTGAAGATGAAACGTGGCTGGGCCTTTCAGCATGACGATGATCCCAAACACATCGCCATGGTAACCAAGGAGGAGGGGCTTCCTAAGAAGCATTTCAAGGTCCCTGATTGGCCGAGCCAGTCTGCAGATCTCAGCCCCATAGAAAGTCCCAAAACCTGGAGGAATGGGCCAAAATAGCAGCAACAGTGGAAACCTGCTGGAGACCTACAGGTGACCTTTGACCTCAAAGGGTTTAGAACAAAGTACTGAGATGAAGTGTTATTGACCAAATACTTATTTTATTCACCATAATTTGTGAGTCTTTAAAAATCAGAGCATGTGATTTACTGGATTATTTTAGTTTCTCATATCTGAGGTTTAATTATGATGAAAACTACACCCCGGCTTCATGCTACCTGAGCTACAGGTGGGGTTCTACATTTGTTCCCTGATGAATCAAATCTTCATTTAGTTTCCATCCAGCTTCTCTTTGTCTGATATTAATATTAGCTCCGTGATCTGAAACGTTTAAAGGACAAAGAACCAGCAGGGTAGTTCACACCTGTACATGAAGCAAAAGGCAGGTATCAGTGGGCGGGGTTTATTCCTGAGCCCAGGTGTGAACCCAGGTAAAGGTGAGCTTCCAGACTGAATGAATTGATGATTGATCTGTGGACGGATTGTAATCAGGACTCTCTGTCTCTCTGCAGCTCCGCCCTGAAGAGCTGCTGACGCTGGGAATCCTGCGCACTGATTGGCTATGATGCAGTGGGCGGGGCCTGATGGATCGCATGGACACCACTAATCAATATTTAAATCAAACCAGTGAATACCCTCAGAGCTGGTTTCCATGGTGACCAGCAGCTCACCCGAAAACACCTTGTCTAATGAAGCCCCGCCCCCAAATGCTCATTGGCTGAGAGGCGGGGCGCACCTGGACATTTGAGCAGACTAAATATTCTAACATGTTTATGAAAGAAAAAGAATCCATCAATCATTCTTTTACTTTTTCAGGTGATTAATATAAAACTCTGATCAAGTTTTTGTTTCTGAATCAGATTTTCAACGTGGTTTTAATATTTACCTGATCCGGTTCATCAGACTGGATGGTTTAATGCCACCATAGCAGCTGGTTTGATCCAGACCTCTGGAAACATGCAGACAGCAGATTAACTTCCTACCATGATCAGAAATAAGCTTCAGAAGATCTGAGGAGAAAATCATCCATCAGATGCTGAGCTATATATAGAAGGTTAATTCATATTCACAATAACAGTTTATTTAGCAAACGTTACCGTCAGTGTGTAGTTCTGTGGCAGACGGGACAACCAAACGGGTTGGGTTGGAGGCTGAAGACTCCCTGACAGTCTACCATTAATTTTGAACTTTGCTTATATGATCATTCCAATTCAGTTTATTTCTATAGTGCCAATTCACAACTGATTTCATCTCAGAATGCTACGACCGTCTGGGGGTCTGAGAAGACAGAGAAGAGACAGCATGGAGGATGCTCTGTGACTTTGAGCATCATCTGGATCTATGTTCCCCATCCAGCAGGGGGCGCTGTAGCTGAGCAGGATACCAGACCATGTGGAGCTTCTATAGGGAGAAAAATACTGAGAGAAAATTGGGTTAACAATCATAACAACAGCAGAAAATATATATCTGGTGAGTAGCAGGAGAGAAAAGTAGCAGAGAGAAGAAAAGTGGTCAGTCTGTCCTCCAAAAGTCTAAACCTATAGCAGCATAACTACAAAAATAGCTCAGGATAACCTAAGCCAATCTAACTATAAGCTTTATCAAAAAGGAAGGTTTTAAGCCTAGTCTTAAAAACAGACAGAGTATCTGCCTCATGGACTAAAACTGGGAGCTGGTTCCACAGGAGAGGAAACTGATAACTAAAAGATCTGCTTCCTATTCTACTTTCGCAGAACAGTTTCTGGATACACAGAATCTGAGCAATGAAAAAATAAAATCTGATCCTGCCGCTTATTTTTTATCTGAGGCTAAAACAGAAAATATGAAAAAAACAAGATTTTTTCGGAGCTGATTCAGAAACAAATAACAAAGAAAAAACATTTGATCACTTTTTCATATTTAGATTTTTGGTAGTTGATTAGAAATAAAGAGAAGTAATGTTTCACAGTTCTGACACCAATCCTTACTGTCTGGTACATGTAGGCACATTTTATATACAGCGCCACCTACTGTTTAAAATACGTCCTGCAGTGACTAAAGGAAAACTTTATCTTACGGTGTGTCCAGACCAAACGTGATAGGAGCGACTAGAGTAAGTAAGTAGAACTTTATTTATATAGCACCTTTCAAGATAAAAATCATAAAGTGCTTTACAATAAAACACAACATAGGAGACAGAAAGACAAATAAAACTATTCAAAGGCAAGTTTAAAAAGATGCGATTTTAGCTGCTTTTTAAAAGAGATCACAGAGTCCACAGATCTCAGGCTGAGAGGAAGGGAGTTCCACAAAGCGGGGGCCACTGCTGCAAAGGCTCTGTCACCTTCTGTTTTCAGCAAAGAGCTTCAGCTTAACATGTAAAATCAATGGAGGAGCGCGATGAAGCGACATTTCACAAGCAGATTTGCGTCGCGAAAAAGCTTTTCTGCCTAATTTGCGCTAACAATTCGCTAAACATGCGATGGAAAACTCGCACAGCATTTTATGTGGTGCATTTTGTGCATTCGCGCTCATGGCGTCTATCGCTCGAGTTGGATTAATCTGAACTCCTGCGTCAAATCGCGCCGCAACAACCAATCAGAGTTTCAGTGATTCTGTGACTGTCATGGAGTCGCAGCCTCAGCAGGACATGGAGGAAATACTGATAAACACCGTGGCTAATCACCCCGAGCTACATGACACAAGCAGTTTGATTGACAGAGACAGAAATAAAAAACTAAACTATTTAGACAGGAAGGCTCTTAAGAAGTTTGTGGGTGGCTCTTAAAAGAGCCGTTGTTGCTGTAAAAGCACCTCTCGGCCTAGAAGTCAACCTTGAAACGGCCTCCTCACCTGGTTTCCTGGTAGCAGCTCCCGCACCACTGTAGCCCCAGCTCCGCTGAAGCCCGGGCCGAACACACAGTCCTCCATCAGCTCGGTCCATAATCCACCATAGATGCACTCTGGCCCAGGCTCCGCTGAAGGCCAGGTCGCGCGTGAAAATACCATATTTGAAGCGCGACCAGTTTGCGTTGTACACGCTTTAAGGTGCGAATGTTCACCCGAACAGCTAGGCGTGTGTTGCGCTTTATAGTCACTCTTATCGCGTTCGGTGTGGACACAGGGGTAGACTTCTGCCAGCCTCCTATCAGACAGGTGGTTGATTGTCAGGTTGGCTCCGCCTCCTCGTTCTTGTGGGGTTAAGCCTAGTTTATGCTTCAACCGCAAATTTGCACTCAGACGCAGACGTATTGACGGAGACGTTTTCTGTTTATAGTACTCCACTCTTCCACTCCATTCTCTGACCAGGACTGCATGGGGCGCTAAGTTTTCATGGCGTCTCTGCCTACTATCACAGCGCGGTTTCTGTTTTTTTTCTAGGCTTGTGAACATATTTCACCTTCCAGGAGCAATGAACGACAGAAAGTACGTTCTGATTTAAGCTGTAAAGCTTTTTATTAGAAGTACAGATCATAGAATCTTCTAGAAACACATGGAAACAAACACAGCAGCCATTTTTGTTTTCCTACACCTACTTATGTTCAAAATCAGCAAAATAACAGATTAGATAAATTATCCTTTCAATATAAAGCATATAGTAGCGAAATAATGACTATAGAGCCCCCTGCTGGTGAAGCGATCTCTGGCTGTTACAGAAACTGACCAATCAGATGCAGATGCTCTCTGTTGACGGATAGTTAGAATTTGGGCCTTTACTCCGTGCGTAGGTGACGGAGAGCCCTGGCGTTGACGGATAATGGCGTTGCGTCAATCCGTCTCCGTCAAAACTCAGAAGCATAAACTAGGCTTTAGAATCAGATTGGTAGAGGACACAGGTGAGCTCCTTGAAAATGGTTCTAACCTAAACAGCTCTGTGGTTTAAACTGGTCTGAACTGGTTTAAATTACTGGTCTAGATGCGTCTGATCCACTGAGAACTGGTCAGAAGTTATCCAATGATCAGAAGGTTGTTAAAAAATGTAATTAGTTTAAATCTGGTTTAAACCGCTCTGACTGGTGTGGAGTGGTTTGGAGCTGGTTCCACGTGTAACTGGGCCAGAACCAGTAAACAGGAGTCTGAACTACTGGGAAGGGTTTTAAAGCTGCCTGGCAGGTCAGAACTGGTTTCAACTATTGTGAAAGGACTGAACTACCTTCAAATGGATAATACTGGTTTAATTGGGTCTGAACTGGATTCAGCTGGTTTGATCCTGAACCAGTTTAAAGCATGCCATTGTAAAACCTGTTTTAACTGGTTTGAAGTGGTTTCTGAAAACTTTGTTAAAGATTTGTCCTTGCAGATATTTTTACTTGTTGGAGTTGAAAATGATGCAAACAGAAAATTGTTGCTTTAATATTGTTTACAGATGGAGATGCAATAAAGTTCTGCATGTGTGAAACCGTTCACTGTGATGGTGGGTTATTGGCCAGGACCTCTGACCTGCTGTCCACAAGGTGTCAGACTCACTTTGGAGAAAGAAAAGAAAGGAAAGAAAGAAAGAAAGAAAGAAAGAAAGAAGTGTGGGGGGTTATGATTGGCTAAAAAAATAAAATAAAAATGACCATATCAGCTTCTAACCCAACTTCCCTCCAAGTCAAATAGAAGAAAATGGAACAAAGCAGATCTTACCTTTGGTTTTCTTGTACCAACCACCTGTAGAACTGAACTCCTATAAAGTTTTGTAGTTTTGTACATGTTGGTACAGAGTGAAAAAGAGTTAATTATATGGTTCCATCTATAATTCATAACAGAAAATATGGGCCTGATTAATCAAAATAAGGAGCGTAAAATTGGACGGCTCAAATAACAATGAAACAAAATCATTCCAGCAGCAGGATGTCCTTCTAGGATAATAGGACAATCCATGACATGTGGAGGTAGCATTATGTAGATGATGCTGTGTTTGCTACGCTGCCTGCAGCATCCAGAGAGACACACAGCAGACGTATGATGCTTCTTTCTGAGAAAAATCACATTTATAAACAGACTATTAATTACTATTAATCTAGATTGTCTGAGAATTTTCCCTCTTATATGTCATAAATAAATTCATGTCTACTGGTTGTGGTGCAAAGATGCTTTTCAGAGGCGATTAATATAAAAACGACAAACCTTGGAAAAACTGGGCCCTATGGGTTAATAATAATAATAATAATAGCATAGACAGACACATTAATTAGTTTTCATCAGAGATATAAGGACATTGTAGAAATATGCACAGATGGGGCTGGAAAACTAGGAGGGTTCATGCAGTGAGTCTCCACAGAACACTTTGGTGTCTGAACAGGCAAATCTGGAGCTGATTGATGGAACAAAAATGTCTTCATTACGGAGTTTTCTAGAACCCAAACAGAACCGGTTAAAGCCTGAGGAAACTGTGGGAGAAATTGGCTCCGATAGGCAGCCAGTCCTGATAAAAGTCATGGAGGAAGGTTCTGTCCGGGTCATCAAACTGCCAGAGGAGAACCAAATGTAAATTCTGATTTATCATTACAAAATTCATTTATCATTTAAGTCCTGATTTATCATGTAAATTCTGATTTATCATGTAAATTCTGATTTATCATTACAAAATGCATTTATCATTTAAGTCCTGATTTATCATATAAGTTCTGATTTATCATGTAAATTCTGATTTATCATTTAAATTATGATTTATCATATAAATTCTGATTTATTATGTAAATTCTGATTTATCATTACAAAATGCATTTATCATTTAAGTCCTGATTTATCATATAAGTTCTGATTTATCATGTAAATTCTGATTTATCATTTAAATTATGATTTATCATATAAATTATGATTTATTATGTAAATTCTGATTTATCGTATAAATTCTGATTTATTATGTAAATTCTGATTTATCATATAAATTCAGATTTATCATTTAAATTATGATTTATCATATAAATTCGGATTTATTATGTATATTTTTTTATCATTTAAATTCAGCTTTATCATATAAATTCTGATTTATTATGTAAATTCTGATTTATCATATAAATTCTTATTTATCATCTTGTTTGCATAAGTAACATTTTTCAACATTGAAACTGAATCTAGTTTGAATAAAGGGGCTCAATGAGTAAATATTATTTAAAGTTTACGTGGATCAGAGCCCGGGGGATATTTTTAATCACCTTATTATATTCAAAAGAATAATAATGACTAGCCTGCCTGGAACGCTTTAAGTCATGGATGACATCACGTTCTCGTTTACAGCAACTCCGAGTATCCCAGACAAATGGAAAGCAGCATAAGGCTAGGCTAGGCTATAGGCTAGGACACCAACCAGCCCCAAAAGAAGTAAGGATAACAATTTGGAGCAGCATATCATTTATTTATTATTACCTTTTCTGTGTTTAAACATCGGTGGTGGCAGAAATTCATAGTTCTATTTATATCCTTTGTAGTAATTCCTGTTTAGTACTTCCTGTCCAGTACTTCCTGTCTCGTACTTCCTGTCCAGTACTTCCTGTTTCATACTTCCTGTCTAGTACTTCCTGTCCAGTACTTCCTGTCTCGTACTTCCTGTCCAGTACTTCCTGTTTCATACTTCCTGTCCAGTACTTCCTGTCCAGTACTTCCTGTTTCATACTTCCTGTCTAGTACTTCCTGTCCAGTACTTCCTGTTTCATACTTCCTGTCTCGTACTTCCTGTCTAGTACTTCCTGTCCAGTACTTCCTGTTTCATACTTCCTGTCTAGTACTTCCTGTCCAGTACTTCCTGTCTAGTACTTCCTGTCCAGTACTTCCTGTTTCATACATCCTGTCTTCCTTCCTTTACTTCCTGTCCTGTACTTCCTTTGTCGTACTTCCTGTCTAGTATACCTTGTCTTGTACTTCCTGTCCAGTACTTCCTGTTTAGTACTTCCTGTCCAGTACTTCCTGTTTCATACTTCCTGTCTAGTACTTCCTGTCCAGTACTTCCTGTCTAGTACTTCCTGTCCAGTACTTCCTGTTTCATACATCCTGTCTTCCTTCCTGTACTTCCTGTCCTGTACTTCCTTTGTCGTACTTCCTGTCTAGTATACCTTGTTTTGTACTTCCTGTCCAGTACTTCCTGTTTAGTACTTCCTGTGCAGTACTTACTGTTTATACTTCCTGTTTCAAAAAAAAAAAAAAAAAGTTAAGTACTTCCTGTCTTGTAGTTCCTGTTTAGTAGTTCCTGTCTCATACTTCCTGTTTAGTACTTCCTGTCTCTTACTTCCTGTCTTTTACTTTCTGTTTAATACTTCCTGTCTCGTACTTCCTGTCTAGTATACCCTGTTAAGTGCTTCCTCTCTTGTACTTCCTTTGTCGTACTTCCTGTCCAGTACATCCTGTTTAGTACTTCCTATCCAGTACTTCATGTTAAGTACTTCCTGTCTAGTACTTCTGGTTAAGTACTTTCTGTCTTATACTTCCTGTCCAGTACTTCCTGTCCATGCTTCCTGTCTCATACTTCCGGTTTTGTACTTCCTTTGTCTTATTGTCGTACTTCCTAGTATCCCCTGTTAAGTACTTCCTGTCTTGTACTTCCTTTGTCGTACTTCCTGTCCAGTACATCCTGTTTAGTACTTCCATTCCAGTACTTCATGTTAAGTACTTCCTGTCCAGTACTTTCTGTTTCATACTTCCTGTCCAGTACCCTACCCTAACCCCTAACCCGAACAGGTCAGAGGTCAACAGGAAGCTGCTGATAGAGCCAGAGGAACAGGTCAGAGGTCAACAGGAAGCGGCTGATAGAGCCAGAAGAACAGGTCAGAGGTCAACAGGAAGCGGCTGATAGAGCCAGAGGAACAGGTCAGAGGTCAACAGGAAGCGGGTGATAGAGACAGAGGAACAGGTCAGAGGTCAACAGGAAGCGGCTGATTGAGCCAAAGGAACAGGTCAGAGGTCAACAGGAAGCGGCTGATAGAGCCAGAGGAACAGGTCAGAGGTCAACAGGAAGCGGGTGATAGAGCCAGAGGAACAGGTCAGAGGTCAACAGGAAGCGGCTGATTGAGCCAAAGGAACAGGTCAGAGGTCAACAGGAAGCGGCTGATAGAGCCAGAGGAACAGGTCAGAGGTCAACAGAAAGCGGCTGATAGAGCCAGAGGAACAGGTCAGAGGTCCACAGGAAGCTTCTTACCCAACTGATCCCTTTCAGGCCTCGCTGAGGAACGTTGGAGCTGCAGATAATGAAGGTGTGCTGACCTGAGCAGGTGGAGGAGAAGCTTCCTGTTGTCAGGGAGCTGGTGATTGGCCTCAGGTGAGATCAGGTGTGAGTTGGGTAAAGGTTTCTTTGCTGATGGTTAATAATCTGTTGATAATCTGCTGGACTTTATCCTGAAACGCTGAGTGTCTCACTGTGAGTCTCTTCAGGCTTCAGAGGCACACAGCTGCAGCTCAGATGGAGGAGGACACGCAGGTAAGAAGATTCTGATTGGTAGCTGCTTCTTGTCCTGTTTGGAGACATTCACACGTTCTTCTGGAGCCCAGGCTCTCAGATCAACTTTAGTTAAACTCTGATCTTGTTACGTTTCCTGTTTTAATCACATTAAAGCTCCGAGTCTGAACCAGATTCTCTGGGGAAAACTGTTGTGTATCTGTGATGAAGAAAAACACACAAACAGCTCAGCTTCAGGTGTAGCGCACCTTCTGGACACACCTGGACAAACACCTAGGAGCAGGTGTGCATACCTGTGTGTTCTGAGAAACATTTGCATCTTCCTGGAACTGGTAGAGGGGTTGGTTTGCTCTGATGTGGGTCACAGTGACACAGTCAGCCATTTATGGTCCATGCTGATGATTTACAGATTTCCTGCATTCCACCATAACCAGGAATGAAATGCATCAGCAATGACCCCTGAGTATGGGTCAAAGGTCATCTCCAGACCATCTGAAGACTCTACAGCAGGTTAAAGGTGAAAGGTCAGGACCCTGAACCACTGTAGCTGTTTGGAAAGGTTGGAAAACCCCCTCTCTGTAGAAACAAGATGGCAGCAGGTGTGGGTGGGGAGGCAGGGGTATGGAGGACCGTTCCTGCCAAAATAATGATAAATAAATATGATTATACGTACATATTTATTCCCACATTTTTTATTTATTTATATACACTCACTGGCCACTTTATAAGGTTCACCATGCTAGTTCCGGGTTTGACCCCCTTTGCCTTCAGAACCGCCTGAATTCAAGTTACTAGAAACATTCCTCAGAGATGTGAACAGTGAAATCGATGGCGCATGAATAAAAAGGAGCAGAAACAAAGTTTAACACTTCATGTCTTTTTTCTAAAGTCTTTCCACATCCACTCACTGGCCACTTTATTAGGTCAACCTTTGCCTTCAGAACCGCCTTGATCCTTGGTGGAAAAGATTCAACAAGTTACTAAAAACATTCCTCAGAGATGTTGGTCCATATTAACATGATAGCATCACACAGTTCCACCACATCCCAAAGCTGCCCTATAGGACTGAGATCTGGTGACTATGGAGGCCGTCTGAGTACAGAGAACTCATCATCATGTTCTAGAAAGCAGTCTGAGATGGTTGGAGCTTTATGACATGGAGAATTATCCTGCTGGAAGTAGCCATCAGAAGATGGGATGTACATGGTCAGCAACAATACTCAGGTAGGCTGTGGTGTTGAAACCATGATCAGTTGGTACTAAGGGGCCCAAAGTGTGTAAGAAAATGTCCCCCACACCATGACACCTCCAACACCACCAGCAGCCTGAACCGTTGATCCAAGGCAGGATGGATCCATGCTTTCATGATGGTGACACCAAATTCTGACCCGACCATCAGAATGATGCAGCAGAAATCCAGACTCATTTTTCCTTCTTCTATTGTCCAATGTTGTTCCAACCTGGTGGGGTTATCTGCTGCTGTAGCCCATCTGCATCAAGGTTCCACATGTTCTGTGTTCAGAGATGATCTTCTGCATACTTTGGTTGGAACCAGTGGTTATAAGAGTTACTGTTACCTTTCTATCAGCTCCAACCAGTCTGCCCGTTCTCTCTGATTTCTGGCATCAACAAGGCTTCATCACCCACAGAACTACTGCTACTGGATATTTTCCCTTTTTCTGATTATTCTCTGTAAACCCAGATATGGTTGTGGGTAAAAATCCCAATAGATCAGCAGTTTCTGAAACACAGACCTGGTACCTGGCACCAACAACCATGCCTCGTTCAAAGTTTGGTTTGAACTGCAGCAGATCATCTTCACCATGTCTACATGCATTCAGCTGCTGCCATGCCATTGGCTGAAATTCGTGTTAACGAGCAGTAGGTGTGCCTAATAAATTGACCAGTGAGTGTATATGTGTATATAGTTGACAAATGTTCAGTTAGTTCCAGCGGAGCACGAAATCAGCCTCCAGAACATTTAAACCTCCATGAGAAATCTTCTGTCTGACACAAAAATCCTAAACCTGCTGACGATAAACTGCAACAATCCCACTATTTAGTTATGAGCAAATGGGTGAACATTACTGACATCAGCTTACCATCTCACATTGTGTATCTTTTGCATTCACTGCTATTTTCTCCCTCTCCTCAAACTGCCTGCCTGCCACCGTAGCATTAGAGCTAGGAACCATATATCTGCCTATTTAGCTGCTAGCCAGGGGAGACGGTAGCAGAATTAGCATTAGCATTGTGTAGAGCGTGTAACCTCAGCACAAATTGTAAAATAAGAAACATTTTAACTGAAAAATAACATAATCCACCACAAATGTTAATATCCGATTTTAGGAATATTTTAATTTGGGCTGAAGCTCCCTAAAGTGGACCTAACGACGTCAGCGGCTCTGAGTATGAAGTGTTAAAACAACACGTAATATATGCCTTATTTCTTATAGCAATGGCTTGCCATACAGCTGGAGTGGTGCAGACTGGTTGCCTAGGATACAGAAACAATAAAATTAAAGATTAAAAAATAGATTGACGCGATTAAAAAGCATAGCGAGCTAAAAATTGTTGTAATTAATGAATCCCAATAATTTGGCATCCCTAGTTTGGATAATTATATAGAAATTACTTTTCCTGTAAAGTGCCTTGAGATGACATTTGTTGGGAATTGGTGCTATAGAGATAAAGTGAATTGAGCTCTGAAGACCAGTGGTGCTCATATCGGTGCAGCCGAAGCTCTCATCAGTGGGACAGAGGAGGAGCAGCTGTTGGTGAAGTTCCTAAAGCAGAAAGATCTTCCACTATTTTACCTTCATTATATGATAAATGGCCTGGGTTCATATTTCATTTCTTCAGAGAGAGAACTTCCAGTCATTCACACGTTTATCATGGTGAGCTATAGGAACAGTGCGGACTGGCCTTCTGATTGCCACCAGCAGCTAAGGTGGGTAAACTGCCTTGCTCAAGGACACAGCAGCCGAAATGGCCATGGCTTTTTACTTCCAATTCATTCAGTGTGGGCAGGGTTCATCGCTCATTAGCAAACCAAATGCAAAGCTTCTTCTCATCTCATCAGGGATGTAGTGCTAGTGAGATGTTTGTGAGTTTTGGGGTTCCCTCTTGTGGTGCTGTAATCTGGAACTTAATCCACAGATTTATGTGTAGGACATCAAAATGATGCAATACCATACTCAGGAACTTAGCTAATCCTCAGCTCGTAGCTTCTTTTCCAGGATGTGGAACCATGGGCCGTCATTCTTGTATAACTTTTGAGTTGAGTGAGGTCGTTTTTTGACCCTCATAGGATTTATCTAGTTTTTTTATTTTATTGTGGATGTCATTAAGTCTGTGTGTTTTGTTTTGTAATTGTATGTATTTATTTCCTATGTTTGTTTTTGTTGTTTGGTGTTTTTTGTTTTTAAGCTATGGACCCTGCTACGGCATGTGTCTTTAATAAAGATTATCTATTTCAATTCAATTTCATTTCAGTTTATTTATATAGCGCCGTTTCACAACAGATGTCAACTCAAGGCACTTTACAAGTAGAGTTATTACAATACAATGTTTAATTTAGGAATTAGAGAACCACAAAAGATTGCGTCGTGTATTTCTCAGCAATCTCTCACACTGAGCAAGCATGAAGCGACATTGGGAAGGAAAAACTCCCTTTTAACAGGAAGAAACATCCAACAGAACCAGGCTCAGCACAAGCGGTCATCTGCAGAGACCGTCTGTGGTTTGGAGAATACAGAACAGAGACACAGAAAGAGCAATAGAACTGATGCAGAAGCAGAAGTTGGTAGCAGGACGTGGAGAACGTTCCTCTTCTGGAATGCCATCTTAGTCAGGGTCGTCAGGCAGGGCGGGTCAGGAGCACCTACTGTAGGAAGAGACTAAGGCCACGTCCACACTAAGCTGGACAACGCCTTAAACGTATAATTATTTAGTCTACACCCCCCTATCGTCCACACTGACCCGGCGTCGTTTAAGGTCTGTAGCCGGATAACTATTAGCCGGGTAAGAGAGCCGTGTAAAACTTAATTCAACGGCTAAACGAGCTGGTGTGGACAGCTTCCCCAGATAATGAAAGGAAGTGGCGTCAATGAATGCTGCGTCAATAACAATACAACACTACAGACAAAGACAACAGCGAAGAGTAATAAATCGATCTGGTCGTCTGTCCACACCAAAAACTCCTTCTGAGCAGCTATTGTTCTCTTTGGTTAACGGGACAAGCAGATATGTACTGTACTGTACAGCTTCTTGTATATATTATGTAGGTGCTGGCGTCACGTAGATTATACGCGTGTTCAGTGCGACTTTTCGCGCATGCCCAGTATTTGCACAGGTCGGTATGGGATTGCGCAATCATGGGAACTTAAACGGACCTTAAACGGGGCATAAATGCTCGTGTTGAGTGGATAACATTAGGCGTCTAACTCCCCGTATAACCTTATCGGCTTAGTGTGGACGTAGCCTAAGAGAAAACAGGTTAGCGCTTGAATTGACAGCACATCATGCAGTTGGGGAGAAGTAGGAGAGAAAGTAGGAACAGACCCTAATAATGTCCTCCAACAGCCTAGCCTAAAGCAGCATAGCTACTAACATTAACCTGTCTCCTAGCTACTAGGAGACCTAGCTACCAACACTTTCTACCCTGACTACTAACATTAACCTGTCTCTTCCTATCTACCTGTCTACACTGACTCTAACTACCTATAAACATATCTCTAACTGTAAGCTTTGTCAAAGAGGAAAGTTTTTAGCCTAGTTTTAAAGATAGACAAATTGTCTGCTTCACGAACCAACCCTGGGAGCCGGTTCCATAGGAGGGGAGCCTGATAGCTGAAAGATCTGCCACCCATTCTACTTTTAGAAATCCTAGGAACTACCAGTAAACCTGCAGTCTGAGAGCGAAGGTCTCTGTTAGGAACATATGGAACAATCAGGTCTCTTATGTATGATGGAGCTAGATTATTAAGGGCTTTATATGTCAGAAGGAGGATCTTAAATTATATTCTAGACTTTACTGGGAGCCAGAGAAGAGAAGCTAAAACAGGGGAAATGTGATCTCTTCTTTTAATATTCATCAGAATCCTAGCAGCAGCATTTTGAACTAACTGAAGACTTTTAATTTTATTCTGTGGACTACCTGATAATAGACAGTTACAGTAATCCAGCCTTGAAGTAACAAAGGCATGGACTAGTTTTTCAGCATCATTCCTGGACAGGATGGTTCTAATTTTTGCAATATTCCTAAGGTGAAAAAAGGAAATCCTACAGACTTCTTTAATGTAAGTTCTAAATGACATATCTTGGTCAAAAATGACACCGAGGTTTTTTGCTTTATTACTGGAGGCTAATTTAATGCCGTCCAGGTGAAGGGGCTGACTAAGTAGTTTCTTTTTCAGAGCTTCCGGTCCAAAGACGACAACTTCTGTTTTATCAGAATTCAGAAGCAAGAAGTTTAGAGTCATCCAAGTTTTTATGTCTTCCAGACATGCCTGTAGTCTACCTAACTGATTGGATTCATCAGGATTTATGGATAGATATAGCTGTGTATCATCTGCATAACTATGGAATTTTATCCCATGCTGCCTAATTATTTTACCAATAGGAAGCATATATATAGTAAAAAGGATCGGCCCAAGCTGATCTGTCTGTCTGTCTGTCTGTCTGTCTGTCCGTCCGTCCGTCCGTCCGCCCGCCCGTCCGTCCGTCCGTCCGTCTATCTATCTATCTATCTATCTATCTATCTATCTATCTTAAAGAACCGCTGCAGACCTTCAAAAGTTAGATTTGTCCCTCATCCAGTAAAACTCGGTAACGAGGTTGAAATACCTCCTCAGGATGCAGGTCAGTGGAATAAAGGGCTGCTAATGACCTGGATCAGGTAGCACAACACTGGACCTCAAGGAGTGGAGGTGAAACTGATGATGTAGAACATCTGTTGATTAAGCGGTTCCTTCTCTCAGCTTGTTATTACAACTCTCTGTGTTTTTGCTGCTACCTAACCCTAGCACCCCCTTTGTTCTACCTGAAACACCTGGATCAACCTGCTATACCTGTGCTTCCTCAGAGTCAAGATCACCTGGAGGATGGACGAGTCCACAAGTCGAGAAAGGCTATAAACCAGCCAATCAGAGCGGAGAAGGCGGGGCTAGATATGATTTACACCATTGAAGACGTCCCACCATGGTACCTGTGCATCCTGCTGGGACTACAGGTGAGACTTGGATTAAGTTATCCGGTTCTACACGGTGTGTTCTGCATTATCAGCCAATCAACTCTTTATTCCACCAATGCTTGGTTATCAATCACTAGCTCTATTCCCCTGGGAGCTCAGAGTGTCTCAGAGGAGCTGCAGTGTTGCCCAGAGTGTAATTACGTTTGATTCTAATTAAATATTAAATCTACTATAGGTTTTAAAAAAAACTTTAAAAAACTCAGCTGTTCACTCCCCCGCCCAACCCCAAAAAAATACCTCTAATAATAGTTTAAAAAAAGAAAGAGATAGAAGAATTGGATGCAGACAAGAGAATTCAGATAGAAAGTTGTAGTGAGACTGAACCATAAACCTTCAGGCTCCTCTCCTGTGGAACCAGCTCCCAGGTTTAGTCCATCAGGCAGGATGAGGGATTGCTGAGGAATTGCTGTGGTTGGAGTCTGTATGATCAGGAACCTCACATCAATGACTCAGCACAATCTGCTGGGATTCCTTACATGGAAAACTTTTAACTGATTGGAATGTTTGGATGATTGGAATAAAATGTGTTTTGTTGTAAAAGCAGCTTGAAATGACATTTGTTGTGAAATAAATAAATTGAACTGAAGGTTTCCTCTTTTCTGATTGGTTCACAGCATTACCTGACATGTTTCAGTGGCACTGTCGCAGTCCCGTTTCTTCTGGCCGAAGCAATGTGTGTTGGACGAGACCAAAACACTGTGAGTCAGCTGATCGGAACCATTTTCACCACCGTCGGAATCACAACTCTGATCCAGACCACCGTGGGAGTCAGGTAAGCCTGAGGAGCTCACCTGAGCCTCACGTTCTGGAGAAGCTGAGCTTAATCTTTACACTGAGGTGTCTCTGCCTTTCTAGACTTCCTTTGTTTCAGGCCAGTGCTTTTGCCTTCCTGATTCCTGCTCAGGCAATCCTCAGCTTGGACCGGTGGAAATGTCCCAGTGATGGTAAGTATCATCTTCTAAGCACTGATGCTTTGTTTCTTTGAGGAAAACACATGGTGAACATGTCATTTCTGGATTTCATCTGCAGATGTCATTTATGGGAACTGGAGTCTTCCCCTTAACACCTCTCACATCTGGCACCCTCGGATCAGAGAGGTATGATGCTCTGGGTCAAGGCTTTTTTATTTCGAGCCACATTAAGATCATGAATGTCATCAAAGGGCCAGTTGTAGCAGATTGTACTGATAAAACAACCCATAAACAATATAAAAATATTCATAGTTAAATATCTGCATTTGAGGAGTAAATCTTACAATGTAAAAATTACAACATTTTTTCACATTGATGTATTTTAGCACTGTACAAATTTGAATTGATTGATGAAATAACATTTAAGCACCCAACTGTTATCATGAAGGTTCTATAAAAGTGGCCGTCTGGACTCTATAGGGCCGGTTTTGACCCGAAGGCCTTGAGTTTGACACACCTGGTCTAGGTGGTCAGGAGGCTGGATGTAAATCAGGATTGAGGATAATATAAGGGACCATTAACAACGTGATACCAGTTATGACCTGATACCAGTACACCTGATATACTTTGAGTGGAACCTCCGGATCAGGAAGCTGTATTTTATGTGAGAACTCAGCCTTTCAAACACCTGGGGTCTCATTTATAAAACATTGCGTAGAATCCCTACTAAAAGTGTACGTACGACCAAAACAAAAAGTTTGCGTACCCCAAAAAGATTTCTGATTTATAAAACCATGCCTACGCACAGGTGTAAGGAATTTCCCTTTATAAATCACAGTCTTCTTGGAAGTTTGCGCACGTGAATTTGGCTCATATCCCGCCCTGAACACGCCCAAATCCGGCTATAAAAGGTCGATGCAAAGCAGGACATGAATATTGATGCATATGAAGAAGAGGGAAATTTGGCAACAACAAAAGAAAAACAAGAAGATAAACTTTACGGAGATGTTGATTGAAGTGCTAGTTGGTGAAGTGGAGGCTAGAAGAGACATTTTATTTGGTGGACACAGCAGCGGTGTCACAAATAAAATGAAGAACTGTGAGGGGCAGCATGTGGCGTCTGTAGTGCAGACTGTCAGTGAAACTGACAGCACGGTACCCGAAATAAAAAAAATTTAAAAAAGTGGTCGGACCTCAAAGTCGAGGAAAAAAAAAACGTTGCCTCCAACCGCCAGAGTGGGTCTGCTACTGGAGGGGGTCCGTGTTCACCTGAGCTGACACATTGCTATCTTAAATGATACAATAAAAATTTTACATCCTGGCCGATCCTTGGTTTGGGAACCCGGACATTGCTGCAAATTGCATCTTAATTTCGGCCTGCTCCCCCACAGTATATATGGAAACGTGATGTATCGCCTGCTTATCTTAATGATCCCATCCAAGACTGCAGGCATTATTGCGCTCAGGGACGGCAGATGATTCAGTTATTAATTGACACACAGTCCCGGCCCTTTTATCTGAGTTTAAGGTTTTCAGATACATTTTATGTATCTATTTTAATATAGAAAAATGTTTGTAGAAGAGCTATAGCTCACTGCAAAGCTACAATATAGATATCATTGCTTGTTTGGATGTTTATAATAAGATGAATCCATAATTAATGTTTGGTGTGAGGTGAAATGACATGTGTGAGAGGAGTATTATGCAGTCTGACTGCAGTTCACCACCTCAGCAATTACGTCGTTGATTCCCTCATCTCCAAAATGTCCGTATGCACGGGTCAGAGTTGGCGTACAGGTGCGCACATTTTCCCGTCAAGTCTGTTTTTTATAAATCACAACTTTTGCTCTGAAAGTGGCGTACGCCAGTTTCAGGCCCCGTTTTGTGCGTACGCAACGTTTATAAATGAGACCCCAGGTTATTTCTGAGATCTCCAACATGCGTTTAGACTGCTGAACTTTAAACTGGTTTAGACTCAGTACTTGGTTTGATGGACAGAATGTTAAAGTACTGCTAACTCTGGACTGGGATAGAACTGGACCTCTGCTCCTCTACATTGTTGGTTTGTGCAGAAGTTAGCAGGTTTTGTTCCACGTCTGATTATACGATACATTCTTCAATCTTTTCAGACCTCAGATTAGCTTAAAACGTCCTTGTGAATTCAGTTCTGATCCATTTTGATATTTCATAGAACACAGTCCTGTCAGTGTGTTATTTTGTCTGGATAGAGTTACTGTATGTGACCTCTTGACCCCCAGTCAGCCACTAGAACCCTTTTCCTGTTGGGTTCATGGAGGTCTAACGGTATCTGTTATGTTTCTGTCTTCAGTAGGATTGTTTGGTGAACTCACTGTTTGTTTGCAGATTCAGGGAGCCATCATCATGTCCAGTGCCATAGAGGTTGTTATTGGTTTGTGTGGATTACCTGGTCTGCTGTTGGAGTACATTGGTCCTCTCACCATCACACCAACCGTCTCCCTGATCGGCCTGTCTGTCTTCACCACTGCCGGAGACAGAGCCGGGTCCCACTGGGGCCTGTCTGCTTTGTAAGAACCCTTTCGTCTGTTAACCTATCAGCATATCTGGACCGTTCCACCTGTGTTCTTTATATTTAAGTAAAATCAAACATGTGGCCCTTAACAGACATGTATTTTTCTCTTGTTAGAGCTCCTTTAGGTGTTTAAGTATTTAATGGACACATGTTTGGCCAAACATGGAGGGACAGAGTGTACTGACCAAAATGTCTCTACTGCAAAGCCTTAAATAGTGTTTAGCAATCTGTGTTTATCTTCTAACAGCATGAGCTCAGCCTCTGTGTCCAGGGTTTCTTTTTCTTTCCTCCCTCCCTGGAGAACCGGTCAGCACTGGTTCTGATTACGTGTCCTAGCTGCCTTCTGTTTTCTCTACATGACCGTCTGTCCTGAGAATGTAACTAATGAAATCCACCTCTCTGTTCAGGTGTATGTTACTGATTGTGCTGTTTGCTCAGTACCTGAGGACCACGTCGCTCCCTGTTCCTTTTTACAGTAGAAGAAAAGGACTGACTTCCACCAGAGTTCAGATCTTCAAGATGTTTCCTGTAAATAAGACTCCACAGAGGTTGTGATGTCAGTGATGATGTCAGGTAGTGATGTAATCCTCTGGGGTTTATTATTCCCAGATCATCCTGGCCATAATGTTGGTCTGGCTTGTCTGTTACATCCTAACTTTGACTGACCTGCTCCCTAATGACCCGGACCGGTATGGACACAAAGGACGAACCGACGCTCGTGGGGACATCATGACATCAGCACCCTGGTTCAGGATGCCCTACCCATGTAAGAGATTAGCCCAGGGAAGGCTCCTAGCATAACGCTGGTGGCACTGATGATGATCTCTGATAGGTCAGTGGGGATTGCCGGTAGTGACCGTTGCTGGAGTGTTGGGGATGCTGAGTGCAACCACGGCGGGTATTGTGGAGTCCATAGGAGACTACTATGCCTGTGCCCGTCTGTCGGGGGCCACACCGCCCCCAGTTCATGCTATCAACAGGTGAGAGTGGAAGTCGACGGTTAGGCTCCGCCCCTTCAGTGTTAGCTTTGTTCATGTGTTGCCTTTTGTTGTTTGTTTCAGGGGGATCTTCACTGAAGGCATCTGCTGCATCATTGCAGGTCTGTTAGGGACCGGAAACGGATCAACCTCCTCCAGTCCCAACATTGGTGTCCTTGGAATCACCAAAGTAAACATTTTCACCAGAATGAATGAGGGTCATTTTTCTTCTGGTCATATTACATCAAGGTTTACTTCTTCTATAATAATAACAGCTCCTTGATTTAGTGGTTAGAAATATATTTCCTGATTGTGTATACTGTTACTGAATGTACCTGGGCCAAATGGTTAATTTATTACTATTTCTGGATTTACCGATCATATGTTTAATGTTTTCTTTCATTTAAATTCCACGTTTATTTATTTAGTGTCAATTCACAACTAACATTGTCTCACTGCATGTAGGAGCCATGCTTGCTGCTTCCTTTACTTTATGACCTCTAAGGGATTTCAACCTTAGTTTTATGTACTAATTATTGTAGATGCAGGCACTGGCTGATTTAACATCAACTGTAATTCTGTTTAGTTGATGCTGATAAGAAAGTTCTGCTGTACTTATTCTACAACTACCGGTCTGATCTCAGTTCTACCAGAAATGGAAAACAAATGGATGAGAAGTCCTCGCAGTGGGAAAGATAACACAGAGGTTCTTTATTACCAAAGCCCAGATTCAGTGATTGGCTAAGCAGCTTATATTCTTCAATTCTGGTCCAAAGGGGACAACTTGTCTTCTTGAAAGAGGACATTACTGTTTAGATACTTGATTAGCAACTGTTTTTTAGAAAAAGGACTGAAGATTAAATATAAGTCTATAATTTATTAAATCACCTTGATTTAGATCATGTTTTTTTAAGTCAAAATCTAGTTACAGCTACATTAAAGTACTTATTATTTAATCTTGAAGGTCGTTGCTAATCAGCCACACAGTGAAGTACTTTGGTACTGGTACTGTTGACCAGCATGGACATGTATATTTTTTGTTTTAAATGATGCTAAGTTTGTGCTTTACTGCTGCTTAAATAAGTGATCTTCGAAAAACCGGTTATTTCAAAAACCAGGCAGTTCAATCTGCTTTACAATAATAATAAAAATACATAAAACACAACAATAGAGACAGAAAACATGACTTATATAAAACATATGACAGCTATTATTAATTGCTTACTCAAAAGCTCTAAGCAGTTTTTATCTCTGATCTAAATCATCTCAGTGTCTCTGCAGCTTTACTTTCTCCTGGTAGTTTGTTCCAGATTTATGGAGCATAGAAACTAAAAGCTGCTTCTCCATGTTTGGTTCTGGTTCAAGGGACGATCAGTAAACTAGAGATGGAGGATCTGAGTGGTCTGGTGGTTGCTATGGTGACAGCAGATCTCCAACATATTTTGGTGCTAAACCAGTCAATGATTTATAAACTAGTAGGAGTATTTAGAAGTCTATTCTCTGAGCTACAGGGAGCCAGAGGAAGGACTTTAGAACTGGGGTGATGTGTTCTACTTTCTTGGTTCTAGTGAGAACACGAGCAGCAGTGTTCTGGATCAGATGCAGCTGTCTGATTGATTTTTTAGGTAGACCTGTGAAGATACTGTTGCAGTAATCAATCAGATATGAGAAAATTATGGGATATCTATCCATTGATTTACACAGTGCATTTTCTTAGGTTTTGGATGGGTTCAAAGTCGCCTGCTGACATTATAATGTAAAGCTGAGAATCATCTGCATAGTTATGGTAACTAATATTATTGCTTGTTACAATCTTCTATAACTAGATAATGTCTTCAAACCCGGATAGACCCAATTTGCTCCTCCATAGATGCTTGTTAGCAGCTCATGTAGATGTCTGTTTGTGTTTAAACTACTGACCTTGTGTACAGGTGGGCAGCAGA
This sequence comes from Apricaphanius iberus, assembly GCA_028564705.1. NCBI lineage: Eukaryota > Metazoa > Chordata > Actinopteri > Cyprinodontiformes > Aphaniidae > Apricaphanius > Apricaphanius iberus. Next base: position 126,025 of record JAPXFQ010000381.1, on the reverse strand, counting down.
CGGGTGGTGCAGTTTGGAGCTGGGATCATGTTTATCTTAGGGGCAGTTGGAAAGTTTACAGCCCTGTTTGCCTCTCTGCCAGATCCCATTCTTGGAGGAATGTTTTGCACATTGTTTGGTGAGCTAAAGGTTTATTCTGTTCTTCCTTTAGGTGAGTCGATGAGACCACATTAATCCAGGTGTTTTGGTACCCCTCAGGTATGATCACAGCCGTTGGGCTATCGAACCTGCAGCTGGTTGATCTGAATTCTTCCAGAAATCTTTTTGTTCTTGGGTTCTCAATGTTCTTTGGCCTAACGCTGCCAACATACCTGGACACACACCCAAATGCTATCAGAACAGGTGAGTCTGTCTTTACCTGAGGATGTCTGTTTGTTTGTGTTCATTTAACTCTACAACACGGCAGAAACATTTTAAAAAAATGTCATCAGTACCTTTGGTCTTTACCTTGAGTCCTACAGCTTTTCTCAGGTGGGGGGGGGGCCCAGTCTGCACAGTTCAAACATTAAATGTTTGGGGAAGACTTACTCCATCAGAGCTTCCTCATCCAAGGAGAGAAGCTTAATCATTACTGTCTCTGTTCACATGCAGCCAGTGCCCCCACGGGGCCCCATGGGGCCCTATGCTTCTGCCCAGTATTTGCTGCTGATAACAGTTCACCAACACCACCTATAAATGAAAACACTTTCTTTATCTGCTAACTTCTGACAATGATTAAGTGTAAATGTCATTTTAGATCTTTTTTTTTATTCCACGACTCAACCAATGTTCTCTTGTCAGTTCTTATGTTACAATGACTAACTTTGATATATAAATTCACTTTTTAAAATTTCACATAATTTAATTACAGAGCCCTCTCCACCTAAGTTTAACTTTTCTTATTCAACGAGGAGTAGCCAGAGGGGAGGTGGAACTGCTTTTATAAGTTAATCAACTCTTTCTGCCAAACCTGTTTTATTTAATCATTTTACCACCTTTGAATACACTCCCTCTGTTTTTAGCACTCCTCAGATTTTCTAATCTTTTACTCTTTATCATTATGTTAAAACGCACGATAACAATGTACTACTTCTGCTAACATGCTAATATCTAAATAGCTAAATCTCCTGGTAGCTAAATCTCCTGTTGGCTAAATCTTCTGGTAGCTAAATCTCCTGGTAGCTAAATCTCCAGGACGCTAAATCTCCAGGTAACTAAATCTCCCGTTAGCTAAGTCTCTCGGTAGCTAAGTATCTCGGTAGCTAAGTGTCTCTGTAGCTAAATCTCCTGGTAGCTACAACTCCCTGTAGCTAAATATCATGGTAGTTAAATCTCCTGGTAGCTAAATCTCTCAGTAGCTAAATATCCTGGTAGCTAAATCTCTCGGTAGCTAAATCTCCCGGTAGCTAAATCTCCCGGTAGCTAAATCTCCCGGTAGCTAAATCTCCCAGTAGCTAAATCTCTCAGTAGCTAAATCTCCTGGTAGCTAAATCTCTCAGTAGCTAAATCTCCCGGTAGCTAAATCTCCTGGTAGCTACAACTCCTGGTAGCTAAATATCATGGTAGTTAAATCTCCCAGTAGCTAAATCTCTCAGTAGCTAAATCTCCCGGTAGCTAAATCTCTCAGTAGCTAAATCTCTCAGTAGCTAAATATCCTGGTAGCTAAATCTCTCGGTAGCTAAATCTCCGGTAGACTACATATCCCGTTAGCTAAAATCTCCCGGTAAGTAATCTACAGTAGCCTAATCTCTCAGTTAGCTAAATCTCCTGGTCTGCTTTGCTGCTAGTCAGAGCTAAAAATCTCCTGGTAGCTACAACTCCTGGTAGCTAAATATCATGGTAGTTAAATCTCCCAGTAGCTAAATCTCTCAGTAGCTAAATCTCCCGGTAGCTAAATCTCTCAGTAGCTAAATCTCCCGGCAGCTAAATCTCCTGGTAGCTACAACTCCTGGTAGCTAAATATCATGATAGTTAAATCTCCCAGTAGCTAAATCTCTCAGTAGCTAAATCTCCCGGTAGCTAAATCTCCCGGTAGCTAAATCTCTCAGTAGCTAAATCTCCCAGTAGCTAAATCTCTCAGTAGCTAAATGTCCCGGTAGTTAAATGTCCTGGTAGCTAAATCTCTCAGTAGCTAATTCTCCCGGTAGCTAAATCTCCTGGTAGTTAAATATCATTGTAGCTACAACTCCTGGTAGCTAAATCTCTCAGTAGCTAAGTGTCCCGTTAGCTAAATCTCCCAGTAGCTAAATCTCCTGGCAGCTAAATCTCTCAGTAGCTAAATCTCCCGTTAGCTAAATCTCCCAGTAGCTAAATCTCCCGGTAGCTAAATCTCCTGGTAGCTAAATCTCTCAGTAGCTAAATCTCCTGGTGCTACAAATCCTGGTAGCTAAAATATCATGGTAGTTAAATCTCCTGGTAGCTAAATCTCTCAGTAGTAAATATCCAGTAGCATATACATCTCCCAGTAGCTAAATCTCCCGGTAGCTAAATCTCCCCGGTAGCTAAATTCTTCCTCAGTAGCTAAATTCCAGTAGTAAATCTCTCAGTAGCTAATGTCCCGGTAGTTAAAAGTTGGTAGCTTAAATCTTCTGTAGCTAATTTCTCCCGGTAGCTAAATCTTCTGGTAGTTAAATATCATTGTAGCTACAACTCCTGGTAGCTAAATCTCTCAGTAGCTAAGTGTCCCGTTAGCTAAATCTCCCAGTAGCTAAATCTCCTGGTAGCTAACACTCACCCAGAGAAAATGACTCACTTCCAAACAATAAATCAATCAAGCTTTGATGAAATTATTGACAAACTAAGCTCTGCCACCTGCTGCTTAGATATCTTACCAACAAATTTTCTAAAAAAAGGTCCTCCCATCCATCAGAATGGATCTTATCAAAATAGTTAACTCATCGCTCCTATCAGGTGTTTTCCCCAAAGCCCTAAAAACAGCAGTTATCAAACCAATACTAAAGAAGAAGAACCTAGACAGCACTTTGATGCAAAACTACAGACCAATCTCTAATCTCCCATTTATCGGTAAAATTATTCAAAAAGTTGTGTTCCAGCAGCTAAACAGCTTCCTAGCAATGAACAAACGCCTTGATGTTTATCAGTCTGGTTTTCGTAGATACCACAGCACAGAGACTGCCCTCGTCAAAGTTTTTAATGACATCCGTACAAATACTGACCATGGAAAAACAACAGTGCTGGTACTGTTAGACCTCAGTGCGGCGTTTGACACTGTTGATCATGATATATTACTGGAACGTCTAGAGAGCTGGGTCGGACTCTCTGGTACAGTACTCGACTGGTTCACATCTTACCTCAAGAACAGGAACTTCTTTGTATCAGTTAGCCAGTTCTCATCACAAAACACAGAAATAACATGTGGGGTCCCCCAGGGCTCCATCCTGGGGCCCCTCCTATTTAGCATCTATATGCTTCCGCTTAGCCAGATTATAACCGCAAACCATGTTAAATACCACAACTATGCTGAGGACACTCAGCTTTATATCTCAGTGTCACCAGATGATGTTGAACCCATCCAAATCCTCAATAAATGCATTGAGCAAATTAACAGCTGGATGTCCCATAATTTCCTACAACTGAACAAAAACAAAACTGAAGTGCTTCTCTTTGGACCCAAAAAAGATTGATTAAATATCAGTAAACAGCTTCAGTTGGTCCAACTAGAAACTACTGCCCAGGCCAGAAATCTAGGTGTAATAATGGACTCAGACCAGAACCTCCAGGGTCACATAAAGGCAATAACAAGGTCAGCTTTCTATCACCTGAGGAACATTTCTAGGATTAAAGGAATGATGACACAAGGAGACCTAGAAAAACTCATCCATGCGTTTATCTCTAGCCGCCTTGATTACTGTAACAGTATCCTCACAGGTCTACCTAAAAAATCAATCAGACAGCTGCAGCTGATCCAGAACGCTGCTGCTCGTGTTCTCACAAGAACCAGGAAAGTAGAACACATCACCCCAGTTCTAAAGTCCTTACACTGGCTCCCTGTAGCTCAGAGAATAGACTTCAAAGTGCTTTTATTGGTATATAAATCACTGAATGGTTTAGCACCTGAGTACATTAGAGATCTGCTATCATGGTACAAACCATCCAGATCACTCAGGTCCTCCAGCTCTAATTTACTGATCGTCCCTAGAACCAGAACCAAACATGGAGAAGCAGCTTTTAGTTTCTATGCTCCTCATCTCTGGAACAAACTACCAGGAGAATGTAAAGCTGCAGAGACACTGAACTCTTTTAAGTCTAAAATTAAAACGTATCTATTTAAACTTGCTTATGAGTAACTGCTTTTTTTTTTTTTTTTTATTGTAAACATTTGATCTTTATATTATTTTATTGTTGTCGTTTTAATTTCTATATTTTATTCTATCTTTTAGCTTTATTTTTAAGTGATTGTGTATTAATTACGTGGATTTGTTCCTTACAATATCTTTTCTTACTGATTGATTACTGTTAAACTTATATGATTTGTAATCATGTGGTTTCATTATCACTGAATCATGTAAAGCACCTTGAATTACCTTGTGTTGAAAGTGTGCTATAGAAATAAAATTGCCTTGCCTTGCCTTGCCTTGCTAAATCTCTCAGTAGCTAAATCTCCCGTTAGCTAAATCTCCCAGTAGCTAAATCTCCCGGTAGCTAAATCTCTCAGTAGCTAAATCTCCCAGTAGCATAATCTCCCAGTAGCTAAATCCCCTGGTAGCTAAATCTCTCAGTAGCTAAATCTCCCAGCAGCTAAACCTTCTGGCCTATGGAGCTCGCCGTGAGCCTCCCAACTCATCAGCGGGCGGCGATGGCTCGATCCAAACAGACTGCAGATCAGATGAGACGACCTGCTGAATTTCAGCATATTACTAAGCAGAGGAAAATAAACTTTTTTTTTTACCTCAGTAGTGAAGAGGGAATAGTGCAGCATCTGACTGGTGGGCGTGTGGCGTACAGAAGCTTGCCTGGTGTAGTTCTGGCTCCAGGCTCAGTGTGAGGCCTGTAACGGCCCGGTCATTGTTTCACATTACACTTTTCTAAATTTTTGTAAACTGATATAGTGTGAGAGTTGTGTTACAGTTAGCCAAGCAAAGGAAAGAAACTTCCATATTATATAATTTTAATGAGCAAGCCCCTAAATTGTGCCGATTCTCCCCGACCACTGCTGCAATCACTGAAACAAACGAGGTTAATGTGCAGACAGACAGATGTTTTGAAACTGTAGGTAGGCTGGTAAAAACAGAATGCAACACTGCTGCCTTCATTACTTTATAATCCAGGCTCTCATTGGTCCATGAACCGGCACAAAGTCCTCAGCTTTCCCCACCAACGTATCCCACTTCAGGGCTGCAGCAATGCTTTCAGAAGCATTAAAGTGCGAGTCCACCTCCGTAAGGTGGGAGCAGGGCTGCATGGGGGGGTGAGTAGTGCTGGGATGACAGGGTGTCATGTCCTCGGTGGATTCATTTCCATTTCTCTCCAGCAAAGACACATGAGCTCAGCTTTTGACGCTCTTAACACTCTTGATGCAGCGCTTCAGCAAATCAGAGCGTCTCACTGTAGTGACGTCGCCCAATGTCGACGTTGTCTAACCAGCCATGATCCGCTAGTGTTTGAAACGTCCGCCAGAGAAAGACCCGCCCACAAGCTTTGCAGGCATACCTGCCAACCCTCCCGATTTTCCCGGGAGACTCCCAAAATTAGTGCAGGGCTCTCCGTCACCTACACAAGGACGCACGGAGCAGAGGCCCAAATTCTAACTATCCGTCAACAGAGAGCATCTGCATCTGATTGGTCAGTTTCAGCAACAGCCAGAGATCTCTTCACCAGCAGGGGGCTCTATAGTCGCTGTAATCAATAGTTAACGCAGCGTTTGGCCACTAAATGCTTTATAATGAAAGGATAATTTATCTAATCTGATCTTTTGGTGATTTCGAACATAAGGAGGTGTAGGAAAACAACAAAAAACGGCTTCTGTTTGTTTCCATGTGTTTCTAGAGGATTCTTTTAGCTTCTAGTAAAAAGCTTTGCAGCTTAATCAGAACTTACTTTCTGTCGTTCATTTTCCTGGAAGGAGAAATATGTTCACAAGCCTAGAAAAAAACCAACGGCGCTGTGATAGTAGGCAGAGACGGCATGAAAAGTTAGCGCCCCCTGCTGTCCTGGTAGAGCAACGCTAAAAAAAACAGAGTGGAGAAGAGCGGAGTACTATAAACAAATTTGCTGTTGCAGAAGCATAAACTAGGTTTAAGGTGTATACATGCATTTTAAAAGTCTGACTTCAGTCCGATTCAGTAATTTAAGGTAACTTAAGTTAATAATTCAAATTTGTCAAACAGCAAAGGGGTGAAACCCCATCTAAAGGTCTGGTGTAGCTTTGGGTCAAACAACTTACTGTCCTCTGAAGATGGATCTTCGTCCTAAATGTGGATACCGTCCATATCTGCTGTTGTTACCATGGCAACTTTGGCTTCTCTAAAAGTTTCTTGATACTCGTGGAGCCTGGAGCAGGTTCTAACGCTGACGCTGACTAAGATGTAGGAAACTGATTCAGTTTCCTTTTCATCCATCTTTGCTGAACGTTCCCAGTTGGTTGCAATGAAACTAAAATGATTCTGGTCTCTTCCTGGTTCAGGTGTTCCAGAACTGGATCAGATTCTGACGGTCCTGTTGTCCACTGAGATGTTTGTTGGAGGCTTTCTGGCTTTTTGTCTGGACAACACAATACCAGGTAAACAACAAATATCTGTTGCTACAAGCAACAGCTGGTCAGGAGCATTTAGACTTTTTAGTTTTAGTTTTCATGAAGGCCAGCTTCCTGTCTGCAACCAAAGAAAAACTTTCACTCTTACATGAAATCAAGGAGATAATATGAAATAAAAACATTAGAAGCTTTTTATTAGATTTCTAATTTATGTAGAGAAAACCTAAATAAAGTGGACAGGTACACACTTGCAGTGATGTCATCCTCGCCTGGTTTAAGGATTTTATTTTTCTTCTCGTTCAGGAACAAGAGAGGAGCGAGGACTCGTCCAGTGGAGCTCCTCAGGTTCCTCCACCTGCTCTGGATCCTCCACCTATGACTTCCCTCTGGGGATGGGCGTGGTTAGACGGATCCGCTGGCTCCGCTGGTTTCCCATCTGCCCCACCTTCACAGGTTTCAAGGTGTCTGAGGAAGACCTGCGTCCTGAAGGGGGGGAGCAAAGAGGACCAGAAGAGGAAGTGGAAGACATCCCACTGCCAAGCACCAAGGTGTGACAGTGATGTCATCAGACTGAGCCAATGAGAGCATCAGGAAGCAACAGGTTTAAACCTGTAGTGTAGACTATCAATAACTTATCAGAAAATGTTCAATTAAAATAATTATTAAAAAAATTATGGATCCTGCAACTGGACTACATGATGACTAAATGATTGACGATACATGAACACATCCTGTTTTCTATCTGCTCTAGCTCCACCCCCTCCTCTCCAAAGTTTTTAATAAAACGTATTAAACAGTTTCTGGTGATACTCTAATTTAGCCTTTCATACGACGCCCCCTACTGGTCAAAAGTAAAATACTTTTTTCTCATTTGTAAGTGTAATGGTCTGCTTTGCAGAGTTTGTGGATTAGAATGGTATCATTTTAATTAATAATTGGTCTTGATGTTATCAGAAATCCCCTGGTTTATTTCTGGAAAGTTAAGCTCAGGTGTGAGTTTATTTCCTTTTTCTCTGATTGGTCCAAACCCCAGAGGAACCTGTCTACAGACAAACATGTCAGAATCATCTGGTTTTGTTATTACCCTCTACATGGAGCTCATATTTTGAACGGGCTTTGTTCGTCTGTCTATTTGTAAGGAACATAATTTATAAATAAATAAAAAAACCACCATCACTGTTTTTTTGTGAATAACTACTGAACTAATAATGATATCAGAGTGAATCCAGGTGCTAAACTTAGGTTTTCATGGTCAAGGAAAGTTACAAATACATCCCAACACGGGGGTCTGAGCTGCTTCAGCGTCTGTGCTAAGGCTGCTCAGTTCTACCCGTCTAATAATTCATTCTGGTAAAATGAAGGCGTTAATACCAAATCCTCAGGAGGATCCTCACATAAACAGCATGGCAGATCTGAACTACATCCATGATTCCACGTGAACATCTCCTCTCAGTCACAGACAGATGCAGAGATTATTCTACCTGACTCTACAGGGTGTTTAGTCTGCAGAAAGAGATGAAGAAGCGGTTAGAACTGGCAAATTATTCAACATGCACCAATAATAACTTCACATCAGGTAAGCCATGGCTAACAAACAAGCTAAGATAGTTAGCCACAAATAATATCCATGGGAAATGGAGTTCTGTTACGGTTCGGTTCCAAACCATTTTGTTCATGTTGATAAGATAATAATCCTCTATTGTTCAGAAGATTACCGTTGAATTCAAACATGCTTTATTGATCCCAGAGGGAAAATTGGTGTTGTTGAAGCTCCTACTATTGAATTTTTTAAAGAGTTGTTATAAATGCTGATGGCTGTGTGCAGGAAGGATCTCCTGTAGCAGTCTGTGCTGCAGCCTCTGACTGAAAACACTCTGTTGTTATAGATAGTCCCATTAAGAGGATGCTGAAGGATATCCCATGTTAAAACAAACTGCTCAGTTTTACATACAGAGAAGGTTAACCTGTTAGTTTGCCTTATCAACTGGGTAAAAAAATAAACCGGTTAAACATGTAAATGTAATTGTAGAGTTCAAAAGCAGAAGTTCTCTTCTGTATTTTCTTTGAAAAGAGCAACAGCATCGAGTTTTCCCCCTTTATTTAAAGCAGAAATGTTAGTTTTCCTGACATATTTAGGAATTTATTATTTGTGATTAATTACATAACATTTTGTAATCGTGTGACTGCCCTAGTAATAGTATTTGTCCACTGCATCCAGTTAGTATTATGTTCATGGTGCTTTACAGAGGTCTGCCTACTGGATGGCCCTGCAGCAGGATGTCTCCATGGTTACTGATTGGTCACACCATGAGATGTGGTCCAGCTGTATTTTTTCCTTTACTTCCAACAGGAACGTCTCCACGTTACCGACACCTTTACTGCCTCTGTCACTTTCTCCCAGACTGATTCATTTATTTAGTGGTTCCCCCTGAGCTGATGGAACCAAACAGGAATGCTCAGAAGTAATTTAACTGGTTTCTTTTGTTCAGAGAAGTTAAGGATGTCCACAGAAGTGAAGAACAGCAAATTAATCGATTGTTTTCATGTCTGAAGCAGGACAATAACTGCTGAGTTGTGAAGAGGAAACATGGAGCAAAGAAGGCAAAAACTATCAGTGTTAAAAAAAATTAGTATCAATTATGACATTTTTCAAAAACTATGTTCATCATGACCCTTTTTTCCCCTCACTTATGTTTTACCTCGACCTCTGTGTTTGTTGGCCATTATTTTACGGAAGTACCCTGCATGTGACATGATGGTGTTACCAAATGTGGTAAACTGTATGAAAACGACTGAACGGGCTGCAGCATCTTGATACACATATGTGGGATTTATTAACAAATGATTGTGGAAGAACATGCATACTTTTTGATGAATCCTTCATGTATCTGTTCGTACAGATATTCTAATCATAGGATAGAAAATAGGACAGTTTCTATGAGGATCAAGGTTTATTCTCAATGAATTTGTTCCTCATTTCTGCTTTCTCATGCTCCACTTTCATTAATCAAGAAAACATTTTCCAGCAACAGGACTCAATAAGAATATAATTACTTGTTTATAATTATACTATAAGTCAGTTTTAAGACAAGAAAAAATAATCCAGCAACTTAACATTACGGTATTTATTGATGAATAAAAGTGTCATTTAAAGCCCTATTAAGTCCAACTGTCCCTAGTCCTAACATATAAAAGCATCTGATAGGGAAATGAGACTCTGACACAAACTGTAATTAATTTAAAGTAATTCAATAAACAAAATAAACATGCTAACCTCTAATGCAGGACATTGTAATAAGAACATTTCAAGGCAATTTAAATTAATTAATTAATGTTATGTCAGTAAATGCATCTATGAAATAGATTTACATCAGTGAGGAGCAGATTTCCTTTGGCTAAAGAAATAGACGAGAAAATGGAGTCAGAGGAGTATTATTTTACTTGATAGCAGAAGGGTGTTAGGGTGCAGAAGAGTTTGAAATGGCCCAGCCCTGTATGAGGTTTCTGGCCAATCAGCTTATTCATATAAAAAACACCTAATAGTACTGCAGCCTCATCATTGTTTAAAGGAAGAAGATAATTATTGTGGTCCAGACCAGGAAGCAGAGTCGTACTTTAACCCACCTCTCTGCAGCTTCTGTACTGTTACCCACTCAATACCCCATTGAGACAGTGTTTTACCCACGGCCAAAATCAAATAGACTAAAAGTTAACCTGACAAAAGCAAACTATGAAAATCTCATTAAAATAAATACGACTCAGACCAAACAAGGAAATAGAGTAATTAGATGTGGTTTACTAAACATAAGATCCCTCTCCTCAAAGACTTTATTAGTTAATGACTTGATATGTGATAATAAAATTGATCTATTTTGCCTATCAGAAACCTGGCTGCAGCAGGAGGATTATTTATAAATGAGTCAACTCCTACCAATTATCAACATTTTCACATTCCTAGAAGTACTGGGCGAGGAGGAGGAGTTGCAACCATCTTTCATTCAGATTTACAAATTCCCCCTAGACCAGTTATTAACTACAGCTCTTTAGAACATCTAATACTTAGTTTTCCTCATCCAAGCTGTAAAACATTAAAACCACTTTTGTTTGTGGTTTTGTATCGTCCACCAGGCCCTTACTCTCAATTCTTGGACCAGATCTCAGATTTTTTATCTGATTTAGTTTTAAACACTGATCAGGTAATTATAGTAGGGGATTTTAATATTCACGTGGACACTGAAAGTGATAGCTTAACTGCAGCCTTTAATATTATCTTAGACTCAATTGGCTTTACTCAGAAAGTGAAGGGACCCACACACTCTGGTCGGCACACTTTAGACATTGTACTGACATACGGCATTGAGTGTGATGAACTAATAGTCCTCCCACATAACCCAGTCCTATCTGACCATTTATTGATAACCTTTGAATTTACTTTACTCAACGTTCCAAAATCTGAAAGAACATTTCATTACAGTAGAACTTTATCAGACAATGCTGTAACAAGTTTTAAAGAATCTGTTCCATTCTTCCTTTCCTATTTAGCTTGGAAAGATATTCCATTGTTGGATTAAAAACACCCTTCTACAAGCTACAACAGCGTATTTCTCATCATTAATAGAGGTAAATAAAAACAATCCTAGGTTGTTTTTATGGACACTTACTAAACTTACACAGAGTCATAGCTCTGTTGAGCGAACTATTCCCTCTTCTCTCAGTTGCGATGACTTATATTTAACCGTCCTGGTTAGACGTCTCTAATTTATTAAATCATCTTGATCCAGGGAGGGTTTCTTAAGTAAAGGTTTAATTACAGCAACCTTAAATTCCTGAGGCACATATCCATTTATTAAAGATAGATTCATCATGTCTAGAATAGGGCCAGTAACCAGAGGGAACGATTCCTTAAATAATTTGGTTGGTATTGGGTCTAACATACAAGTTGAGGGTTTAGATGAAGCTAATATTTGTGATAACTCCGAAAGTTCAACAGAATCAAAAAGGTACAGACATAAACATGGTTCTACAGTTCTCTCTGATACTGCCTCAGTTACTGAGAGAGAGTTAGTCATGTTTGGGAGAATGCCAATGATTTTATTCTTTATATAATTTATTTTACTTATGAAGAATCCCATAAAGTCATCACTACTGAGAGAAGGAGAATATTTGGCTCAACAGAGCTATGACTCTGTGTAAGTTTGGTAACTGTACTAAAATGAAACCTAGGATTGTTTTTATTTACCTCTATTAATTATGAGAAATATTTGCTTTTAACTTTTTACTTTCTCTAACATATAAAATAATCTTCCATCAGTTCTTTTGTTCTTTCTCTGTCTCTTCTCTGTCTTCTCAGACCCCCAGACGGTCGTAGCAGATGACCGCTTGGACTGATCCAGGTTCTGGTTCTGCTGGAGGTTTGTTCCTGTTAAAGGGGAGTTTTTCCTCTCCACTGTCGCTGCATGCTTGCTCAGTATGAGGGATTGCTGAGGAATTGCTGTGGTTGGAGTCTGCATGATCCGGGTACAACCTCACATCAATGACTCAGCACAATCTGCTGGGATTCCTTACATAGAAAACTTTTAACTGATTGGAATGTTTGGATTATTATAGGGAAATTATTTTTGTTGTAAAGTTCCTTGAGATTATATTTGTTGGTAATTGGCGCCTATAGAAATATAGTGATTTGAATTTAAAGAGTTAGTTAGATGTGATTCCATGTACAAAACATGTTCAATCCATGCAATTTTCATTTACTTTCATATTTAAACCTTATTAAAAAGAAAGTAATTTTTTTCTGAATTTACTAATTAGTTTTTTTATTCCAGTACAGCTCAGATGCCTTAGCTCAGGTAATACTGGCATCAGACACCAGAGGGAGCAGTTCAGTTCAATTCATTGTGTTTATTTGTTTAGCACCAATTCACAACACATAATATGTCAAGGTACTTTAGAAAAAAAGTGGAATCATTCAGATATTACAATCGGTTAAAAGTTTTCTGTTGAAGGAATCCCAGCAGATTGCATTAGGTAATTGATCGACCAAGCATGTAGCGACAGTGGAGAGGAAAAGCTCCCATTTAACAGGAGTTTCATTCTTCTTTACAGTTTTTTTATTTGTGCTTTGGTCAGCTCTCCTGCTGTGTTATAAATGTGCTATAGAAATAAGTTTGTTATGGTATGCATGTTCTCATCAGTGACACGAATGCAAAATCAACCAGCTTAACATGTTGAAGTTCTATTTAGTGAAAAAAAATGAACCAAATAAAAAAAACATTCAGAGAAACACAACAAGCATGTTTGGCCTCTGAAAATCTGCAGCGGTCGACAAAATCCTTAAGGAATGATGCAGCAGGTGTGATGCAGGTTCACCTTGGCGCATGAGGGGTGACATCATCACAAGTCTGAGAGGTTGTCATGGTAACAGGTAGGCAGGGGGTGCCATACAGGAAGGGCACACCCATCAGTGGTGGAAAGTGAACTAATGGCAGGACTGCTGGGTTATTCCCCCACACATGGGCGGGGTTAGCGTAGCTGAGTGCTAAGACAGGTGTGCTGTAGGTGGATCTGGCTGGTTGTGCAGGTAGGAACACTTGAACCAGCTGCCCGGTTTCTGGGTCCACCAGCATCTTCCTCTGAGCTGCTGGAGTTGTGTTCAGAGATGGGAAGCTGATTAAGGCGCCAGCTGCTGCAGTGAAAACCATGTGGCTCCCAACCTGTGCAGGTAGGAGGCGCTGGACGCTCCATGGAAACGCCTGTGACTCGGTTCTCCCAAAGCCTCCTTTGGTTTCAGCTCCATCCAGCACACGTGAAGAGTTTTCTCTACCGTTACTCTGGTTCTTCACGCTGCTCGGACCAGGAGAGACGGACCCTACACCACCCACAGGTGGATGGAGCTGGAGGTGCTGGGTGGGGGCAGGCTGAGGACGGTTACATTGGGGGGAGTGGTGTCCTGGGCCACACCTGGAGGCCACTCCTGCTGGTTCTGATTGGCTGAGCCCTGAGGCATCATCATTGGCTCCGCCTCCTTTATCAATGTCAGGAATTGGCTGATTGGTGGTCAGACGATAACCAGAGTAGTCCTGTTTCCTGTTCTCTGATTCGTTAAAATATGCTGTAACCATAGCAACAGGCTGATTAGCCTCCACAGCTGATAGGCTCTCCTTTTTGCCAACAGCATCGCAGCTTGATGTTTTCAGGTTGGAATATTTGCTATTATTAAGTTTGATGAAACTCCGCCCATCTCTCAGCAGGTGAAGAGGAGCTTTAAACTCACCTGTTTCCTCCACCTTTTTAGCCCCCTGCTGCTCTGTGGATGGAGAAGCTACAGGGAACATCTCCAGGTTCTTCTTTACGCCTTTACATCTGTCGCCTCCACGCTCCACCTGCATTTTTTTGGACAGGATGTTCATTATGAGACTTGAAGCCATTTTGGTTTTAGTTTCATCCAGAGAATTCGATTTCTTAAGGCATCGCGGGTTTCCTTCAGTCGGTGGATCTGAAAGATCAACAAATCGGATCAGAACTCCATCTGACACCAGATCAGACTGAAAACAGAAGTTAGATTAATCTTAGATTTATTTCTTTAAAAGCAACTTTTATTAAATGACATTTCAAGACATTTCACAAAACAAACAGAACTCTTTTATAAGTGATCTCTGCATGCACACACACACACACAACCACATACACACACACACACAACCACACACACACACACACACACACACACACACCAAACATTTTAAAATAACGGTGAAATAAAACATTTTGGAATTATTTTTAATTACACAAATTGAACTTTTTGTGTTGATATCTGTGCAAACTGGACTTCCCACACCATCAAACATCTAAAAGGATGTCAACTCCATCCATAGTTACTAATATCTAATGCAGTCACTAAAAGAACAGACATTCCAATAAATGCATGTTTTAGATGAAAAAATAACTCAAATATTAGACATTCAACCATTGGAGGAAGTGCTTTTTGGGCCTGTTGGTTTTGCAATCAATAGATGTGGAGCAGCCAAGAGAGCTGGCATTTAAATCTTTACCTAAACGCGAAGTAGAGCTTTAGTATCAGCATTGTTGCACCTGCATTTGTTGGTTGCTTTGGCTAGAAATGTCTTATAAAACATGAACATATAAACTTATTATGTCCAAGATGGAAACATCCAGAGTCTGAAGAAGACGTTCAGACCAAACTATATCTAATGAGAATCATGGTGAGGTTCCTCCCTGTGCGTTCCAGAGGAGCCAATGCAGATATTATTATTGTTCCAGACATCCTCCTATTATGAGCAAGGAGAATGATTCAGCTTAAACCTGCTGTCTGGTCGCTACAGATCGCTAACCTCCACCGCTGGGATCAGACTGCATTTCCCAGCATTCCTAAATGTCCTTGCACAGCAATGCTATCACACATGGCATCACTGGACAAGTGTATAAAAACTCTTTAAGTGCGTGGCTTTGCCAGCGGACAGGAACACACCTCACAGGTGAATCCCCTCTGATTTCTGATCTGCGCTGGGTAGCAAAAAAATCTTGTTAAACATTCGAAGTATAGAGCCTGAAAAGCTTCATCTCTCCTATTAAAGCAAAGCCAAAAGAGAACTTTGTTAGAGAGCCACAGCAGGTCTTAGCGACTAGCGTCTTGGAGAAATTAGAGTCCTGGCTTCAATCTGATGCTGAATCACACACACACACACACACATGCCCCCCCCACACACACACACACACACACGTCCCCCCCACACACACACATTGACTTCCATTGATTTTAGTAACTGGATGTATACCATTACTGATCTGTTAACCCTAACTAACCCCTAACCCTGTCTGCTGTGGGATGATGACCGGGCTTCGGTCCTAACAAGGTCCATCACTCCTAAGAAGGTTAGATGGGATTTATTGATAAAATGCTTTGGCTGTAAGTCTTAATAAATCCTCATATCTACAATAGAAGCTGTCTGTGCTTATTCCAGTGTTATGCATGCAATCATTTGGTGTCTGTTTCTAGTTTTCATCATGATTACTCAATAACCTAAAACTTCAAAACTTAATCAATGGTTATATTAGTATTGAAAGTTTGCTCATAATTACAGTATAATACGGTACAATAACAGCGTGCCTATCTGCCCCCCCACTAATCATTCAGAAGAAGTTCATAGAACTAATATCCTGACTAATGACTTTATTGAAGATTCTAGTTTGGGTAGAAAAGAAGGAAAATGTCCTCCAGAACAAACAAGACATGGCGTCCACATGTGAACCAGAACATCAGCTATGATGTGCGTCCAGCTAAATGACAAATTGGTTTGCTAAATACTAAATACACTGATGTTCTTCAGTAAGGTTGCTTCTCGTGTTTCTTGAAGCTCTTTCATCCAAAAGGTTTCTTCAGGTCTGAACATGGTTAGAAGTAAGAGTGGCAGATTCATGAGGATCACCAGGTCAGCTGCCTGCAGACCAAATGCCTTACTTAGCTAATAGTTATCAGTGTGTAGAACTTTTAAAATCAGGGTCCCGTAAATGTTGTAGTATATTTTATGCAAAGATAGGACCTTGGTGAACTGGCACTGTCCATCAATCTAGAAAGGACTACAATGCTAACTTCTATATAAATGTCTGAAGTCCCTGGTTAGAACCCGCCTCTGACTCATTGACCCCCCCCCCCATCGACCCATTAAGGATTAAGTGGTTCAGAAAATGGATGGATGTCTGAAGTCTATCAATCAAGGTTATTCACAGGTGGATTTATTGACAGATACAACAAATATCACCTTTACTTGTCCCTGCAATCTGGCCTTTGTAGACCCTGTAGCTGTCAGCCTTGCCGCTGGGTGTGGGGTGCATGTTCAAAGATGCAGGCATGCTGTTTTGGCGTAGAAATGAATGCTGGCAGTCATGGCCTTTGGTGAATCCGCCCATCTCACAAAGTTTATCCTTCATCGTTACCTGTTCAGGTAAACAGACAGGAAGACTGAACAAGTGATGAAAAGGAACACCTGTTAATCAGTCAATCAATCTTTATATGGAAAGCACATTTCCACAACCAGGTTTCACCAAAACGCTTCACAGTGAAAAAAAAAAACAAGGGTCCAACCAATAAATGAAACAAATAAAAACTGGGTAGTAAGAAAATCATAAATAAAATCTAATAAGTGGGTCTTTAGATGTAAAACGGGGGATTTTATGAAGCTCTTTGGGTAGAGTGTTCCCCGTTTTGGTACCGGCGGCCATAAAACGCCCCCTCTCCATGGTTTTAACACCTTCTGAAGAACTTCTATCAGGTGTTGTCCAGCAGAGCTGCAACTCTCCCCCAAATCAACTTTGTTAGCTGAGAAACTCTATAAATATGTGTCTAATGGAGCGTTGTACATATTAGTTTGGTTATTTTAGTACATTTTAGGAAAATATACATTTTGTGCCAAAACCCATTAGTGGAGTGCCCTCTTCTGGTTATAACACTGCCGACTCAGCCTGGGTTTATGACGTATAAAAGAAGCTCAGCCTCGGCCACACCTCTGCAGTAAGTTAGCAACTCATGAGCAAAAAGTTCAGCGCCGCTCTCCTCCTACACAGAACCTTCATCATTCAGGCTCTTCTCTATGAGGGAGGTAGACCCCCCCATCCCTCATTTGGAGCCATTTTCAAGCAGAAAATGTGGGCGGATTTTGACTCTCATGAGTTACTCTTTAAATATGTTCCCATGTTGAAGATTTGACTAATTTCACAAAAACGTGAAGAAAAGTAGCTTCCATCAACCATAGTAAATGGCCTGTGTTTCTATAACACTTTACACTGCATTCAGTGATGCTAAGCTACATTGTAGCCACGGCTTCCCTGCGGCGCACCAAAGAGGTGAGGCTGCCAGACACAACAACTGAGACCTGCAGAGCCAGGACTTAAACCGGCAATCTTCCAATTACAAGACGAACTCCCAACTCCTGAGCCATGATCCCTAACCGTCTCTAAGTTCATCCTACTAATGATCCATAAGTTAAAAGGTCCAGTCTGTCTCTAGACAGGCAGACATTTTCCTTCTGAAGGTCCTGGGAGGACATTTTCAGGATTCATGGGGAATTCAGCTTTTATCTGCTTGGACAGTTGGACCTGGACACATCCTGAATGTCCTCCACCCAGAGACTATTTTACATACAGACTCAAATGTTGCTTCAATCTTCTCATGTTGGCCACCTGAGATGATACACCTGTTTGATTTCAGCTCGTTAATTCGGAATAAAATAAGGAGATTCCTACTTTATTCTTCATAAAAGCTAAAAAAAATTATTTACGATTTACATAAAGGATTTTTTTTCATTTTCTAATGTTTAATGAGATAACCTGAACTTTACTTTGATTATTAAACTGTATTTTGAATATCAATATTTCCAAATGTGTTGGAAAAACATGCAGATGGTTTTAAAGTCTTCCAGTTTTTTCTAAGATTAACAATAGATGCGTCTCCATTACCCATTAAAATGCACAAATTGAATTAAATTCTCCCAATGGAAACACGGCAATGTCTAAAAAACTCGCTTTTTTCGATAAAACGTTTTTGTGCTTGGATGAGGTGGTTTTTTGTGCGTATCAAGTTTAATATATTTCACAAAACAGCGATGGAAACACCTTTTTCACATCACATTAGTCACATCAGCAACAACCGTATGTTACTACGAGCGAAACAGACGAATTAGTAGTAGGAGGAGAAAGATGGCGCGGCGTGTTTGAGTTCACGAAAAGACTGATTTAGTTTGTGTTAAAGGCATAACTAATGCTGCGTTCAGACCGTAGCAACGCTCATAAAGCAACTAGTTTGATCCATAAACACAGAAGATACATTTTCAAGCTGAAGCTCGTAGGCGGGCCTTTCTCTGCTGGATGTTTTAAACACTCGCGGATCGTGGTTGGCTAGGCAACGTAACTACAGTGAGACGCTCTGATTGGTTGCTGTGCTGCGTCAACAGCGTTAGGACCGTCATAAGTTAAGATTAACTTCTGTGTCGCTAGCGTTATGAGCTTTGAAGCCTGAAACGCAGGAAAAGCTTGAAAAGTTGACGGAGCCAAAGCTCACAAAGCGCTGACGAACTGAACCGTAGACTTTACATGTAATGTAGACGCTGCTGACGGTGCCGTTTGGGGTGGTGTGAACGCACCATCATATATTAGATTGAAAACAGCAAAGAAACTCCAGCATTTACAAAGATCGCTCCCATGTCGCCTCTACAAGCTGTCTACATCTCCTCCTCATGGAGGATAATAAGCGCTAATGCCATGCTGGAATATATCTATACTTTAAATGTTCACATCCATCACCACTTTTCTTACTTGTATGAAAAAATGTGAATTAAACTGAGTTTGTTATTCAATAGAAACATCGAGATTGTGAAATTGTGTTTTTTTCGACATATTTGTGAAACGCAGCAAATGACAAGAACCCAGGTAGAAATGTTACCTGGCCAATCAGACTCTCTTTGTCCTTTCCCCATAACAGAACCTGTTGCTTAGCGACCTCTTCTGGCCTCTTCTCTCCTTCTACCTGTTAAACAAGAAACAGATGAGAACATCAGTCAGAACAAATAGATCATCCATGCCCAAGATCACAGGACATCAGAAACCCAAGAGAGTGTCTTAAAGTTAAGTTAGATTATTAGAAGTAAACTGATGGCAAAGTAATGTCATTTTACTTAAATAGCATATTTTCAGCATATGGATGAGTTTTTCTAGGTCTCCTTGTGTCATCAGTCCTTTAATCCTAGAAATGTTCCTCAGCTGATAGAAAGCTGACCTTGTTATTGCCTTTATGTGACCCTGGTGGTTCTGGTCTGAGTCCATTATTACACACAGATTTCTGGTCGCTAGTTTCTAGCTGGATTAACTGAAGCTGTTGCTGATTCTGGATTGTTCTTCTTTAGGTCCAAAACTAATAATTATTGCAGTTTTGTTTCTGTTCTGATGGAGAAAATTATGAGACATCCAGCTACTGATTCGCTGAATGCAGCCGGTCGGTTCTAATTATTGTAAGAAGAGTTTTCTTTGAACCTTTCCTGAGTTAAAACCTGAGCATCGTCTGCAGGTCGGTTTGGGAAGGTAAATCACTCACCTGTGTTTCTATGGTTACGTCCACACCCTCCAAGCCACTCTCAGACTCTTCATTGTCTGATTGGAGGATAACAGAGGGAGAGAAGTGGAGAGAGAGATCCTCCTCTGACCATTCACTGATACTTCCTTCATCCTCTTCCTCTGGATTCCTGCTGAAGATGTTCAGGTACTCTGCCTCAGCCTCACTTCTACAGGTGACCTCAGAGCTCTTCTCTGCAGGAACTAGAGAACCAGGTGGAAGGATCTGTGAGTTAGAGTTGAGCTGAGGCAGCAGGTCAGCTGGAGGACAAGCATGGGTCCTGAGGGACACGTCCTCCCTTCCTGCTCTTTGTCCTTTTTGTCCATCCAATGAGACGCTCATTGTTTGCTTCAACTGTTTCCTTGTCTCTGTGCAATAAAAAGAGAAAATAATTTGTGATGGTGTCAAAATTACTGAGCAAAGAGCCAATCATCAGTCAGAGGGTCACTGACATTCTGGATGACTCAGGAACAAATGAATGAATTAATTTTTTGATTTGACCTTAAAACAACCTTAAACAGAAAAAACATATAAAAATGAAAAATCCAATGATGTTATTCGGTTTTAAAGGTTGTGAAGAAGAAACCAAAACTTGTTAAATCTGACACATATTGACCTACATTAATATTGATGATGTATAAATACTAGAAACTATACAAAAATTCTACATTGTAAATATTTCTACCTGTACTTCATCCTGCATACCATAATTATCTCACTGTCTTTACCTATAAGCAGTAGCCTGTTTAGGCCCAATAAAAAATGCTTGGGCAAAATAAATATTATTTTATTGTTTCATAAATATTATTTTTTATAATTGAGTTTGTTTCTATAGCACTGATTCTGTCATCCAATCAGTTCAAAGGTTTCTATGTGGCGAATCCCAGCAGGTTTGTTTGTGTTGTTGACCTTGATACAGACCCCAACCACAGCAATCTCTCAGTAATCCACCAGAACCTGGCCCAGTACCAGCTGCCACAACCTTTGAAAAGACAGAGCACAAACAAAATGACCATGAACCCCCGCTTGTACTGATCCAGGTTC
This sequence comes from Apricaphanius iberus, assembly GCA_028564705.1. Lineage (NCBI taxonomy): Eukaryota > Metazoa > Chordata > Actinopteri > Cyprinodontiformes > Aphaniidae > Apricaphanius > Apricaphanius iberus. The sequence continues at coordinate 105,173 of JAPXFQ010000381.1, read as the reverse complement.
TGGTTCTGGTTCTGCTGGAGGTTTCTTCCTGTTAAAGGGGAGTTTTTCCTCTGCACTGTCGCTACATGCTTGCTCAGTATGAGGGATTGCTGAGGAATTGCTGTGGTTGGAGTCTGCATGATCCGGGTACAACCTCACATCAATGACTCAGCACAATCTGCTGGGATTCCTTACATAGAAAACTTTTAACTAATAGGAATGTTTGGATTATTATAGGGAAATGAGTTTTGTTGTAAAGTTCCTTGAGATGACATTTGTTGTGAATTTACGCTATATAAATAAATTGAATGTAACGTATTTAGTAACATGACTGTAATGCTGACTTTACATCAGTTTGTTGAACTTTTTCTGAGTCTAAATCTTTTAGTTTCACTCTTTATGGTTTTAAGTTCAGGAGCTCAGTGGAACAAAAGTTCTGAAACCTTAAAATAAAACAGAATGAAACATTAATAATTCAACCCATCAGATCTGTTGATTGGTTCAATATTTACCTTAAATGGGATCCAGAGTTCTGAACCAGTTCTGAGCCCGGCCAGAATCGTCTCGTTATGCTTCACAGTCCAGCAGAATCCAGAATCAGGTCCTGATTGGATTATTAAAGGAACATGTAAGCAGCTGGGCTGTAAACATGTGTGGTTCAGTTCTGGAGTCTCTGGGTTTAATACTGGGCTGATCGACACCAACAACCTGCAGGAGAGAGAGAGACCGTCAGATAAACAGAGAGAGAGAGAGAGAGAGAGGGAGTCCATGTGCAGCTTTCTATTTGTGGAGCTGACTGACAGCAGAGCCTGCAGCCAACACCCCCCAAGGGCTACAGCCAGTAATAATATTTATAATAATAAAAAAACCATTGAGCTGCTGAGGAACAGAACCAGTCTAAAGAACTTGATGACTGGCAGATTAAATGGACCAACAGAACCCAGAGATGTAACCAGAACATCTCTACTAAAATATTTTATCCTGTAAATATATACAGACCAACAAAATCAAAACTTAACACAAACTTTTATAACCACTTCAATGACCTTTGATCTGCAATATGCCTAGATTATGACCACATAGCAATTGTTGGGGACTTCAACATTCATACTGACAGTGGAACAAAAGCACTAAATGATGCCCTTCATAACTTTGACCTAATCCAATACATTAATGAGCCAATGCACAACCGAGGACACACTCTGGACCTACTTATTAGCAAAGACTTAAATATCTCTAGCATTGCCGTAACTGGTATCACATCTTCTGACCATTTCTGCATTTCATTTGAAAGCACGATCCAAGCCAACATACCTAATCAGAGTAAATCCACTGTTAAAAAACACTTCCTTAAAGAAAACTCAGCTGAAGACTTTAAACTGATGTACACTCCAACCTTATATAAATCACCAACATCCACCAAGACACACTCAGTACACAAACTGACAGATGATTTTCTATCCAAAATCTCAGACATGATGGATAAGATTGCACCTCTTAAGGTTAAAACTATCTCAAGTAAAAAGAAGTCTCCGTGGAGAAGCAATCCACTGGTATGTAATGAAAAAAGGGAGTGCCGACGCGCTGAGAAAAATGTCGGAAAACTCGACTCCAGGTTCATTACGAGATATATAAAGAGAGACTGAACAAGTATCAAGCAACCTTAAAGGATGCAAGGGAATTATTCTTTTCTGAGATTATTCACAGAAACAACAATAATGCTCGAACATTATTTGCTAGAGTAGAGAGACTAACTACTCCTGGACAGTAGCCCCTGAACTAAACTCCACCAGGGCCTGTAATGAATTTGCCAGCTTCTTTACTGAAAAGATCTTGAATATCAGAAGATCAATCAGTACATCAGCTCCAACCAAAATACCAACATTGAGCCCAATCAACACCCATGCAGAGAAAATGACAGATTTCTAAACAATAAATCTATTGAGCTTTGATGAAATTATCGACAAACTGAGCTCTGCCACCTGCTGCTTGGATATCTTACCAACAGATTTTCTAAAAAAGCTCCTCCCAGCCATCAGATCAGATCTGAACACAATAATTAATGGATCCCTCCTATCAGGTGTTTTTCCTCAAAGCCTTAAAAACAGCAGTAATCAAACCAATACCAAAGAAGAAGAACCTAGACAGCACTTTGATGTAAAACTACAGACCAATCTCTAATCTCCCATTTATCAATAAAATTATTGAAAAAATGTGTAACAATTAAATAGCTTCCTAGCAATAAACAACCGCTTTGATATTTATCAGTCTGGTTTCCGTAGGTACCAAAGTACAGAGACAGCCCTCATCAAAGTTTTCAATGATATCCATACAAATACTGACCGTGTTAAAACCACAGTACCGGTACTATTAGACCTCAGTGCTGCGTTTGACACCGTTGATCATGATCTATTACTAGAACGTCTAGAGAACTGGGTCGGACTCTGGTACAGTACTCGACTGGTTCAAATCCTACCTTAAGAACAGGAACTACTTTGTGTCGATTAGCCAGTTCTCATCACAAAACACAGAAATCACATGTAGGGTCCCCCAGGGCTCCATCCTAGGGCCCCTCTTATTTATTATCTACATGCTCCCACTAAGCCAGATTATAACCACCAACAATGTTAACTACCACATCTATGCTGATGACACTCAGCTTTATATCTTAATGTCACCAGGTGATGTTGAACCCGTCCAAATCCTCAATAAATGCATTGAGCAAATTAACAGCTGGATGTCCCATAATTTCCTCCAACTGAACAAAAACAAACCGAAGTACGTATCTTTGGAACCAAAAAAGATTGATTAAATATCAGTAATCAGTTTAAACAGGCCCAGCTAGAAACTATCAACCAGAAATCTAGGTGTAATAATGGACTCAGACCTGAACCTCCAAGGTCACATAAAGGCAATAACAAGGTCAGCTTTCTATCAGCTGAGGAACATTTCTAGGATTAAAGGACTGATGACACAAGGAGACCTAGAAAAACTCATTCATGTGTTTATAATTACTGTAACAGTATCTTCACAGGTCTACCTAAAAAGTCACTCAGACAGCTGCAGCTGATCCAGAACGCTGCTGCTCGTGTTCTAACTAGAACCAGGAAAGTAGAACCCCAGTTCTAAAGTCCTTCCTCTGGCTCCCTGTAGCTCAGAGAATAAACTTCTAAATACTCCTACTAGTTTATAAATCACTGAATGGTTTAGCACCAGAGTACATTAGAGATCTGCTATCATGGTACAAACCATTCAGACCAATCAGGTCCTCCATCTCTAGTTTACTGATCGTCCCTAGAACCAGAACCAAACATGGAGAAGCAGCTTTTAGTTTCTATGTTCCTCACATCTGGAACAAACTACCAGGAGAAAGTAAAGCTGCAGAGAAACTGAACTATTTTAAGTCTAAAATTAAAACTTATCTATTTAGACTCGCTTATGAGTAACTGTTTTTACATGCTTGTTTTTCATTTTCACCAAATGATAGTCGTGATTACTGTAAATGCTTTCTTGTGTTGAAAACTGTGAGCTTTCTTCAGCAACATCAGTTAATGAACTAAAACCGTTTTTTTACTCTTTTGTCTATGGAAGTAAATCTGTGCCATCTGATTTTGAATTCGAATTTTTAGCACCGAATTTTTTTACATCCAATTTTTAACACTGAATTTTTTTTTGCATCTAAATCAGACTTTGAATTCTAAAAGCCATCAAATTTCTAGCACTGAATTTTTTTGCTTATGACATTTTTTTTACATTTTTCAAAAGATTCATTGTAAAAAAATTAAATGTAAAAATAAATTCAGTATAAAAAAATTCAACATCTCAAAAAATTCAGTGTAAAAAAATGTTATGACCTCCTTGGTTACTCTGAATTTTTTACACTGAAGCTTTTAAGACATCTAATTTTTTTACATTGAATTTTTTTGACATCAAATTTTATTACATAGAATTGTTTAGACATTTATTTATTTTTTACATAGAATTTTTTTAGACATTTATTTTTTTTACATTTAATTTTTTAGACATTGAATTTTTTGATGTTGAATTTTTTTGGCACTGAATTTTTTCAGACATCGAATCTTTTTACATACTGAATGTTTTTACATTGAATTTTTTGAAACATTGAAAAAAATGTCATAAGCAAAAAAATTAGGCGCAAGAAATTTTATGTCTTATAAAATTAAAAGTCTGATTTAGATGCAAAAAAAATTCAGTGTTAAAAATTGGATGTAAAAAAGACTGGCGCTAAAAATTCGAATTCAAAATCCGATGGCACAGATTTACTTCCATATTTGTCCCTACATTGTTGCATTTTCTTGATATTTTCTTATTGTAATCAAACTGATTTATGCCGTGAACCTTAATCATGTAAAGCACCTTGAACCTTAACTGGAAATCTCATATAAATTATACAGAAGGAAAATTTAAAAAAAGGGCTTTGGGAATAACAAATAACAAAAGATATAAAGATCCATCAAATACGTTTTTTGTCAAGTGGAAAGTGTTTAAATTCTGCAACATTGTAGATTATAATATTCTACAGGTTTTGTTTATAGGGCTAACCGTCAATTATTACCAGCAAACATTTAAAAAGATAAAATCAGTCCAGTCTGAAAAGGACCAGATGTCTTCAGTAAACCCAGATTCAGAACCAAGATGGTCGTGAAACTGCGAATCTGTGGAACGTATTTCATACAGAAATAAAAGAATCAAAAAGTATTGTGGCATTCAAGAAACTAAAAAGGTACAATACTAATAAAAAGAAAAGTACTAGAAAAGTACAATACTAAATACATAAACATACATCCATAAAAATGTAATCTTTACAACTTATTTAAGGGGTTTTTGATATTTTGAAAATGGGAAAAAAAATGTTACATTTGTCATACAATCAATGGCAGCTGGTGAAACTGTCTCCAGGGGGCGCTATGACTATGATCTAGTCTACATAATCTACATAAATAGATTAAAAACCTCTTTTTCAAAGGAGGCCTGGCCAATAGGCATCAAGGAAATGACAAATTACACTTAAAATTCATACACATCATGAAAAACAATTACAATGTAAAAAGGACGACTGTTCTCTCAATCTGGATTTAAAAGCGTTCAATGAAGTAAGTTCAGTTCATTTCCAGTCTTTTTGCAGCGTGTTCCATGTAGAAGGAGCAGAGTGAACAAAAAGTATTTTTACCAAGTTCTGTTCGCATAAGTGGAACAACAAGCAATAAGTGATCAGTAAGAGCCAGCACTCCTTCATATAATTAGGTTACAGATACAGGAAGGCAGTAGACCAAACATTGCCTTATTAATAAAAGTATACCAGTAGCTCAGTCTCCTGGAAGGCCTTCAGTTCATACAATACAGTTCACAATAATGTGTCAAGGCTTTGCAGTCAGAGCAGCATGGTATACAGTGTCAATCTTATGGAGATATGCATAGAGCAGACGCATTCATGTACAACAAGTCTCCGTAGTCTAAAATAGATAAAAATGTTGGGTTTACAAAACACTTTATTTCTTTAAAATATAAACAAGATTTCTTTCAGAAGAAAAAGTCCAATTTAAGTTTAAGCTTAGGTCATGGATTCATCAAGTAAAATAAGTGTGTACTACCTCTATGATGTTTCCCTCCAGAGTGGCACTAAAGGAATACTTTGAGAATCCTTCTGAGTGTAGGAAAACAGCATACGTTTGGTCCTTTCAGCGTTTCGGACCAGTTTGAGCTGCAGAAGTGTGGGCTGGACCTCATTCAAAGTTTTCTGCAGAGACTCTACAGCTTCAGCAGGTTTCATCCAACACAGTAAATGAGTGTCATCAGCGTAGAAACGCATATTTGCTGCCCAGTCATTTCATCCTAATTCATTTAAATAAACAATGAATAGGAGGAGTCCCAACATTGAACCCTGTGGCACCCCCTTGTGGACATTCAGAAAATTCAGAACACAGACCATCATGTTTGATCCACTGGGTCGTGTTACTGAAATAATTTGTGAACCAGGAAACAACATGGTTAGATAGTCCTAAATAAAGAAGAATGTGCCTTAAAATGATGCACTGTGTCCAAAGCTTTTAATAGATCGATAAAAAGGGAAGAACAATATTTCTTTTTCTAAAGAGCAGCTAATATATCATTGATTACTTTCATAGCTGCTGTCATGGTTCTGTCCTTTTTCCTGAAGCCAGACTGTAGTTAAGAGAGAAGTTCATTAAAGAACAGAAACTCTTTGAGTTGGTAACAAACAAGAGATTCAATAACTTCTGACACGACTCACAAATTAGAAATTGGCCTGTAATTAGTTAAAACAGTTGGGTCACCTCCTTTTAGTAGAGGGGCAACAAAAGCAGACGTCCAAACGGGTGGGATTTCTTTATTTTGGGCTAAACGATGAAAAAGTCCCATAAGAGGTTGTAGCAGCTATGTCTGAGAAGAGCTTTATGCGCCTCATGCACAGTGAAAGGAACCAAAATAAAAAGCTTTGCACAAAGAGTCACAGGCGCTGCTCCTGTGGAGTCAAACAAAGAACCAGAAACTACAAAACGCTGAAACCAGAAACTACAAAAACGCTGGTTAAACTACAAAAACGCTGGTTAAAGTTATTTATGACCTCGGTCCCGTCATAAACAGGGATGGAGTCTATTTAGACATATTTTGGAAGAGCCAGAGGTTTTCTATTTATAGATAGAGACTTTATCACCTTCCAGAGTTTTGTGGGTTGTTGAGATTTTCTGTTGTGACGTGTAAGTAATATTCTGATTTAGCCTTCTTAATAAGAGAAATACATTCATTTCTTAAATGCTTAAAAAGACCAGTCAGATGGAGAATCACCTTTCCTGGCTTTGGCACATGCTACATTGCCCTGATGGATGGACAATTGTAAAGAAAACCAAGGCTTCGCTCGTCCCCTGACTCTGAATCTCCCAATATGAGCATTTTTATCTACAATCTTCAGAAAATATTCCTTATCATGCAGACTCCAACCACAGCAATTCCTCAGCAATCCTTCATACTGAGCAAGCATGTAGCGACAGTGGAGAGAAAAAACTCCCCTTTAACAGGAAGAAACCTCAGGCAGAACCAGAACCTGGATCAGTACAAGCGGACATCTGCCACGACCGTCTGGGGGTCTGAGAAGACAGAAAAAAGACAGCATGGAGGATGCTCGGTGACTTTGAGCATCATCTGGACTGATGTTCCCCATCCAGCAGGGGGCGCTGTAGCTGAGCAGGATACCAGCACATGTGGAGCTTCTATGGGGAGAAAAATACTGAGAGAAAACTGGGTTAATAATCACAATAACAGCAGAAAATATATATCTGGAGAGTAGTAGGAGAGAAAAGTAGTAGAGAGAAGAAAAGTGGTCAGTCTATCCTCCAACAGTCTAAACCTATAGCAGCATAACTACAAAAATAACTCAGGATAACCTAAGCCATTCTAACTATAAGCTTTATAAAAAAGGAAGGTTTTAAGCCTAGTCTTAAAAACAGACAGAGTATCTGCCTCATGGACTAAAACTGGGAGCTGGTTCCACAGGAGAGGAGCCTGATAACTAAAAGATCTGCCTCCTATTCTACTTTTAGAAATCCTAGGAACTACCAGTAGACCTGCATTCTGAGAACAAAGTTCTCTGTTAGGAACATATGGAACAATCAGATCTCTGATGTACGATGGAGCTGATTATTAAGGGCTTTATACGTAAGGAGGAGGATCTTAAACTCTATTCTGGATTTAACAGGGAGCCAATGGAGAGAAGCTAAAACAGGAGAAATGTGATCTCTCTTTTTAATATTCATCAGAACTCTTGCTGCAGCCTTTTGGATCAACTGAAGGCTTTTGATTGCATTTTGTGGACTTCCTGATAATAAGGAATTACAGTAGTCCAGCATTGAAGTAACAAATGCATGGACTAGTTTCTCTTTATCACTCCTGGACAGGATGTTTCTGATTTTAGCAATATTCCGGAGGTGAAAGAAAGAAATCTTAGAAACCTGTTTAATATGAGATTTAAATGTCATGTCTTAGTCAAAAATTACACCGAGGTTCTTTACTTTATTACCAGAGGCCAAATTAATGCCATCCAGATGAAGTGATTGATTTAACAGTTTCCTTTTTAAAGGTTCTGGTCCAAAGACAACAACTTCTGTCTTGTTTGAATTGAGGAGCAGAAAATTCAGAGTCATCCAGGTTTTTATGTCTTCCAGACATGCTTGTAATCTACCTAACTGGTTGGTTTCATCAGGTTTTGTGGATAAATATAATTGTGTATCATCAGCATTACTGTGGAGATTTATTCCATGTTGTCTAATTATTTTACCAATTGGAAGCATATATATATAGTAAAGAGAATCGGTCCAAGCACAGAACCCTGTGGTACTCCACCAGTAACCCTTGAGTATGAAGATGATTTATCATTGACATGAACAAACTGGAATCTGTTAGACAGATATGATCTAAACCAGCCTAGTGCTGTTCCCTTTATCCCTACAACATGTTGGAGCCTTTCTAAGAGAATATTATGATCGACTGAGTCAAAAGCAGCACTGAGATCTAACAAGACCAGAACCGTCACAGATCCATTATCTGAGGTCATTAGAATATCATTAGTAACTTTTACCAGTGCTGTTTCAGTGCTGTGATCAGCTCTAAAAACTGACTGAAATCCCTCAAACAAGAAGTTTGGATAAGAAAGGAAGGTTAGATATAAGTCTGTAGTTAGCTAAGTAATCTTGATCCAGGGAGGGTAAAGGTTTAATTACAGCAACCTTAAATTCCTGAGGCACATATCCATTTATTAAAGATAGATTCATCATGTCTAGAATAGGGCCAGTAACCAGAGGGAACGATTCCTTAAATAATTTGGTTGGTATTGGGTCTAACATACAAGTTGAGGGTTTAGATGAAGCTAATATTTGTGATAACTCCGAAAGTTCAACAGAATCAAAAAGGTACAGACATAAACATGGTTCTACCGTTCTCTCTGATACTGCCTCAGTTACTGAGAGAGAGTTAGTCATGTTTGGGAGAATGCCAATGATTTTATTCTTTATAGAATTTATTTTACTTATGAAGAATCCCATAAAGTCATCACTACTGAGAGAAGGGGGAATATTAGGCTCAACAGAGCTATGACTCTGTGTAAGTTTGGTAACTGTACTAAAAAGAAACCTAGGATTGTTTTTATTTACCTCTATTAATGATTAGAAATATGATGTTCTAGTTTGTCGAAGGGCGTTTTTATAAAGTAGTAACTATTTTTCCAGGTTAGAAAGAAATCATTTAAGTGTGTAGAGCACCATTTTCTCTCCAGTTTCCTAGTATTCTGCTTTAAAGTACGTAACTCTGCACTAAACCAGGGAGCCAGCCTCCTATGGCTGATTACCTTCTGTTTTAAGGGGGCTACACTGTCTAGTGCCAAACGCAGTGAGGAAGTAATACTTTTAACCAGACCATCAATATCTGAAGGGTTAGAGTTGGAATTACTGCCATCCACTGTGTTATTCTGAGACACATACGGAAACAAGAATGGAACAGATTCTTTAAAACTTGTTACAGCATTATCTGATAAAGTTATACTGTAATTAAATGTTCTTTCAGATTTTGGAACGTAGAAGAAAGTAAATTCAAAGGTTAACAAAAAATGATCAGATAGAACTGGGTTATGTGGGAGGACTATTAGTTCATCACACTCAATGCCGTATGTCATATGTGTAATTTCACATGAAAAATAATAAGGTAACAAGTGGTGGGGTGGCGCCCTCTGTTGGCGAGCTGCTACTGCATTCAATGTAAAGATTTGTAATGACTGTAAATACTAACCAAGATATTGTAAAAATATTTCATAACAACTGTAACGTACACTCACTGGCCAATTTATTAGGCACACCTACAGCTCGTTAACACAAATTTCAGCCAATGGCATGGCAGCAGCTGAATGCATGTAGACATGGTGAAGATGATCTGCTGCAGTTCAAACCGAGCATCAAAACGGGGAAGAAAGGTGATTTAACTTTGAACGAGGCATGGTTGTTGGTGCCAGGTACCAGGTCTGTGTTTCAGAAACTGCTGATCTACTGGGATTTTTTCCCACAACCATATCTGGGTTTACAGAGAATAATCAGAAAAAGGGAAAATATCCAGAAGCAGTAGTTCTATGGGTGATGAAGCCTTGTTGATGCCAGAAATCAGAGAGAACGGGCAGACTGGTTGGAGCTGATAGAAAGGTAACAGTAACTCTTATAACCACTGGTTCCATTTCTCGGTTTTTTATACAAAATCTAGACTCTGTATTTCTTACTGCACCTGCTCCTTTGGAATGTCATGAAGAATGGCAGCCATGTTGTTTGTTCATGATTTAGTTAAATAAATAAAAAATTCTGCAGAGGAGGATTTCTCCGTCCGAACCAGGTGGTGGCGGTAGTGCGTCAGTTTGTTATTTGGTGATGCAGATATAAGCAGAAGGAGAATCGTCACTTCCTGTGTGATATCAGCGCTCCAGCCGTCCCTGCTTCTGGGTGGTTCTGGTTCTGAGGATTGCTGGGCGGTCCGGATCAGATGCCTGGGTTCTGGTTCTCAGGCCTGCAGGTAGGTTCGTTTGACCCGCTGGTTCTGAGAGAAACTGTGAGTTCTGGATCTGAGTCCCGTAGAACGGAGCAGGACCAAAAGTCCGGGCGGTTCCGGTCAATCCGAGCTGCTTTACGGTAATAATCTGAGCTTCTTTACGGCATCAGCTGATCTGACCAGAACCTGCTGCGAACCGAGGCTTCAGACAGGAGTCAGTGATCGAACCGGGACCGGTACCGGTTAGTGGACGGAGATGAACAGCGCATGCGCAGAACAGAGGCTGGTGTTTAGCCCCGGGTTCGTGCAGCTCATCCAGGTAACCGTTTACCTGTGAAAACAGCTCGGAGGGGCTGGGGGCGTGGCCTAGATTCCATAGGTGGGAACAACTAGAGAACAGGTTGGAGGGCTGGTTCTGGTCCAGGTGGGAACGTGTTGGAACAGGCAGCTAACAGAAACAGGTGTACAATAACAGGTAACAGAAACAGGTGTACAATAACAGGTAACAGAAACAGGTGTACAATAACAGGTAACAGAAACAGGTGTACAATAACAGGTAACAGAAACAGGTGTACAATAACAGGTAACAGAAACAGGTGTTATCCCCCCCCGCCCCCCCAACCCACCCCCGTATCTGGACCACAGGAACCAGAACCAGAGCAGCAAAACTTTCCACATCTGTGATCTTCTTCATTATGAAACAATTCTGGATATTTTTACAGACTTCTGGGTTAAAACATCTTTTCTTTCAGTTTCCCAGTTTAACCAGCATGGTGATGTAATCATAGCTGGGTTTAAACCATTATAAACCCAGTTTATACTTCACGTCGCCTAGGCAACAATGGTCTGCCTTTGATTGGTCAGCTCAGTACCAGCCATAGTTTCACCAGTAGGGGGCGCTATAGTCGCTGTAATCAGTAGTTAATGCAGCGTTTGGCCACTATAAGCTTTATATTGAAAGGATAATTGATCTATTATGGTCTGTAGGTGATTCTGAACATCAGGAGGTGTAGAGAAACAACCAATCAGACGCTGAGTATGTTTCCATGAGTTTCTCGAGGATTTTATGAGCTTCTAGTAAAAAGCTTTACAGCCAATAGGAACTTAGTTTCTGTTGGTCATTGCTCCTTAGGGGGAATGATTTCACAAACTGAAGAAAAAAAGAGAAACTACGCTGCAATGCTAAGAAGAAGCTACTATGAAAAGTTAGCACCCCCTGCTGTCCTGGTGGAGAATTACTTTGAACCGTCTGCGAGCAGATTGGCCGTCATAGGAGTATAAACTGGGCCTTAGAGTGGTTCTGGTTCTTACTGGTCTGGCTGTTTCCATGGTAACGCTGACTCTGACCTTTAACCCTGCTCCTCAGGATGACGTCCTGCCTCAGGGCCCCAGGGTTCTGGTTACAGGAGCTACGGGCCTTCTGGGTCGGGCCGTCTGCACCGAGTTTCAGAACCACGGCTGGACGGTGACGGGGACCGGGTTCCGGAGGGCCCGTCCCAGATTCCTCAGGTGTGACCTGACCGACGAGGACGCCGTCCGGAGACTGCTGCAGGAGTACAAGGTACCAGGGACGGGTTCTACAGAACCAGGACCCAGTATGAAGTTTTCCCACTAACAAAGCACGTAATGTTCTGTAATTTCTATCAAAGGTTCTCTTAAAACAAAAATCACAGTGGATGGTTTTTAAATAATTAATAAGTATTTGATCAACCAGTAATAATTCAGGCTCCCACATTAGTTCTTCCATTCTTTTAACTTCCTCCCATCCAGAAGGGGGCAGCACTGCCAACGCAGCCACTGTTTAGACTCATATAGCGCTAAATATAGTGACTTTTTATTAGAGCTGGTTATTGATTCAAATGTAAAGATTCAGTGATCATGATGTGATTCAGTCAGAGTTCCATATAGATATGAGTCAGTGCTATTAAACAGGTTTTTATTGATTATCTGCCTGTAATTCAGTGAACCGTTTAGCAGGAAAAAGTGTAGTTACCGGGTCAGAACCAAACCTGAAAACGTTTTTTCTTATTTTACTGTTATCAGTGTTTCCTCTGATCTCGTTCGAAATGGTTGAGACCAGCTGTGATTGGTCTGTTTGTGTTGAAGCGAGTGAAGATGAAGATAATGATGATGATGATGATGATGATGAACCATCTCCCATCATCCTTCACTTTGATATTGTCTTCATCTTTAGATCAGGTTTTAGCCAGTCTGATTGTAGGAGCTCCTTCAGCTTGACTCCGTCTCCTCTTCATGTCTCTGATGATCCACTAATAAACATATTTAAATACAGTTTTAGTATATGAAATAAATTCTGTTAGATTGTTTCTACAGTCAGTAACAGATACGTCTCAGTCTGTTTCTGATTCATCCTCCTTCCAGATCCTGATGCTCTTTAGTCCTTTTACCTGTTTCCAGGTGTGCGCTGTATTTTGGTAGCAGCAGGATCGCGTTCTGATTGGACAATCTAAGAGGTGGGAGTGGTTTATAGATGGTATATTTCCATAGCAAAGTTGGGAAAGAATGTACAAATCTCCCAGCTGTTAAATTCCTTCAGTATAAAACCTGCATGGGTCTTTATTTTATTCTAATCTTCTTTATGTGATTTAATTTAGAATAAAAGTGGACGGAACTATTCGCCGTTTTCTTGTTTTAACAGAAAATTTGCTCACAAATGACAAACCAAGTTATAAAAACCAAATCTAATCCCATTCAGCACATCCGATCTCCTGACTGGAGGTTCATAACAAAGTGCCCTGGGTTCCAGGTTCTGGTTGACCCAGAAGGCTTGGCGTCCACAACCAGAACCATCAGGACGTCTGACCCGTTTCTGCCCGTTTCAGCCCGACGTGATCGTCCACTGTGCAGCAGAGAGACGTCCAGACGTCATGGAGAGACACGCGGACGCCGCGGTCGGCCTGAACGTCCACGCCACCAGCACCGTGTCCAAGGAGGCAGGTCAGTGGTCACATGATGCTGGGGGGGGGGCACTGGACCAAACTCACTGGTAGTGATGCTGAGATGAACCACTACAGCCAATTGGTTGAAGAAATGCTTCATGTGAACATAACCCCCTCCTACTGGCCAGGTACATAATTACAGGCAGCTGCAGCTCTGAGCCACTAAAGCTTGGTTTATGCTTGACGCATGAACATTCCGCGCGGAACCGGCCGAGACGCCTTCAAACAGCGTTTATACTTTCTGCAGCTTGTCCCTGCTGAGAGCCAATATTCTTGACGACTGTAGGGGGCGCCGTAGGGCTCTACGGCATGCATACAACACTACACCGTAGTAGAAGTAGTAATCACTGTTGTTTAAAAGATGGTGACACCCGTGAGCTTAAACAAAGACGAAAAAGGAGACCGTCCTCTCGTCCATTAAAACACAGTTGATCACAGTGATCTCTATCGGCCGAATCATAAAGATGTCTATTTACGAACCTCCGGCAATATGAGCTCTTACCAGTCCGCCATGTTTTTCCGCGCGGGACCGTCCGCATAGTTACAAATTTTCCTAGGTGCGCGGTGCGGAAATTTTGGGGCGGGAGGAGGCCGCGCGGAGAGGCGTGGTTGCTAAAATGACGTAATTTGGCCGCGTGGAGCCGTGCTGACCTCGCGGACGCGGCAAGCATAAACGAAGCTTTAATGTGTGAAGCACCCCCCCTACTGGCCAGGTACATAATGTGTGAGGCTCTGAGGAATGACTGAGTTCCAGAAAATGATTTCTCCACATAAAATATTACAAATGTGAATAATAAGAATATTTTTGAATGTAATTTGTCTGTAAATTATGTTTTATGGTAGCTTGTGTAATAATAATGTTTTCCTGTCATTTGAGGCCAAAGGCGTGGACTTATGATTGTGTAACTTGGACAAAGATGTACAGAACAGGAAACTTTATTCATTTTTATGCAAAAACAGTTTTTGGTGTGGGGTAAAAATTATGAGCCAGTTTTTAAAATAATATATTCAATTTTATCCTTATTTTCATTTTAAATGTATTAATTCCAAACAATCTGAGCCAAGAAACGCACATAGAAACTGAAATTAAACAATGTTCATCTGCGGCTTTAATCTTGCATCCTCCTCCCCGTCCTAATGGATCTGAAATGCATGATGGGTAATGAGATGTGATGCAGAGGTGATGGGCTTCTGCCTCAGACAGATGACTTCATGGGGGTTCTGATGATGTTCTGGTGCTGCAACCTTGGAGACTCTAAAGCCAGAGTTTGGAAATCAGGGAACATTTAGTGTGAATCGTTCGTTCGTTCCCACCAGGTTTAGTGGGAGGAAATAAAGCAGCAGTGGGGCTCTATGGAGGACGTTCTCAACCTGCAGCTTCTAATTATATAGTAGTAAATAAATCCGTGTTAGACGAGTTGCTGATTAGTTTATTTGATTCCTGCTTCTATATTTTACCTCTTTTCTAGGTCCTGATAGACTAAAGCAGATGAATAGCTTTGATTAGTCAGAATTAATCAAACTTTTATCTTCATGTTTTGTGTCCATCTAGGCCCCGCCCATTTTGTATTATAGGTCTTATTTTGGACTCTTCCCCACCGGCCCCCGTTTAAAAAGCTTCCTGGTTACCGGCCTGCTCTGCAGTCAGTCTTAATAAAGTATTATTTTTATACATAACCGCGTCCCATCAGCATTCCATTACGTATTACCTCATCATCTCATAAAGGAATAAAGCCAGTGTGGCCAATCAGGGATAAAATCCTAACTTTAGGCACAGCGGGCGCTTTTACCAGCATGTGCCACCCACCAGAAAGAGAGAAAGTGCATCTTACCAAAGACATGACAAATCCATCTCAAACAAAAAGAATATTTTATCACCCATAAGGTTCTGATTAAAGTCCTCTCATAAAGGGATTAGTCCAGGTAAAACCCAGGTAAAAAAAAACAACAGGTAAATTCTGCTCCGGATCATGTACTACAATAAGTGTAGTTCTTTACCACTAAAGTTCAGCTTTTAATGACATCACTGAGCATCCCCAGAAACTAAAAACCCAACAGCAACAACATCTGCGGGTGTTCTTCCTCATTTGAAGTTATTAGACCGAAGGCCGTAGTATCATCGGCATATTTAACAATCGTATTATTGGGGTGAGTAGCAGCACAATCATAGATATACAATGTAAAAAGTAAAGGACTGTGGGGAGCTGCTGCTACACAAAGTATGTCAGATAAACCATCATTTTGTGTTTTAGTTATTCATATTACACAACTGTTTCAAATGGCTATTTTCTGTTTTGTCTAAAAGCTACTGTAAATTCTCCCCAGAACAAATAACCTGCAAATAATTTGAATTTCACTGTTTTTGAGACTTTGTATGTTTTTATTTCTGTATAGTATGAACATTTTGGGGCTTTAGGAGACCCACAATTTATGTCCATATAAACTGATTTGTATATATATATATATATATATATCAATGCTTTGTCAAAGTCTATAAATATTGCTGCTGCTCATCTTTTAATGTAATACTTATTTATATTTGTTTAACCAATTTTCTCAGCATTAGATGCGTAGATATTACTTTTTTGTAAGTATATACTTTATTTGAAACTAAAATAATAAAAATATGAACGCTGGATAAACAAAATTTAAAGTGCAATACATTCAAAGTTCAGAAAGGGGATTTGGAGGAAGTTAAACACTTTAGTCCTTTTATAACTTAACTTTAAGTGCAGAACTGTTAGAGCCATTCAGCAGAAAGTAAAGCGCATTACTCAGTATGTAAAAAAATAATCGATAACTCATTATTAATACAGACATAGCTCATAAATAAACTGTTTGATTGCTTTATATCTTTAAATTATATCATCTTTTAAGTTTTCTTTAAATGTACCAATTGTTGAACAGTTTCTTATGTAATCACTGCAGCTGTTCCATAACTGGACCCGTCTTACACAAATCTTTGGTAGCAGATTTACAAACATGTTTTCCTCTCCCTTAATTAAAAAAAACTTTTGGATAGTGTTTGGTAAATGTTGACTTTTTTATTTTGGTTCTAACAGAAGCAAGAATGAGCACTTCTGCTTTGCTGAGATAATCCATCCCACCTCAGAGATTCTGATCTGACACCATGATTAGTGCACAGGTGTACCTTATACTGCCCACTATAAAATGCCACCCTGGAATGTGCAGTTTTTTGCTTTATTGGGGGTCTGGGGACTCAGAACCGGTCAGTATCTGGTGTGACCACCATTTGCCTCATGCAGTGCAACAAATCTTCTTCACATAGAGCTTCAGATTGGTTGAATGTTGGTCCACTCCTCTTCAATGTCTGTGTGAAGTTGTTGGATATTAGTGGGAACTGGTACACGCTGTCGTATACGCCGGTCAAGCACATCCCAAACATGCTGAATGGGTTACATGTTCGGTGTGTATGCTGGCCATGCAAGAACTGGGACATTTTCAGCTCCCAAGAATTGTGTACAGATCCTTGGAACATGGGGCCGTGCATTATCTTGCTGAAACATGAGGTGATGTTCATGGATGTATGGCACAACAATGGGCCTCAGGATCTCATCGCGGTATCTCTGTGCATTCAAAATGCCATCAATAAAATGCACCTGTGTTCTTCGTCCATAACAGATGCCTGCCCATACCATAACCCCACCACCACCATGGGCCACTCCATCCACAACATTGACATCAGCAAAGCGCTCACCCACACAGAGCCACTCACGCTGTCTGCCATCTGCCCTGAACAATGTAAACCGAGATTCATCCGTGAAGAGAAAACTCCTCCAACGTGCCAGACGCCATTGAATGTGAGCATTTTCCCACTCAAGTCTGTTACGGCGACGACCTGGAGTCAGGTCAAGACCCCGATGAGGACGATGAGCATGCAGTCGAGCTTCCCTGAGACGGTTTCTGACAGTTTGTGCAGAAATTGTTTGGTTATGCTAACCAATTGTTTCAGCAGCTGTCTGAGTGGCTGGTCTCAGACGATCTTGGAGGTGAACCTGCTGGATGTGGAGGTCCTGGGCTGCTGTGGTTACACGTGGTCTGAGGTTGTGAGGCCGGTTGGATGTACTGCCATATTCTCTGAAACGCCTTTGGAGACGGCTTATGGTGGAGAAATGAACATTCAATGCACGAGCAACAGATCTGGTTGACATTCCTGCTGTCAGCATGCCAATTGCACGCTCCCTCAATGCTTGTGGCATCTGTGGCATTTTGCTGTGAGACAAAACTGCACATTCCAGGGTGGCCTTTTATTGTGGGCAGTATAAGGTACACCTGTGCACTAATCATGATGTCAGATCAGCATCTTGATGTGGCACACCTGTGAGGTGGGATGGATTATCTCAGCAAAGCAGAAGTGCTCACTATCACACATTTAGACTGATTTGTGAACAATGTTTGAGAGAAATGGTAATATTGTGTATCTGGAATTAATTTTAGATCTTTAAGTCCGTCTCATGAAAAATGGGAGCAGAAACAAATGTGTTGCGTTTACATTTTTGTTGAGTGTATATTTATGATACAGACAGAGTGCTGTGCAGTTCAGATAATAAATACAGTTATTGTAGCATACCCAGGTTGTAATATGCAGCAGGATACTTAAAGATTTTTAAATAATTAAAAATATTTAGAAATATGTACAGAATGTGTAGAATGGAGCAAGGAGAAATATGTTAGTATCAAAAAGAGCAGCAAAGCAGAGTTTAATCTTTTTTACTGGGGGGGGGGATTATCTGCCATCATATCAATTTTCTGCCTTTGCTGCTGTTTTATATCGATATCAGACCCAAAAAATTCATATGGGTCAGATTTAAATTTTTACATCTATTTACATTTTTTGGATTGAGTTTGGGATTCATATCTTGGTTTCTTGGGGGGGGGTTGAGTACTGTGGTCTGATTAATCCACATCTTACTCATTTTTCACTACATTCCAGCCATTTCTAACGATGATGAAATGCATCAGGAGAGATCATTGGTTCTGGTCCAAACTAGTGATTTACTGGGTTGGTTCTGTGTCAGTATGTAACATGTAAAATGTCTGATTGCAGCTGCCTGCGGCGCCTTCCTCATCTACATCAGCACCGACTACGTGTTCGACGGTCGGAACCCCCCCTACGGCGAGGACGACAGTCCCAACCCGCTCAACCTGTACGGGCGGAGCAAGCTGGAGGGGGAGAGGGAGACGCTCAGACACTGTCCAGGTAACCCCGCCCACACCTGTCTTTGTCCAGGTATCTCACCTGTTGCGGGGAAAAATAAAATCTGCTGCAAAAGTCAGACCCTTTTAGTTTTCTGCCTTCAGCAGAAATGGGTCAGCAGGTGGCGCTGTGCTGTCTGTGGATCCTAAGTGATCCATGGTTTGTTGGTAGTGAAGCTGGGAATGTACAGAATGATGTAAATAATTCCATTATTAAATATAGTCTAGCCTTAATAACTGTGATCATGTTGGAAATCACTTTGATTCTAAAATAACACCTGATGATTTATCTGCAGTTTGTTCATCTACAGATGAAAAAAATCAGACAGTCTATGATAGAATATGTACGATTTTTCTCTTCATTCTGACATCTTACTAAAAGCCCATAAAAACAGTTGTTAAAAACTGTGTTACAGTAAGGAAGTAGACGTTTATGTCTGAGGCTTTTGCAGAGAATCCTGGGAAGTTCAGATGAAGTTATCTTAATATTCAAACCTGTATGGGAAAAATTTGAGTGTTTTTGCTTGTAAACATTATGTTCAATTCAGATTCCAAGCAAACAAGCGAATAGTAGGCATTGAGTCAGACGTACTGCTCCACCATTTTGCCAGATCGTTACGTTACGTCGCCTTTGGTCCCGTAAAACAACTTTTCAACTTAAATGTTTAATCAGTCGTCAAAAAACAAAGTAATCAGTAACATCGCTACACTTTTACATTTATATGTCGAAATTGTGGCGTGTCAATGGCCAATAGTTCTTCTGTAGCTGAGGTCACTCTTCTTCTATGATTTTGGGGCTTCTGCTGCATTGTGGGATAGCGTAGCGTCCACTGGCTGCTTACTGTGACGGTAGTTACACATCCAGAACTTTATGCCTTTTTGACTCTCTTGGATCATTGTGACTGTTTTACTCCACATAATTCAGTTTATTTATAAAGCACCAATCCAGAACACACGTCAATCAGTGTTAAACTTTTCTAAGGAATCACAGCAGATTGCATAAAGTCACTGACTGTGGAGAGTAGTAGGAGAGAAAAGTAGCAGTCCTCCAACAGTCTATGCAGCATAACTACAGATTAAGCTCAGGATAACCCAGCCTGTGAGGATGAGGCAGAGCCAGGTAGAACCAGCCTTGGCCTTTCATTGGTTGACCATAAACTCTGCACACCTGTGCCAGGTGCTGTGATCCTGCGCGTTCCAGTCCTGTTTGGGGAGGTGGAGTCTGTGACGGAGAGCGCTGTGACATCACTGTTGCAGAAGGTTCAGGATGCGACGGAGGAGAGCTGTGCCCTGGACCACTGCCTGCAGCGCTTCCCCACCGATGTTCGAGACGTGGCCGCCGTCTGCAAGAAGCTGGCAGAGAGAGCGAGACAGGTAGGACTCCATCGCTGTGTAAAACCAGTTACCCCTATCAGCGAATCATAGAGCTGTTTCAGTGTTATGACCTCTGAGCAATAACTGAAGCTAGTTGGGCCTTATCTACCTGACCAGTAAACCCAGTAAGCGCACACTGAACAGGTGTAGGTTTACCTTCTTCACTGAAGAGCTTTATAACAGATCTGTGATGAACCACAGCTGCTTGGCGTTGGTCTAACATCACCAGACACCTTAGTTTTCCCTACAGGTGACTTTCATCGTTTCAGCATCCAGCCATATGAAGATAAGCCTGAGGAATTTGAATTTATGGGAAAATACTGCAGAAAAGAGTCCCAAAAATGTCTTTGTGATTGTTAACTGTAGGCCTTTACTAGGGTTGTGCCGATGAACGATGTCATTGTCCATCGTGATGGCTGACCAACATCACGATGGACAGCCACCATCGTGATGCCACGCCCCCCATCCTGTCAGACACGCACTAATCCTTTAGTCTCTTCTATAGTTTAACTAAAACCTTAGTAGGGACCGCTCCGTAAACATTGAGAACATAACTAACTAATGAGTGCAGCACAGTGGAAAATATGTGTATATATATTTTTTTTTTCTTGTGATTTGTGTGTGTGGAATTGGTGTGTTTTGTTTGCATTTGTTTCCCTCTGAAAAAGAAAAAAAAGAATTGATCTGGATGATTCAGGACGAGTGCAGCAACCAGCTGCTTTGTTACAGCTGCTCAAAACTTTTTAAGCTGCAAATAAAAAGAGCCGAGGCAGGACGGCAAAGACTGAACCCACTGGCCGAACACCATGAGCGATTACCGCGCACTAAAGCTGAAGATCTTTGCCCGAACCCGTCCATCTCTTTAGCGCGATCATTTAGAATAAATCGCTGCAGTGGGACACTAACATTATTCGGAATCTACCTGTAAAGATGTTACTGGCACACACCATGCATCATGATGTAAAAGACCCACTCCTCTCAGATCAACCGGAGTTCCAAACATTTGTCCAGTAAATTGAAAACAACGTGACCGTAAAGATGGTAAAAAATTTTTTTCTAGCGGAAAAATGTTGGGTTTAACCGGTTCGAGCTTTAATAAGCTGTCAATAAAAATATACTCTTGGGCTCGGGCTGAACTCTCGGGTTCAGGTTGGTTCCAGGCCAACTTTTAAGGCCCGATTACAGCTCTACGGCGCACACGTCTCCAGCGGCAGACAGGCGGCGCGAGGCAGATAATTACCGTTTCACCTGTTTTGTGAAGCAAAGATCGCAGTATGAGTCAAGTTTGCCTGGATATCGGTGCCTGCCTTTTGTTTTCCTGCTGTTTTTGGCTGAAAGGGGGAATGAGAGCGTCAAACGTAGTGGAGTACGCTCGGTTGGAAGAAATGATTATAAGGCTGTTACCTGGAAGGGGAACGACCTGCAGTGAGTTTATCATGTATAGCTTTATCCTCTTATTTAGAAGGTAAAGGAATAATGCCCTTTTTTAAATCTGTGCGCACATAAAAGCATGAATATGGATTTCAAATCCATTTGACAGTTTGCAAATCAGAAAATGCTTGTATAAGTGCAGTTTACAAAATTAAGTTGTTTTTTTTGCTGGTGTGAAGAGATGAGTGAAAAAGAAAAAAAAAGACGTCCCGCTGATGAGGTAACTGATCTATAGATCTTCATATGCAGGAATCATACATACCCTCACCCCCCCTTACATAAACAGTTACCAGGTTGGGATTTGAGGAAGGCTTTTTCTAAAGAATGTTCAATTTAAGATAGATTTATGTCAGCATGTTTTCACATTTACATTATTCTAAAATGGTAAGAATTTATTTTAAGAGTTGGATTAGAATTGATTAATTACAATTATTAGTTACTTTCAGCAATAACCAGGGCCGTTTCCTGGACCTGGAACATTGGGGGCTGAGAACACCCTGATGGAGAAATATGGGGAACCTAAGCATTTTTGAGCATAGTGGCAACTTTAAATAACTGAAAATAAATACATTTTGAAATACCTATTGCAAACTTAAGCAAGACAATGTAAACAATAAAATCAGTATTGATATTAAGTTATAAATGTGGTCAGTAGGTTACAGTTATTTTCATTTTTCTGTTCCTGACAAACAGTTAGTTCTTTGTCAGCTTGTATGATGGACCTTTAATCAGTGCTATTTTCTGTTCTGACCAGGTCATCTGTAATCTGAGTTTAACATCAGATTTATTTTAGCATAAAATATGTTGTTAAAAGGTAATTATAAAAGCGATCTGACCGCTGTAAATAATCAGCATTCAAGCATCATTTATTGTGGGAAACTGGATCATTTTTATAACTTTAACTAGAAAACCACTCAGAGCCTAGACCAGTCGTAGTTAAGGCAGTGGTCTATGCACTCAGAACAAAAGGAAAACTGTTCATTTAATCAGTTTTAGTCTAGTTTATTCTAGTTCTATACTCTATTTTTCCCTGTCAGAAAAATAGAGATCAGTCAGAATGTTTAATAGTCGATTAGTCAGGGATTTTAATCCTGCCTTTTTTTCCACGTTTATGAAGAATTTTACATTAACACTTGTGTAGATGATATTTTAATGAATGATAAGACAAACTGCTTTGTTAGAATAATTAAGTAGTTTTATGTGTTTGCATTCCGCAGCAGGTTTGAACCACATACAGTGGGGATGGAAAGTTTGGGCCCAGGAAAATATTTGTATTAATGTGCATAAAGGAGCCACAGAAAGATTGAAACGTCTCCATAATGCATTAAATTACAGATTAAACATTCTTATAATGTGTCAAAAAAGTTAGATTTTATTTTCATCATTTAGACTTTCAAAATAACAGAAAACAAAATAATGGCGCCTGTAAAGGTTTGGGGTCCCCGCAAAGTTAATACCTTGTAGACTACAGAACTAAGACTTGGGCTGGATTTATGGGGTAGAAACAAAAACCAACATGGCGACCATAGAGAAGATAATAAGCCGTTTAATTTTCAGATTACAATTTAAAAAGACGGCAGCAGTGTAACAGAAGGTATAAAAGACTTTATCGTTCTTATTGCTCGTTTTCCTGCTGATTTAGCCGCTGTTGACGCCGTGTAGCAAATATATCTTTTTGCTTTAGAAAATTACAAAAAATGGTAACACACAGTGGCTAGAACAAGTAAATTTAATTCAAATACCGGTATGGAAATAGTAATGCGTTAGCGGCATTACTGCATATGGAGCAGGTCTACACCATGGGCTGCATTATATATTAATAATAATTTCTAAGGATTAAAACTACAAACAAAGAAACAAATTACGGGAGTTAAATATACGAAGATATTAATAGTATTATTATATATTGTCCCACCTCTCATCTAGACGGGGATGGATTAAAGTGATCAAAGATTAATCGATGAATCTGATTGAAATCCGGTTGTTACTCCTCCTCATCCAGTATTTCACGATATAAATAATTAGGAGTCATTTCATACAAGCTTCATCCTCCTGCTGTACTGAGGTTTTATCAGAATAAATGCATCTGATCTCTCAGCAGGATCCGTCCATCCGAGGAATCTTCCATTTCTCGGGCAAAGAGCAGATGACCAAATATGAGATGGCTGTTGCCATGGCGCAGGCCTTCAACCTGCCGTCCAATCACCTCATACCTGTGAGTCAGCTGATCATGTTTTTCTTAGAGAATCCTGACAGATCAGTTATTACTCATATTTGTAATGGTGTCTCTCCAACCCTCCAAATCACAGCTGACGGAGCAGCCGGCCGGATCCGCCCCTCGTCCAATCAACAGCCAGCTGAACTGTTCCCGCCTGGAGCTGCTGAACCTGAGCGTGGAGCCGCGAGCGTTCTCCGCCGCCATCACCGAGTGTCTGTGGCCGTTCACGGCGGACAAACGTTGGAGACAAACGGTCTTCCACTGAGGCTCTTCCTGCTATCTAAACTACTCCAACAGAAAATAAAATGATTGATTATCATACGCTGTGGTGCCCATATGTTGGATGCAGTAGTTTGGTGCTTCAGCCTGTCTCCGTGCTCAGATCATCACCAAGATGATCAAGATGAATGTGTTTCCCTTTTATTTCATTAGTTTTCTTTCTGTTAACAAATGTTAATTACATAAATAATACAACTGCTAATTGAACTTAAGCTCTATAATGTTCCATATATATGTATGTTAGCAGGCTGAAACGTAATATGTACTTTATCTAGAAATGATAATAAAAGAAAGTGAATCTCTGATTTTTGTCTATGAATTATAGGTTTTGATCCAAGTTCTGCTGCAATAAATTGATTATCTTCACAAAGTGAATAATATAGATGTTAGGGTAGATAATGGGTGAGTGTCTGATATTTATTCAGGTTTAACTTGAAATTTGGTCGTTTTAAATCAGTTTCTTATAGGGCTGGGCGATAATTCGATAGAAATATCTATCGATAGACGTGTGGTGCGATAGTAAAAAAAGGGGTCGATAAAAAAGTTTCCCCTCATGTTTTCATTATAACCTATCAGGCAGCTTAATACAACAAACATTACTTAATCCAAACGAATCATTAACAATGACCCACACAGCTCTGTTAGCATCTCTCTCCTTTCAAACCACAAAAAGGATGAAATTATTTGAGCTGAAACAGAATTTATTTAATAGTCCCTAAACGAACAGTCACCGTAACTTCGCCGCGCTCAGATGTCACAACAAGGGAGCAGCGGAGGATGAAGTTCTGGATAAATGTTTCAGAGGCTCCGTTAAAGTTTGCCTCCCGTTTTGAACTTATCCTCCACGCACTAAAACACTAAACGTAGTAATAATGAACGAAATATAAAAACTACGATCAGCTGTTTTAAGCAGGACTTCCCTCTCCCAGCTCTCTACGAATCTCTTACAGAGACGCAGGAAACGTACCCAGGTCGCGTCGCGTTGCTAACATCTGTGGCTGTTAAAATCTCCCCTCGGTTCTGCTCCCGGTCCTCAGAAGCGAAAAAACGCTTTAAAAAATCCAACAGGCGTTGGATAGACCTGCTGGCTTCAGCTCTCAGTGACTGAGCTGCAGTGTTAGAGCCCATCAACACTGGTGAGTAGCTAGTTAGCTTTAGCTTTAGCCTACAGCGGAAGAGCTGAAGTGAATTTGAATAAACTTTATTTACAAACTAAACCAAGGGTTTTAGACATTAATATTATAGTGTCATAAAATGTTTAAAAGATTAAAAAGCATAAAAATAAGACTTTAAACTACTAACATGATTAAAACATATATATATAATATAATGGTTAATATTTTCTTTGTATTTACTGATGTTACTCAGGTCTCTTGGTTTGTTTCTCTGTCTTACAAACTTATGATAAAAAGAAGTATTTGAAAATTAAGTAATTTAATTCTTAGTTAATTTAGTTCATTGAAGAATAAAAAAATGACTGGGGAGGCACTTAAAATATATTTTTTACATTATGTGATTTTTTTTTAATCTATCGGTCAATATGACTTTTTTTTATCAATATGCTTTTTTTCTATATCGTCCAGCCCTAGTTTCTTATCTTAAATCAACCTTGTTAAAAGAGGAGGAGCCTTGATGCTTCAGTGGGCGTTTTCATAACATAGACTGTGGCAGCATATTATGCTAACATTCCCAACATGCTGTCATGAATGCAACATGGCGACACAAATGTTGTGGCATTCATGGCTCTTTGCAAAGACGATGTCAGCATCAGTGAGCATTATGCTCATTCCTAAATCCTTTTCACAAATGATTATAACCATGCAAGGATAAAAGGTGGTGTCCAGGCTGTGTATAAAGCGGAGGTTACATTAGACATGTTTTTAGTCCATTTTTAAGCAGCAGGGTCAAACAATTCTGGTCATCTATTTTTATAACTATTTTCTTCTAAATCCTAGGCATACTGTAGGGAACTGGTGCCTTTTACCCAGTCCAGTAGTATTTATTCTTTTCAAATGGTATTCAATCCAAATCAGTTGAACAGTGAGCCACATATGAGAGTAACATTTAGTGATTGCACTTAAAATGGGAATACTTGCTTCAGGAAAGATAATCTATTTGTGCGTAAATGCTGCAGAGGTTATTGTCATGAGGTTTAAAAATGTTGCCTTTCAAAGATGACGTGAAAGCTGAATCCGCCCTCAGCTATCACACTGAATCCTGGAATTAAACATCACTTCAGCCAAAGTTTTAACATGGGGAAATAATTATTGAAGCAATCAGAAGTCTAACAGACTAAATGAACTGTTTCCTGACCCGTAAACTCAGAGAGGAAAGCAGAAGCCAAATTAATGCCATCCAAACGAAGTGATTGACCATTGATCAGAGTCATCCAGGTTTTTATGTCTTCCAGACATGCTTGTAATCTACCTAACTGATTGATTTCATCAGGCTTTATGGATAAATATAATTGTGTATCATCAGCATTACTGTGGAAATTCATTCCATGCTGTCTAATTATTTTACAAATTGGAATCATATATATAGTAAAGAGAATCGGTCCAAGCACAGAACCCTGTGGTACTCCACAAGTAACCCTTGAGTGTGAAGAATATTTATCATTAACATGAAATAACTGGAATATGTTGGACAGATATGATCTAAACCAGCCTAGTGCTGTTCCCTTTATCACTACAACATGTTGGAGCCTTTCTAAGAGAATATTATGATCGACTGAGTCAAAAGCAGCACTGAGATCTAATGAGACCAGGGGTCTCATTTACAAACGTTGCGTACGCACAAAACGGGGCCTGAAACTCGCATACGCCACTTTCAAAGCAAAAGTTGTGATTTATAAAATATATATAGATACATAAAATGTATCGCAAAACCTTAGACTCAGACAAAAGGGCCGGGACTGTGTGCCAATTAATAAATTGAATCATCTGCCGTCCCTGAGCGCAATAAAGCCTGCAGTCTTGGATGGGATCATTAAAATGAGCAGGCGATACATCACGTTTCCATATACTGTGGGGGAGCAGGCCGAAATTAAGATGCAATTTGCTGCAATGTCCGGTTTCCCAAACATAATCGGCGCAATTGACTGCACCCATATTACTACAAGGGCCCCGTCTGAGGAAATTCCCTTCCCTCCTGGCCTACCACCTCCCCAGCATGAGAACCCCGACCCACAGCCGCCTCCTCCTCAACAGGAAGCCTTCACCCAGGGAGCAAGGATCGGCCAGGATGTAAAAAAATATTATATTGTATCATTTAAGGTAGCAATGGCTGTCACTAGACGCTGGGCAACCTCATCTTCCTCAGCCTCCTAATCCTCACCATCTAACAGTTGAAAATACACGGCATATTAGTCTGTCTCCTTAAAATATGCTCATATTTAGTGTCAGCTCAGGTTTACACGGACCCCCTCCAGTAGCAGACCCACTCTGGCGGTGGGAGGCAAGTTTTTTTTTTTCCCCTCAACGTTTGACCACTTTTGTTTATTTATTTCGGGTACCATGCTGTCAGTTTCACTGACAGTCTGCACTGCGGACGCCACATGCTGCTACTCACAGTTCTTCCTTTTATTTGTGACATCGCTGCTGTGTCCACCAAATAAAATGTCTCTTCTAGCCTCCACTTCACCAACTAGCACTTCAATCAACATCTCCGTAAAGTTTATCTTCTTGTTTTTCTTTTGTTGTGGCCATATTTCCCTCTTCTTCATATGCATCAATATTCATGTCCTGCTTTGCATTGACCTTTTATAGCCGGATTTGGGCGTGCTCAGGGCGGGATATGAGCCAAATTCACGTGCGCAAACTTCCAAGAAGACTGTGATTTATAAAGGTAACTTGCTTACACCTGTGCGTAGGCATGGTTTTATAAATCAGAAATCTTTTTGGCTTACGCAAACTTTTTGTTTTGGTCGTACGTACACTTTTAGTAGGGATTCTACGCAATGTTTTATAAATGAGACCCCAGAACAGTCACAAATCCATTATCTGACGCCATTAGAATATCATTAGTAACTTTTACCAGTGCTGTTTCAGTGCTATGATCAACTCTAAAACCTGACCGAAATTCCGCAAACAGGTTGTTGCTGTTTAGATGCTCACATACTTGATTAGCAACTATTTTCTCAAGAATTTTGGATAAGAAAGGAAGGTTAGATATATAGGTCTGTAGTTAGCTAAGTCATCTTGATCCAGGGCAAAATTGTTCGAACATCATGTGGCTGAAGCCCAGAGTCCGTGCCTAACCCTTCTCCGATCGTAAATTTGCACTCAGACGCAGACGTATTGAAGGAGACGCTTTCTCTTTATAGTACTCTGCTTCTCCACTCCATTCTCTGTTTTTTCAGCGTTGCTCGACCAGGACAGCAGGGGGCGCTAAATTTTCATGCCGTCTCTGCTTAGTATCACAGCGCCGTTGTTTTTTTTCTAGGCTTGTGAACGTATTTCTTCCTCAAGGAGCAATGAACGACAGAAAGTACGTTCTGATTTAAGCTGTAAAGCTTTTTCCTAGAAGTACAGATTATGGAATCCTCTAGAAACACATGGAAACAAACACAGCAGCTGTTTATGTTTTCCTACACCTTGTGTTCAAAATCACCAAAAGAACAGATTAGGTAAATTATCCTTTCAATGTAAAGCATGTAGTGGCCAAACGCTGCATTAACTACTGATTACAGCGACTATAGAGCCCCCTGCTGGTGATGCGATCTCTGGCTGTTACAGAAACTGACCAATCAGATGAATACGCTCTACGGAGACGGATAGTTAAAATTTGGGCCTCTACTCCGTGCGTCTTTGCGTAGGTGACTGGTGATGGCGCGGCGTCAAACGGAGAAGCATAAACTAGGCTTCAGGTTTGTGGCCTACATACAGGTTACTGGCTGTATGCACATGGAGTTCATTACTCTCCAGAGAATAGAGATACACACACCCACATGCTGACAGCAGTCAGGTAAAATGAAGGGGAATCTTTGGCAGGAAGGAAACTACAAAAAGGAGCAGCTCACCAACATTCCAAAGCTCAAAGAAAAACTCTGCTCTTTGAAATGCAGCACATGGTTTTTCTTACTTCCTCCTTTTGAGTTGAGCAGCAGAAAAAGCTCACAACCAGGTTAGTATGAGTAGTTCTTTTCCCAGATAGAAACAACACAACACCAAAGGCTGCCGCACAGAGCTGGATACCAGGGCAGCAACAACTGAACTTGTTGCAGGGTCTTCGGTTACATTTACATGATTCAGTGGTAAAGAAACCAAACATATGATAAAAGTATAGAAAGTAAAAACAGCAATTAGGATTAAGATAAAAAACAGCGTAAAAGTATGAAAAAGAGCAATTAAGTATGAAACATGAAAATCGATAAAAGAAAAGATTAGAGAGCACTGGCAGCTCAAAAAGGAAGGCTTTTTATCCTTGCTCTAAAGCATCTCAGTGTTTCAGCAGCTCTGCAGTCATCAGGAAGTTTGTTCCAGATAAAAAGGAGCATAGAAACTAAAAGCTGCTTCTCCATGTTTGGTTCTGGTTCTAGGGACGATTAGTAGTAAGCGCCACAAAGTCACAGACGGCCAGAAAGATGGAGAGGCATAGTAACGTGAGCTACGTTGCCTCAGAAGGAAATAATCTGGAGGTTGAAGATTTTTCTCCACCTCCTTCCCCAGAGGGAACAGAGGTTCTGTGGAAGAGGCGAGCGGCCCTGAGCCGTATCGTTTGGAGCCGTTATCTCGTTCTCTGCCCAGAGCAGCAGCAGATTCCGAACCTAAAGCGCCATCATGGTATAGGTACTAGAGCAGCTCGGGATCCTGCGCCTAAATATGACAAAGCATTACATGAATGGACATTAGAACGTACTCTGCATTTTTTGGAATTACTCTATTAAACAAACAGCAAGCATACAAAACACAAAAGAATGAAATATATAGAGGGATTTAATACAAACTGCCAGAGGTATTATGTTAATACTGTACATGCAGAATGTACATACATGAAGTATTTTGACAGCCTTATATTGATTTGATGTATAGTTAAACATATCATCTTTTTGGGGTTTTATAAAAAAGTAAAGAGAAGAAAACAGTTTTACATCATAGGAAAATCCGTCAAAATATGGTAAATAACAACCTGCGTAACTCTTTCCAGAGACGATGCGTAATAGAGCAGTACCAGGAAAAGATGTGTTGGTAATATTTACGTCTCTGTTAAATGTAACCGTGAATTTAACATGGCAAGGTAGTTTGTCAGAGTTAAGTTGCCATAATGTGACTTTTTTGGCAAGCGCAGGCCGCCGAGCAGATCTGGTACCTACACTGGCATAGAATGGGCTCTTAGTGGTACGTTGTTGTTGGCCAAAGCTAATGCTAAATATAGATTAGCTCGAGTAATTTCATGTGACTCTGCCTCGGCAGGAGAAACTGCAGCCACTGTACCACATTGTCAGAAACAGAAAATGTGTTACAGAGAGATGCTCAAGCTATAAAGCATCCAAGCATAATGAGAAAATCATTGAGGAATGTGCAAAAATAAACTCACGCTATCGCAATTATTGCACTACAAATGAACTCCTAGCCCAGATTTTATTTTCCATTTACTGATATCAGTTATTCCCTTTGTGTGTTTGTCTGAATTTGTCACCTTGATAATTGGTCATCAAATTACAAAACGCAAAAACTTCATTTCTTGATGATGTTCCCTGAGTCAGGAATTGAGCATTCATGTAAAGCATTTTCTTGGCTCTCGGTTCCTTAGTAATCCTTGATGCTTCAGCCGCCCTTTGATGGTGATGAGGAGGTTTTTTCACCGCACCCCTCTCTGGTTTGGACCAACTGGGTATCCACCATCACCTCAACACAGTAAGTAAGTAAGTAATATTTATTTATATAGCACCTTTCACAGACAGAGGTCAAAAAGTGCTTCACAAAAATACAAATAGAAACAAAAATACATTTACAATCACAAAACATGGTCGTCACAAAACAACCCCTTTCCCGCTGGAATTAAAATGCTTTTTCAAACAAGTAGGTTTTCAGTTTACACTTAAAAACATCAACACAATCAAGTAAGCGCAAGGAAAGCGCGAAGATCGTTCCAGAGTGTCGTGGCGACCACCTTGAAGGAGCGATCTCCTCTCGTCTTGTAACGAGAACGAGGGACCATGAGAAGGTTCTGATCCTGAGACCTCAGCCTCTAAGAGGTAGTATAAGGAAACAACAAGTCTCTAATGTAAGAGGGAGCCTGACCATGCAAGGCTCTGAAGGTCAACACCAGGATTTTAAAATTGAAACGAAAAGTGACTGGGAGCACATAGAGGGCTTTTAGAATGGGTGTAATATGAGCCCTTCTGTTTGTGCGAGTCAGCAACCTCGCTGCAGAGTTTTGTACCTGCTGAAGGCGGGACAACTCCTTTTTGTTTAGACAAGAGAATAAACTATTACAATAGTCTAAACGGGAAGACACAAAGGCGTGGATAATCATTTCAAGATCATCTCTTGGTACACTTGTTCTAAGTTTGGAGATTTTTCTCAGTTGGTAAAAACAGTTCCTTATCAGCAGTTTTGAGTGATGCTCTAAGGACGTTGCTTTGTCAAAGTTAACACCTAGATTTCTGAGGCTTGTTTTGGTAGACAAACTCAAGTGGCCCAAATACTGGTGAATACCTGGATTAGCGCCATCAGGGGCAAACACCAGCATCTCCGTTTTGTCTGAATTTAGTTGCAGGGAATTTGTACCAAGCCATTTTTTTACTTGCGCAAGACATTTCAGCAAAGAGCTTAACTTCTGGATCTCAGAGGGCTTGAAAGAGCAGTAAAGCTGAATATCATCAGCATACAAATAGTAAGAAACATCATCAAAGCTCTGGATAATTTTCCCTAATGGAAGGACATAGAGTAAAAACAAAATTGGGCCCAAAACCGAGCCCTGAGGAATCCCACACAGCAAATCAGTCAGACAGAAACGAATGTGCCGAGACAGAAAAGCTCCTGCCCGATAAATAAGAGGAGAACCACGCAAGGACTGGTCCTGACATTCCGACCAGGTCACGCAGTCTTGTCAACAAGATTTGGTGATTCACGGTGTCAAATGCTGACGAGAGATCTAACAACACAATGTCTGCAGACATCATAATATCACTGGACACTTTAAGCAGGGCGGTTTCCGTGGAGTGATGCTTACGGAAATCGGATTGAAAAGTGTCAAAAATGTTGTGTTTCTCCAAGAAGGGTACCAACTGATGGGAGACCACCTTCTCCAACACTTTGGACAAAAACTGAAGTTTTGAGATGGGCCTGAAATTGTTCAAATGCGTAGGGTCAAGATTAGGCTTTTTGAGAAGAGGTTCCCCACTGGCATGTTTTAAAGAACTGAGAAAAACATCAGTTGACAGTGAAAGGTTGATCAGATTGATAACCCAGGGGTCAATGACATCAAAAACTTTAACAACAAGTTTCCAGGGCAGAACATCAGACACACAGAAAGAGGGCTTCATTCTTGTTACCAGAGCTGAGACATTGGCTGGTGTAACAGGGCTAAAAGAGGACTACTCATGGGGAACAAGCTCAACAGCATCAGGTGTGCAAAACGAGGGCGGTGGAAGTTCAGCTTTGATATCCTGGATTTTTTCAATAAAAAACAGCTTTACCGTAGTATCCTGAGACTTCATGTTAACACAAGAGGGAACTCTAGGCTCCGGGTGGGATTACAGGGCAGGAAGTCTATTTCAGGATGTACTTCCCAGGTGTTCTGGGCCTTTTGTTTGAGCTCCATACCTGGTGCCATGTGCTAGCAATAAAGTCTGTAAAGCTATTATTGGAGTCCTGTATCCTCCTTTAATTACTGGGGTCACAACATTATATTGGCGATGAGGATGCTTTGGGGATCTGCTTGTTGTGGATTTTTTTGCCTTGGTCTCCGGCCTCTGTGAAGGAATTTTTTGACTGGATTGTGGCCTTGGGGGAAAGGAAGAAGGTGAGATGGCAACCATTGGATCCTTGCCACCTTTTGATGCAAGAGTACAAGCCTGGGAGGAATATTGTGAAATAATGGAACACTTCTTTACTGCTAATGATGTTGAAGAGGAAGAAAAAAAGAAGTCCATATTGCTCAGTGTGGTGGGAGCATCAACTTATAGTTTGATGAGAAATCTCTTGAATCCTGCAAAACCAGGGGAAAAGACTTTTGCACAGTTGGTGACGTTGCTAAAGAACCACTTTAATCCCAAGCCAAGTGAAATTGTCCAGAGATTTAAGTTTGACTCTCGCATAAGAAGACCCACGGAGTCTGTGGGTGAATATGTGGCAGAGTTACGGAAGCTGTCACAGGATTGTAACTATGGATTGACGCTTCCGCAAATGTTGCGAGACAGACTAGTTTGTGGCATAAATGATGACCGCATGCAGAGACGGTTGTTGTCAGAGGCTGATCTTACATTTGACAGTGCCATGTCTCTAGCCCAAGCTATGGAGTCTGCCAACAAAAATGTGCAGGATCTGCAGGTAAAATCGGGAGCAGTGTCCTGTAATGCAGTGGGGACTGGTGGACCAGAGAGCATGGGGCCAAAGCGAGAGAGCCAGGGGAGAGCGGATAAGGACTGTTATCGGTGTATGGGAAAACATGCACCTGAGGACTGCAGATTCAAAAAGGAAAAATGTCATGCATGTGGATTGACTGGACACATCGCTCGAGCATGTAGAAATAAGAATAAGTCAACTGCTGAGAAAAGAAAAGACCAAAGACCCAGACAAAGTGGAAGGCGTTTCATGCAGGAAAGAAATGTGCATTATTGTTCTCCCAGAGTGACGGAAGGGAGCGATGAGGAAGAGCCTCCATTTTCCTTGTATAATGTCCATGGTGAAGATGAAGAGGAGGGGGCACCTCCCTATAAGGTATGCATGCTTCTAAATGGTGAACCAGTGATTTTTGAAGTGGATACTGGATGTGGGCTCACTATATTAAACATGAAAACATTCACGGAGAAAGTAAAAAATGCACCACCATTAAAGAAAAGCCGCATGAAGTTGAGGACATATACTAAGCAGAGGATAAAAGTGTTGGGAAAAACTTATGTGAAAGTTAACTACAAACAGCAAGAAAAGATACTACCCATTATTGTGGTTAAAGGCACAGGTCCAAACCTACTGGGAAGATGGTGGCTGAAGCATGTTAAATTAGACTGGGCCGACATAAAGCACCAGACCCACCTACAGCAATCATTGGACCTGGAAACCGTGCACACTGTGAACCACTTAAACCCCTTAACGCTGGAAAAAGTGATGACTAAGCATGAGGAAGTGTTTAAAGAGGAGCTGGGAACTTTAAAAGGTTTTAGAGGTACTATTCATGTGCCTGATAATGTTGCATCTCGTTACTATAGGCCAAGATCAGTTCCCTATGCTATGAAGCCCAAAGTGGATGCTGAGATTGACAGATTGTTAAAAGAGAATATCATTACTCCTGTCAAGTACTCTGAATGGGCCGCTCCTGTGGTCCCACTGCTTAAGCCGGATGGTGACTGTAGATTGTGTGGTGATTATAAATTGACTGTAAATAGAGTCTCCACGCTGGAACAATACCCCTTACCCAGAGTTGAGGATCTGATGGCCATGTTAGCGGGTGGGAAGCAATTTACCAAATTGGACATGAGTCATGCTTATCAAAAAATACAGATGGATGAGCTGTCCAAGAAATACTTGACTGTGAATACTCATCGTGGCCTGTTTACCTATAACAGACTACCGTTTGGAGTATCGTCAGCTCCAGCAATTTTTCAGCGAACCATGGAGGGGGTTCTTCAGGGAATACCAAATGTTGCTGTATATCTAGATGATATCTTAGTTACTGGGACGACACGAGAAATGCACCTCAGGACACTGGATGAGGTGTTGACAAGGTTAAAAGGTGCCGGTCTCAGATTAAAGAGGGGTAAATGTACACTGCTGGCTGATGAAGTGCAGTATTTGGGACATAAAGTGGATGCTGAGGGAGTTCACACAGTAGAGGCCAAAGTAAAAGCTATTGTAAATGCTCCCAGCCCAAATATATTAAAAGAAGAGATCACATTTCCCCTGTTTTAGCTTCTCTTCACTGGCTCCCAGTAAAATCTAGAATAGAATTCAAGATCCTCCTTCTGACATATAAAGCCCTTAATAATCTAGCTCCATCATACATAAGAGACCTGATTGTTCCATATGTTCCTAACAGAGACCTTCGCTCTCAGACTGCAGGTTTACTGGTAGTTCCTAGGATTTCTAAAAGTAGAATGGGTGGCAGATCTTTCAGCTATCAGGCTCCCCTCCTATGGAACCGGCTCCCAGGGTTGGTTCGTGAAGCAGACAATTTGTCTATCTTTAAAACTAGGCTAAAAAACTTTCCTCTTTGACAAAGCTTACAGTTAGAGATATGTTTATAGGTAGTTAGAGTCAGGTCAGACAGGTAGATAGGAAGAGACAGGTTAATGTTAGTAGTCAGGCAGAGTGTCAAAAGTTAGGAAGAGATAGGAAGAGGTAGAGTAGCTAGGTAGAGATAGATTAATGTAAGCCAGGTAAAGATCCGGAGCCGGTCGCGGCTTACCGCCGCGGAAGAAATGCGCCCCACAGGGGCCAGCCAGCGCCGGAGAGAGGTCCCTCAAGGGGATCCTCCCGCACAGTGCGGCCGCCCATTACCTGCCGGGTTGAATCCCCCGGGCAGACTGTGCGGACCCCACCCGTTTATCTCTTAAACGTTTCTCGCCCTCTTCAACTCTGTCCTCTCAGTTCTGTCTATTTTTCCTTAAGATAGTTGTCGACTATCGGTCTCGTGCCGGTATTTATTTATTTTTATTTTTATTTATTTATTTATTTTTATTTTTTATTTTTATTTTTTTTAACGTGTCCTGTCTAGCAGTATGCTACTCAGAATTGGTGTCTGAGTACCAAGTACAAGCCCAACAGTTTTACTTTCCCAAGCAGAGTATTACAGCTTCGCTGTAGTACGCCACTTGATGTATATGTATGAAAAATCTTTATTAGTGATTACTGTGGGTTCAATTTCCTGACGTCATGGACATTAAACTGAGACAAGAAGGGAGAAAGGAAGAAGGTGAAGAAAAGAAACCGGACCAACAGAGGGGCGAACCGATGACACAAGACAGGGAGGCAAATAAAGAACACAAGAAAACATCCCAGTCCTCCACCTCTGCCGGACGGCAGAGAAACAGTAATACAAAACAAAAACAACAAAGTGTACAGAACCAAACCAATAGTTCGGATCTGGTAGAATAAACAAAGAATTACACATTCACTACACACAAGCATTGATTAATGAACATAATACAAATGTTTCTGGTAAGCTCCTGTGAACAACTAACTAATGATGATAACCTCAGCTTAAGATATGTCCGTCCTCACCTATGTCCCCACACCTATGTGTGTGCGAGCATGCAGGTCGGAATAAGGTTTCCCCATGCAAGTGATTGATAGCTGGTGTAAGGAACCGTCAATCCGTCCTACAGGAATCGGCACAGACATGGAGGAGGCAAGAGATGTATGCATCCAGCGTCCCACAGAGTACAGAGTCCACAGGCGGATCAGCGCAGGGTCGATCACCCGCCAAGAGGGGAACAGATGGAAGCCCCAGGGGAGCACCCACCAGCCGCGATGCTGGGGCCCGAGAGATCGCAGTGACGAGCCCACGGGCTCCGCCGGTAACCGGCTACGCCAGGGCGGGCCCGGACCAGGAACCGGAGGCCACGGGGACCAGGGGCACCCCACCCCCCAGCGGGGCCCCAACCAGGGACCAGCCGACAAGGGTCCCCCGCCGCCGCCGCAGGCAAGGAGGACCCGCAGCCAACCGACGGACAACACACGCCGCCGCCACCCCGGACCAGTACCCACCGCCAACAACCCGGCCCGCCCCCACACATCCACACGCCAGGGAGCCACAGCGGATGTACGCCCTCCCCAGGCCGCGCCCAGCCGGCACCTGGACATCCAGATCTTCCAGCTCCAGGGTCCAGATCCCGCCCCACCTGGGGCGCCAAGATCAGGGGCCCAGCCAATGCCGGACAGCCCCACCAGGCGAACAGACCAGCCAGCTGAAGTCCTGGAACCGGCAGGAGGATTGGGCGCCAGGCACGGTTGAGGATCTGATGGCCATGTTAGCGGGTGGGAAGCAATTTACCAAATTGGACATGAGTCATGCTTATCAACAAATACAGATAGATGAGCTGTCCAAGAAATACTTGACTGTGAATACTCATCGTGGCCTGTTTACCTATAACAGACTACCGTTTGGAGTATCGTCAGCTCCAGCAATTTTTCAGCGAACCATGGAGGGGGTTCTTCAGGGAATACCAAATGTTGCTGTATATCTAGACGATATCTTAGTTACTGGGACGACACGAGAAATGCACCTCAGGACACTGGATGAGGTGTTGACAAGGTTAAAAGGTGCCGGTCTCAGATTAAAGAGGGGTAAATGTACACTGCTGGCTGATGAAGTGCAGTATTTGGGACATAAAGTGGATGCTGAGGGAGTTCACACAGTAGAGGCCAAAGTAAAAGCTATTGTAAATGCTCCCAGCCCAACTTATATTAAAAGAAGAGATCACATTTCCCCTGTTTTAGCTTCTCTTCACTGGCTCCCAGTAAAATCTAGAATAGAATTCAAGATCCTCCTTCTGACATATAAAGCCCTTAATAATCTAGCTCCATCATACATAAGAGACCTGATTGTTCCATATGTTCCTAACAGAGACCTTCGCTCTCAGACTGCAGGTTTACTGGTAGTTCCTAGGATTTCTAAAAGTAGAATGGGTGGCAGATCTTTCAGCTATCAGGCTCCCCTCCTATGGAACAGGCTCCCAGGGTTGGTTCGTGAAGCAGACAATTTGTCTATCTTTAAAACTAGGCTAAAAACTTTCCTCTTTGACAAAGCTTACAGTTAGAGATATGTTTATAGGTAGTTAGAGTCAGGTCAGACAGGTAGATAGGAAGAGACAGGTTAATGTTAGTAGTCAGGCAGAGTGTCAAAAGTTAGGAAGAGATAGGAAGAGGTAGAGTAGCTAGGTAGAGATAGATTAATGTAAGCCAGGTAAAGATCCGGAGCCGGTCGCGGCTTACCGCCGCGGAAGAAATGTGCCCCACAGGGGCCAGCCAGCGCCGGAGAGAGGTCCCTCAAGGGGATCCTCCCGCACAGTGCGGCCGCCCATTACCTGCCGGGTTGAATCCCCCGGGCAGACTGTGCGGACCCCACCCGTTTATCTCTTAAACGTTTCTCGCCCTCTTCAACTCTGTCCTCTCAGTTCTGTCTATTTTTCCTTAAGATAGTTGTCGACTATCGGTCTCGTGCCGGTATTTAGCCTTAGATGGAGTTTACCACCCACTTTGGGCTGCATTCTCAAACAACCCGACTCCGAGAAGACCCCGGCATGACGGGGGCCGTTACCGGCCCTACACCGTCCACGGGTCAGGAGGACTCAGACAGAGTGTTGGTAGCCAGGTCTCCTAGTAGCTAGGAGACAGGTTAATGTTAGTAGCTATGCTGCTTTAGGCTAGGCTGTTGGAGGACATTATTAGGGTCTGTTCCTACTTTCTCTCCTACTTCTCCCCAACTGCATGATGTGCTGTCAATTCAAGCACTAACCTGTTTTCTATTATAGTAGGTGCTCCGGATTAGCCCTGCTTGACGACCCTGACTAAGATGGCATTGCAGTGACGGAAAATTCTCCACGTCCTGCAACAAACTTGTGCATCAGTTCTATTGCTCTTTCTGTGTCTCTGTTATGTATTCTCCAAGCCACAGACGGTCGCGGCAGATAACCGCTTGTGCTGAGCCTGGTTCTGCCGGAGGTTTCTTCCTGTTAAAAGGGAGTTTTTCCTTCCCACTGTCGCTGCATGCTTGCTCAGTATGAGGGATTGCTGAGAATTCCACGACGCAATCTTCTGTGGTTCTGTAATTTCTACACTAAACATTGTATTGTAATAACTCTTTTTGTAAAGTGCCTTGAGATGACATCTGTTGTGAAATGGCGCTATATAAATAAACTGAATTGAATTGAACTTCAGTAACAGAGCTTAAAGCTTATCTGGGCTTGTTGAATTATTATAACCGTTTTCTTCCCAATCTCTCCAACTTGCTCGCCCCTTTGCATCACCTTCTGCGGAAAGATGTGGTTTGGAATTGGGGGGTGTGTCAAGAGGACGTGTTCCAGCAGTCAAAGGACTTATTAAAGTCAGCTGATGTTTTGGTGCATTATTCTGGAGAGAGAGCTTTAATATTGGCTTGCGATGCCTCTCCATACGGTGTGGGGGCGGTGTTGTCTCACACGATGGACGATGGAACAGAAAGACCTATTGGTTTTGTGTCTCGCACCCTGGCCCCAGCCGAGAAGAAATACTCGCAATTGGATAAAGAAGGTCTGGCTGTGATCTTTGGAATTAAGAAGTTCCACAAATACCTTTATGGCCGAAACTTCACAATTGTCACTGACCATAAGCCCCTCATCTCCCTGTTCAATGAGAGTAAACCTGTTCCTCAGATGGGGTCTCCACGTGTCCAGCGTTGGGCTGTCTGGCTAAGTGCTTATGAGTACAACATTGTTTATAGACCTGGGAAACATCATGTAAATGCAGATGCTCTTAGTAGGTTACCCCTGTCAGTGGAGGTGCCTGCTCTGGAGGAAGAGGACCTGGTGCTGATGTTGGATGGCCTGGAGGATGCACCAGTGACGGCAAAACAAGTGAGATATTGGACCACTAAAGATGTCATATTGTCACGTGTGCATGAGTATGTGCTGAAGGGATGGCCTTCTGCGGTTGACTCTGAGTTTATGCCTTACTTCACTCGACGCTTGGAGCTTAGTGTACGAGATGGATGTGTACTGTGGGGGGCTCGGGTCATCATTCCACAGAAAGGGCGAAAAAAACTGTTGGAGTTGCTGCATCAGTCCCACCCCGGAATGTCTAGGATGAAGGGCCTGGCTCGATCATATGTCTGGTGGCCTAAGATGGATCTGGATGTTGAGAGGGAAGTGAATCAGTGTGATGCATGTCAACAAAATAGTATGTCTCCATCTGCAGCACCTTTGCACCCCTGGGAGTGGCCGGATAGGCCCTGGACTCGGCTGCATGTGGATTATGCGGGCCCATTTCTGGGCAAGATGTTTCTGGTGCTGGTGGATTCCCATTCTAAATGGATGGATGTGTATCCGGTGACAACAGCGACTTCCCATGGAACTATAGAAAAGCTCAGACAAAGTTTCAGTGTTCATGGATTGCCACAAATGCTGGTGAGTGATAATGCTACCTGCTTTAAAAGTGCGGAGTTTGCTGATTTCATGTCTAAAAATGGAATTATGCATGTTACCTCAGCCCCTTTTCACCCTTCTTCGAATGGCCTGGCTGAGAGAGCTGTGCGGTCTTTTAAGGATGGGATGAAGAGGATGCAAGGAGGGAATGACAGTTTGGAAGCTAAAGTGTCTAGATTTCTGTTTAGTTACAGAATCACTCCACACTCTACTACAGGCTTATCTCCAGCTGAGATGCTGATGTCCCGGAGGCTCAGGTCAGTCTTTGATCTTTTACTTCCTGATTTGAAATCCAAAGTGGAAAACAAACAGTGGAAACAAAAAACTCACCATGATATACATGCAAGATTCAGAAGTTTTTCTCCTGGGAATCCAGTCTTTACAAAGAATTATGGATATGGCCCCAAATGGATCCCTGGGACGATTGAGAGCTGCACAGGTCCCCTGTCGTATACAGTTCTCACAGGAAATGGACAGGTTGTGAGGAGACATGTCGACCAGATCAGGAAGAGAGAACTGTGTGGTGTTCCGGAGGTGGATCCCATTACACCTGAGGCTGTAAGTGTTCCAGATCCTGTGATGCCTGAACAAGTGCTGGTTCCTGAGGTCCAGGTCTCAAGCCCCCCAACACCAGTAAAAGGCAGCCCACAGGAGTCACTAATGCAGGGGAGTGAATCTTCACCTGGACTGCAGGAACAGTCAACACCATCTTTAAGGCGCTCGACCAGAGAGAGGCGCCCTCCTGACTATTACAGACCTAATTATGGCATGCAGACTTGAGAAGGGAGGGATGTAGTATCCTGAGACTTCATGTTAACACTAGAGGGAACTCTAGGCTCCGGGTGGGGTTACAGGGCAGGAAGTCTATTTCAGGATGTACTTCCCAGGTGTTCTGGGCCTTTTGTTTGAGCTCCATACCTGGTGCCATGTGCTAGCAATAAAGTCTGTAAAGCTATTATTGGAGTCCTGTATCCTCCTTTAATTACTGGGGTCACAACATTATATTTACAAAACACAGGTGCAGGA
Organism: Apricaphanius iberus; assembly: GCA_028564705.1. NCBI lineage: Eukaryota > Metazoa > Chordata > Actinopteri > Cyprinodontiformes > Aphaniidae > Apricaphanius > Apricaphanius iberus. The sequence continues at coordinate 63,850 of JAPXFQ010000381.1, read as the reverse complement.
GGGGCAGCAAGACATACGATAGAGTTGATGGTATCAAACAATAATTGAGCTTTTTTTCTTATTCATGGTCTGCATGTAAAATGTAAATACATATAATAATATATATAAAAAAGGATTGATTCTACACTCCTTTTAACCATAATATCAAAGTTAAACCATAACCGATAACATAGCAGAGTCCCTTACACTTTTTTCATAAGTGTTAGGATTGTGTGGATTTGTGAGTTTTTCTCCTACTTTCTCTCTAACAGTGTGTCCACACCAAAAGCGTCAAAACGCGCCACATGCCCCCAGCTGGATGCTTGAACATTCGCACCTTGAAGCGTGTACAACGTGAACTGGTCGCGCTTCAAATATTGTATTTTCACGCGCGAACTGGCCTTCAGCGGAGCTGGTGTAAGAGTGCATCTGCGGTAGATTATGGACCGAGCTGATGGAGGACAGAGTGGATTACGTGTTCGGCCTGGCCTCCGGTAGAGCTGGGACCGCTGCACTGGGGGTTTGGTGAGTTACGGATACGTGGTGCGGGAGCTGCTACCAGGAAACCAGGTGAGGAGGCTGTTTCAAGGCTCAGTTCTAGGCAGAGAGGTACATTCCTGTCTAAATAGTTTATTTTTTTATTCCTGTCTCTGTATAGCAAACTGCTTGTGTCATGTAGCTCGGGGTGATTAGCCACGGTGTTTATCAGTATTTCCTCCATGTCCTGCTGAGGCTGTGACTCCATGACAGTCACAGAATCACTGAAACTCTGTCCCCTGATTGGTTGTCGCGGCACGATTTGACGCTGGAGTTCACATTTTTCCAACTCGAGCGATAGACGCCATGAGCGCGAATGCACAAAATGCACCACATAAAATGCAGCGCGAGTTTTCCATCGCATCTGTAGCGCGAATTGTTCGCGCAAATCAGGCAGAAAAACTTTTTCGCAACGCAAATCTACTTCTGAAGTGTCGCGGGACACCAAGTCGCCCTTCATTGCGCTCCTCCACTGATTTTATATGTAAACCTGAAGCTCTAGTCGCTCCTATCGCATTTGGTGTGGACACAGTAAGGCGTGGCAGGCAGCAGCACCAGATGCATTCCATTCATTAACTACCAGCTTCCTGCAAGCTGAGGCCTGATGGTTTTCACAGTTAGCGTGTTACTGGGCCAACTCTTAGTGAAACCCAAGTAAGATTGAATGCCTTCGTGTTGATTGGATCTTTACCTGAACTGTCTCCTTACAGACTCACTTACTCTTTCTCTCAGCACTCCTGGATTCCTCAGACCTGGATCTCCTCCGTTCTCCAGCGCTCTCCTTGATCCGCCTCTGCACCGCTCCCCGTCTGGTTATCACTCCACTCCTACGGAGTGTCTGTCGCTCGCATACCCGTCCACCTGCCAATCCGTCATTCACCTCAAGTAAGACACAATCCCTCTCAATAACGTTCTGGTTGTTCCATTCTTCATCCACACCTCCATCCAGATTCTCACTCGGTCCACCACCGGCTCCATCATCTGAAACAAAACCAAACAACAATCAGTATACACTCTCAAAGAATCTATACCATCAGAACCCTTCTGACCTCTTCTCCAAGCACCACGATCCTGCTGCAAACAGGACATCTTTGGATAAGCACCAGGAATGAACAATCTTTTTGTGTGGATGAACCTCAGTGTAAGTGCTTTATATGAGAATTCAATAGAAAAATACTTTATTGATCCCAGAGGGAAATTAAGTGTTGTAGCTCATAACTAATTAATTTTTCAAGCAGTTGTTGTAGACCATGATGGCTTTGGGGAGAAAGGATTTCCTGTAGCGGTCTGTGTTGCTGCAAAACTGAAGAAGCCTCTGACTGAAAATACTCTGTTGCTGTAGAACAGTCTGATGAAGAGGATGCTCAGGGTTGTTCATTTATTTTATTTTATGAAGAATCCTTCTTTGCATTATTATCTCCAGTTGTTCTACAGTCGTCACCAGAACAGAACCAGATCAGAACAGAACCAGATCAGAACAGAACAGAACTAGATCAGAACAGAACAGAACTAGATCAGAACAGAACCAGATCAGAACCAGAACAGAACCAGAACAGAACCAGATCAGAACAGAACCAGAACAGAACCAGATCAGAACCAGAACATAACCGGATCAGAACCAGATCAGAACAGAACCGGATCAGAACCAGAACAGAACCAGATCAGAACAGAACAGAACCAGATCAGAACAGAACCGGATCAGAACCAGAACAGAACCAGATCAGAAACAGAACCAGATCAGAACAGAACCAGATCAGAACCAGAACAGAACAGAACAGAACCAGATCAGAACCAGATCAGAACCAGAACAGAACCAGATTAGAACAGAACCAGAACAGAACCAGATCAGAACAGAACAGAACAGAACAGAACCAGAACAGAACCAGCCTTCTTATCAGGTTGTTGAGCCGTTTTAAGTCCCTGGCTCTGATGCTGTTACCCCAACAGATGATGGATGCAGAGATAAAACTCTCCACCACAGACTGTAGAAGATCTGCAGCATCTTTCTGTAAATCTTGAAGGACCTCAGTTTCCTCTAAAGTCCATTCTGCTCTGTTCCTTTTTGTAGATTCTTCACTGTTGATTCTCCAGTCCAGTCTGTTGTCCAGGTGAACTCCGAGGTATTTATACTCCTCAACCACCTCCACTTCTTCTCCCATGATGGAGACAGTCTTTGACTTGTCTCTGTTTCTTCTGAAATCTACAACCATCTCTTTTGTTTTGTTCTCATTCCAGGTAAGATGATTGTCTCCACACCACGCCACAAAGCTTCTCACCAGCTCTCTGTATTCAGCTTCTTCTCCATCTCTGATACACCCAACAATTACAGAGTCTGAGTATTTCTGCAGATGACAGGTCTCTGTCTTATACTGGAAGTCTGAGGGGTACAGAGTGAAAAGGAATGGTGAGAGTACAGTACCCTGTGGTACTCCTGACCAGCTGGTTTGACCCACAATCCTTCAGTCTCACAAACTGCGGTCTGTTTGTCAGGTAGTCATTGATCCAGCTGATTGTTGATGCCTCCACCTGTGTTTTCAGGAGTTTCTGACAAAGCATGGCAGTAACCGGCTATGCCAGGGCGGCTCCGGCCCAGGACCCGGAGACACCGGGGAGGCCCCGTCCCCCAGCTGGGACCCCACCAAGGCAGTAGGGCCGGGCGATGACACACACCAACTACCACTAAGTATTAAGTTTTTTTTTGTTTAAGGGTTCAAATTTGTATTTCACTCAATGAAATGCAAATCAGTTTCTATTTTTAAACTGAAGTTATTTTTTCCTTTTAATGTACCATCTGTCACTGTTTAAACAAACCTACAATTGAAATGATTCTGTTCTGAGACTTTTTATTTTTTTGTCATTGGACAAACTTACAAAATCAGCGAGGAAAGAAAGAGTTATGTAAAATCTTTTGAGCAAGACCAGTAGTGGTATAGGGTTAATCATGGATGAATCAGGGTACTTTCTGCATGTTATGTCACAGTTTACAAAAGAAACGCTGGTATTTGAACATGTGACCTCTTCAAAGGGAGGAAGAGTCTAAAATACTGGAGCTGTTGGATAAACCATCATCGTGGATCTAGACATCAGCATTGCTGTCCACTTGCAAAGGCAAAAATGGCTGGTAAGTAGAACTTTCCTTTGGTTTGGTCAGAGTAGTTAACTATCTGTTTTTTATTTCACTTTGTTATCTATAGTTCACCATTTTTGTTCAAATGATCACTCTTTAGTCTACCTCAGCTGTCAAGTTTGCTGGTTGTAGTGGCCCCTGAAAATGACAGGGAATTTAATTTGTGACTGACTGAAATGAGGCATATTTATACCCAGAATTGTGATTATTGGAAAATAAAACAGGTGAGTTAATAAAGTTATGCATAATAGCTGAGGAAGATAAAAAAGCTGGGGCACTGAGGACGGAAAACACAAAAATAAGTGGAAAATGCACAACAGTAACTCAAAGACTCAATTACTCTTAAAGGTGCAGATGTAGAAACATGCTTCATAAGTTTCACATTTCTTGAAGTAATAGTAAGAGATTCTAATGATCTTTTGTTTTGATATTTGGAAGTTATTCGTTGCTCTGCTAAAGAATATTTGGAATTTATTTCTTGGCAGGCTATGTCGGCTTTACCAGAAACATTGAAAGAATCATTTTCATAAATGACGATAAAGCCTGTGAACTGGAAAAACTGGTTACCTTAGATTATCCTTTGTCAGAAGTAAACACTAAGTTCTACGTTACCATACCATTTTATTTATAATGCACTTTACAAATGACAGGGGTCAACCAAAGCGCAGAGCATAGGCTAGAAGCTTAAGAAAATAAAACACAATAAAAAGAGATAAATAAAATTGTTGAGAATAGATACTCATTTCCAAGAAGTGGAGTTAGTTTTGTGACTTGAAAAATAATAAGATGAATCATATTATTGGATGAAGACGCTCTTCAATACTTGCCTAAGGTGATGAATGAGGGTATTTCCAGGACAAGATTTGGTAACGACTACACAAACTTGGCATTGTCACTACATTCCTCCACATCGGTGAAAGAAAAAAAATCCCCGATACCAGGAAGTCTTTATACCTATAAAAGCTTTCCTTTTTTTAACCTATGAAACACGAAGCTATTTTTTATATAAAATAGACTGGAACATAATCTCTCATCTGATTGAAAAATATCCACATTTGTGTTGAAATATGATAACCATTGCACCATTAATTTGTAAAAAAAAAATCTTCTGTTTAATTAGGATTTAGTGACATAAGTCATAAATTGTTAGTATGGCGGCTTCAAACTCCAATACTTGAGGAACAGATTCCTGCTACTCTGCAGAACATGAGATATGCTGTGCAGGAATTCAGCCAGTGATTCTGCTGTTGCTGGACCAAAGGTACATTAAAAACAGGCAGGACATTAGATTGCCAAACATCCACTTTTTCACATTTTTATTACGTATCCAGGGGGACATTAACTCCTGATCGCATAAAGACGGAGGACTCTAAAAATGAAAAGTCTTCAAGTAAACAGAATATGCTTAAAGTGTTTACGGACTGGAAAATGTGTCTTATTTTTTGGAAGTCAAAATATACTCATCCTAGCAGGACAAAGGCCTCAAGAACTGGAGTTTGACAGCCTTTGTTACTGCATCCTAATTTGGTAGCGCTTGTCTAGCTGACTGGAGAAACGGCATTTAGTCTGAGTGGTGAATTAACAAGGACATTTTTTTTTCTTCCTACAAATAACATCAAAATACTCTTTGTTTCCTTTCTGAAGTGTATCACGAATAATTGGTAATAATTTACCAATTTATTAGAAACAATAATGTCAGATTATTTTATAATCTACATTTTAGATACATATATAGTTAATCTGTGAAATTTCCCTACAGAAGCAGAGGAGCAACATCTTCGGATTGTGCTTGTTGGAAAAACGGGAGTTGGGAAGAGTGCGACAGGAAACACTCTCATAGGAAAAAAAACATTCAAGTCTAAGCTTTCTTCTTCGTCACTGACGGCACAATGTCAGAAGGCAACGGGGGAGTTTGGAGGTCAAACTCTTGCTGTAGTTGATACTCCAGGTCTTTTTGATACCAGTAAAACTGAAAGAGAGGTGACGGAAGAGATTGCCAGATGTATGTCCTACGCTTCTCCTGGCCCCCATATATTCATGGTTGTGATCCAGCCAGGTCGATTCACAAAAGAAGAGCAAGAAACGGTAAAAATCATCCAGGAGATGTTTGGAGAACAAGCAGCACGTTACACAATGGCCTTGTTCACCCACGGAGATGATCTTAAGGAGGAAGGATGTCCTGTAGAGGAATTAATTGAGGAAAATACGGCTCTTAAGACTTTTGTCGATCAATGTGTTGGAGGATACCATGTCTTCAACAACAGGGATGACAATCCAGAGCAAGTGAGGGAGCTCATGCTGAAAATGAACACGCTGGTTCAGAGAAACGAGGGACGCTTTTTCACCAACGAAATGTTTGAAGAAGCAGAGAGAGCAATAAAAGATGAAACTGAGCTGCTCCTGGCAAAACATCCAGGTATGGACCTGAACTACGCAAGAAGAAAAGCAGAAGAAGATAATTCGTTTACCCGTGCCGTCCGACGAGGAGCTTCTATCGGAGCCGTAGCCGGTTTCCTGGGAGGGCCACTGGGATCGGCAGTAGGAGCAGCAGTGGGAGCTTTAGTGGGAGCTATAACTGGGGCTGTGAAGAAACATGAATGTGTAATACAGTGATTCTCATGGCCTATACACCAGATCCAGTTATGTGCTTACAAAATGGAAATAAGGGAAATTGTTCCTACAAAATGATACCACGTTTTTAGTTTTTCTTCCTTTTTGCTAATATTTGACCTGAATCAAAAGTTTTCTTCTGAGTTGTGTTTCTATTTTATTACAGATATTAAATCCTATCAAGACTTTAACTTGTTTTTTTATGTCAGAAAAATCTTAATTTGTTTTAAACTTCTGTAGAAAATGTGAAATGATTTTGAAGTGCAAGTGTATTCAAATGTAAAATGATAATTTAGTTTAGTGTTCAAAAATGTTTTATATTTACTTTTATCTTCTAAGGGGAAAAGTTTCCAGCAAAGGAAAATGATTTGGTGCTTAAAACAACTTTTTTGTCTTTATTTTACACTTTAGCTTCATGAAGTCAATAACTTTGAAAAAAGGATATCAAAGATTTTAATGTAAAAGTATAAACCTATAATGTCTGCCAAAATAGAGTAATGTTACACCAGGGTTTGGTAGGAGTTTGTCTTGCATATCTTGGCTGCAGCCATGCGTCCCATAAGTTAATCTGCAGACATATTTGTTATGCAGACATCTGTTCTCTGCTCTCATATTCATGAGATTACATATGGGGCTACAGGATATTTAACCCACAAACATCCCCTGATGAACTGTGTTGTTTTCAGGCTCAGACCTCAGAGTGGTGCTGGTGGGTCAGGAGAGAGTGGGGAAGAGCTCAGCAGGAAACACCATCCTGGGTAAGAAGGAGTTGGACTGTCGGTTCAGCTCCGTCCCTCTGACTCTGAGAACTCAGAAGGTAGAAGGACATGTTGAAGGTCACAGAGTGACGGTGGTGGACACCCCGGGACTCTGCAGCTCCCAGCTGTCCAAAGAGAAAGTGAAAACACACTTAAAAAGAGCTGTGAAGCTGAGCTCTCCTGGTCCTCACGTCTTCCTCCTCACCCTCCAACTGGGGATGCTGAGCAGACAGGAGCAGAAGGGAATGGAGATGCTGCAGGAGATGCTGAGTCCTGATGTCTCCAAGCACACCATGCTGCTGTTCACCTATGGAGACCGTCTGGAAGACACCAACATCCAGCAGTTCATCAGGGAGGACATCAACCTTCAGAAGCTGCTGAAGGCCTGCAGCGGCCAGTACCATGTTCTCAACAACAAGAAGATGGAGGACAGGAAGCAGGTCCAGGAGCTGCTGCAGAAAATCCTGGAGATCTCCAAGGAAGGGAGCCTGATTTATCAGAGAGAAGCTCAGCCTCAGCGGATTGGGGAAAGGACTTTTAGGGGAATCCGCCATGGGTGTGAAAGGTTCGTAGCCAACCTTTACTCTCTTGTCAGACATGGACAGACCCAGAGACAGCAGCAGAGAAGCCAATATAGAACAGGAGATAATGAATACAGGGCAGAAAGGAGAACGGGAAGAGAGAGTGTTATGGAATCATCTAATTGATATTATGGAAATATATGTCATAAATAAAGATGAAATTATTCTTTCTGTGGTCCAAGAGTATGTTTTATTCTGCTTGTCAATCAATAAGCTCAGTGTTCACCTGCATTATTTACTGACTGATAAACATCCACATCTGCTGTCGTTCCTGTGGTCTGTATCTCAGGAACGAAATGTCGTAGAGGGACGGGACTTCAGTGTGGCTCAGAAGGGTCGAATTATGACAGACTGATCTTGGCTGCAAGTCTCTACGACCTTCTGTTCCCAAGATATCTCACGATATTTTTCCCATAGAAAAATAGCATGTGGAACGTGTGTAGGAGCGCCTTTTGGAGCATTTTGAGTGGATTGGTCATGGTTTGTAGTGACGTTTTTGTGATGTCTCAGTGACCACTAGTTGGGGCTACTGACACCAAAGTATAGGGTGTTTCTCAATGTAAAGGCAATGCTAAGTCAATGCCTGGGTAGGGCTAGGGTAGGGTAAGGGTTAGAGGGTAGGGTTAGGGGGTAAGGGTAAGGGGTTAGGGATTTTGAAAGAAAAGTCCTGTCGCCAGAGGCGACAGAGCTAGGGTAAGGGTAAGGGTTAGGTTGGGGGAACTGATTCCTTCTCCTACTAGAGGAGAAGAAAGACGCACTGTCCATCCCCCTCTCTGCATTCCCCCTCTCCCGATCCCTTCCGTTTTGGGGTAAACGTAGGCGCTGGCGCCTCCGCCCATAACGGACCACGTTCCAACCGCCCTCATCCTCCATCGTCTGTATATCTGTTGTATTAATATACTTTATTTTAAGTAAACAACTAAAGGAGGGTTCCCTCTTGGGAACTAGACGTAAACAAAAATGTTAAAAAACTAAAAAAAGTTTCCCTAATTGGAAACAAAAAAATCACCGCCACAAAAAACAGAAAAAGGACCTAAATAGGCCTAAAAATCAGTCATTTCCTTTGTTTGAACTCTTTTTTTGTCTTTTTAATGTTTTTTCTTTTAATTTTTTATAGTTTTTTTGTTGTTTATATATTTTTTTAATTTTAAGAAATATTTTTTGAAAAAAAATTATTATAATCAAAATAAAGGTGTGCACGCTCAACGTTTCGACCAGAAATGGTCTTCTTCAGGAGCGTTGTGCACACCAAAAAGAAGCGCTTAAGTCTGCAGTGCAAAAGAGAGCTTCCGTCTGTTCTGCAGTGTGAGCTGAAATGAGCTCTGTGTGTCCTGCACTCCCTTTTATAGGCTAAGCCCCACCCCCTGTTTTTTAAGTTTCATTTTTAAGTTAAGCTGATTTTTTTATCTTTATCCACTTGTCTTTTCTATACTATCCCAATAATTATTACTGTTGTTCTGTGGAGAATGAAATGTTTTAAAATAAAAAATAAAAAATTATTTTTTTTAAATTATATCTGTATTCTTATGAAATTAAATTCCAATTTGGTTATGATTAGGGCTATAATAAAGATTAGGCGTAAAGGGAGGATTAGGTGCAGGAAAAGGGTAAGGGGTAAGGGTTATGGTAATAAAAGGTCACACTGTAAGATTAGGGCTGGGTTTTATGGTTAGGCGTAGATGGAGGCGGGTTAGGGTTTGAAAATGAAATGAGTCCCTCCGAAGAGGAACCCATGGTGCACTCTCCACCCTACCGTTCGCTACAGTGCCCAAATCCAATGAATCCTTTCCTTCTTCTACCTTCCCTTACTTTCCTTTAATTGGTGTTTGTCTGTCCCTTTTTGGTTTCGTTGTTTTTTGCACTTCGTACGACGTTTCGACTTTCTTTTTGTCTTCTTCAGGTACGTGCTTCTTTTCTTTCTTTGTCTTTGTTTCATTTCCCCTTAACAACGCCTTAATTTAGCTTCGGCACCCCCTTATCTGTTCTGTCCTTCCTTCTTGGGTTCTTCTTTCCTACTGAGTTTAGTTTTGTGTGTGGTCCATTATTTAGGTTGCTTATATTAGTTTAATTTGGTTTCAAAATGGGCGGTGGGTGGGATGCGGTTAGGGTTAGGATAAAAGTGGGGCTGGGGATAAATAAATAAAAATGGCTAAGTAGCCTTTGATGGGCACTGCAACTACTAGGTAGGAGGACCTGGCGGGATAGGGTTTGAAAATGAAATGAGTCCCTCCGAAGAGGAACCCATGGTGCACTCTCCACCCTACCGTTCGCTACAGTGCCCAAATCCAATTAATCCTTTCCTTCTTCTACCTTCCCTTACTTTCCTTTAATTGGTGTTTGTCTGTCCCTTTTTGGTTTCGTTGTTTTTTGCACTTCGTACGACGTTTCGACTTTCTTTTTGTCTTCTTCAGGTACGTGCTTCTTTTCTTTCTTTGTCTTTGTTTCATTTCCCCTTAACAACGCCTTAATTTAGCTTCGGCACCCCCTTATCTGTTCTGTCCTTCCTTCTTGGGTTCTTCTTTCCTACTGAGTTTAGTTTTGTGTGTGGTCCATTATTTAGGTTGCTTATATTAGTTTAATTTGGTTTCAAAATGGGCGGTGGGTGGGATGCGGTTAGGGTTAGGGTTAGGGTTAGGGTAGGGTAAGGGTTAGGGCGAGGGTCAAAAACCCGTCCCCGAGTGGGGGCAGGAGGTGCTCTCTCCATCCACCCTCCTCCGTCGTTCCAGTAGGGACGTCGATCCTGACGGTGTCGGCGACCCCGCTGGACCAGGGTCCAGCCGTCCAAATCCCCCATCTTGGGATTTGCTGTGATCTTTTGGTATTGTTTGTATTAATGTAAAATATGTATATTTACAAAAATAACAAAATAAAGAAATAAACTAAGCGTAGTGAAAAACAAAAGATAATGTAATCGTAATACAACTAAAAAGAGATAAACAACGAAGGAAGGTGTGTCCTGGCAACGTTTCGATAAAAATAAATCTTCTTCAGGCAACGGACACACTAAAAACTATAATGATCAGTCTAGCTGGAGAGATGTTGACTGCTCGAAGGTTAGGGCAAAAGTGAGCTGAAACTTACGCTCCTCCCTTTTATACCCGCCTGTTCACATGAAATAAGTTGGACGTTGGTTTAATGTTAGTGTAAAATTCCTTTCTCCAATAGATTATTTAACATTATCATTTGCCCATGAAATGTTTTGGCCCTAAATAATGATAAACCCATGTTGTTTTAATACTTTTTTTGTCACCCCATGAATTGTGAATAATATAAATTTATATTTCCAAATGATTTATGTTTAACCCTCCATTTGATGATCATACAAAATTTGTTTTTACATTTCCAAATTATAATAATGAGTTGTGTATATGGTTTTGTATAATGAATGAATGAATTAATTTAGATGTTTAGATATATTGCTGATTAATCAATTAATTTATTTATGTAGATGTTTTTATATATTGATGATTAATAAATATTTTTTTACGTGGATGTTCTTGTATACTGATAATAAATGTATTTATTTATTAATTTATGTGGGTAAACATCAGGAGGGGGCTTAGGGTTGAGGCCTGATGGTAGGATAAGGATTGTGGAAGGGGTTAGGTAAGGTTAGGGTTAGGGATTGGGAAGGGGATGTGGTTAAGGTTAGGATTAAAATCTGAGTTTGGGGTTCAGATGAAGGCATGATTGAGATTAGGGTAGAAACCCAGAATTAGGATAGGGTAAGGGTTAGGGTTAGGGGTAGGGTTCTGAACTGAAATGAGCCTTCCCTAAGGAAGGACCCATGGTGCACTCTCCACCCTACCGTTCGCTACAGTGCCCCAATGCCAATTGGTTTTTCGTTTTTTGTTTCCCTTCTGTTCTTTCCCTTACTTTCCGTGAATTGGTATTCGCCTGTCCCCTATTTGGTTTCGCTGTTGCTTTCCTTTGTGCGTACGAAAGTTTCGGACTTTTCTTTGTCTTCTTCAGGTTCATTTGGTTTCATTCTTTCCTTTGTGTCTTGTACTTGTGTTTCCCCTCAACTACGCTTTAATTTCGCTTATTCGCTTTGGCACCCCCTTGTCTGTCCTGTCCTTCCTTCTTGGTGTCCTTCTTCGTACTGATTTTAGTTTACTATGTAGTCCAATATTTAGGTTTTTGGTCAGTCTTATTTGAGTTTATTTTTAGTTAGGTTTAACTTAAATGGGGTGTTTTAAGGTTAGGAAAGAATAGTGGGTTAGGGTGTAGAAATAATGTGGGTTTAAAATAAAACTGGCTGAGGTTAATAAAAAATGGTAAGGTAGCTTTTGGAGGGCACTGCTGTAATGAGTAGGAGACCTGCGGAATAGGTTCTGAACTGAAATGAGCCTTCCCTAAGGAAGGACCCATGGTGCACTCTCCACCCTACCGTTCGCTACAGTGCCCCAATGCCAATTGGTTTTTCGTTTTTTGTTTCCCTTCTGTTCTTTCCCTTACTTTCCGTGAATTGGTGATTCGCCGTGTCCCCTTTTTGTTTCGCTGTTGCTTTCCTTGTGCGTAGACGTTTCGACTTTTCTTTGTCTTCATCAGTACATTTGGTTTTCTTTCTTTACCTTTCTGTGTATGTGGTTTCCCACAACAACGCTTTCATTTCGCTGAGGACACCCCCTTTCTGTCCTGTCCTTCCTTATTGGTGTCCTTCTTCGTACTGATTTTAGTTTTACTATGGTGTCCAATATTTAGTTTTTGGTACAGTCTTATTTGAGTTTATTTTTAGTTAGGTTTAACTTAAATGGGGTGTTTTAAGGTTAGGAAAGAATAGTGGGTTAGGGTGTAGAAATAATGTGGGTTTAAAATAAAACTGGGGCTGGGGTTAAATAAAAATGGCTAAGTAGCCTTGTGGAGGGCACTGCAGCTACTGAGTAGGAGGACCTGGCGGGATAGGGTTCTGAACTGAAATGAGCCTTCCCTAAGGAAGGACCCATGGTGCACTCTCCACCCTACCGTTCGCTACAGTGCCCCAATGCCAATTGGTTTTTCGTTTTTTGTTTCCCGTCTGTTCTTTCCCTTACTTTCCGTGAATTGGTATTCGCTTGCCCCTATTTGGGTTTCGCTGTTGGCTATACTTTGTGAGTACGAGTAGTATGACTTTTCTATTGTCTTCATCAGGTACATTGGTTCTCATCTCTTTCTTCTGTGTCTTGTGTTTCCCTCAACAACGCTTTAATTTCGCTTAGGCACCCCCTTGTCTGTCCTGTCCTTCCTTCTTGGTGTCCTTCTTCGTACTGATTTTAGTTTACTATGTAGTCCAATATTTAGGATTTTGGTCAGTCTTATTTGAGTTTATTTTTAGTTAGGTTTAACTTAAATGGGGTGTTTTAAGGTTAGGAAGAATAGTGGGTTAGGGTGTAGAAAATAATGTGGGTTTAACAATACAAACTGGGGCTGGGTTTAAATAATAAATGGCTAAGTAGCCTTTTGGAGGGCACTGCGCTACTGAGTAGGAGGACATGGCGGGATAGGGATCTGAACTGAAATGAGCCTCTAAGGAAGGAACCATTGGTTCAACTCCTACCAACCGTATCGCTACAGTGCCCCAATGCAATTCAGGTTTTTCGTATTCTTTGATATCTACCTTTCTGTTCTTTCCTTAATTTCAGTGATTGGTATCGCCTGTCCCCTTATATTGGTTTCGCAGTTGCTTTCTTTGTTCGTACGACGTTTCGCACTTTCTATTTGTTCTTCATCAGGTACAATTTGGTTTTCTTTCTTTCCTTCTGTGTCTTGTGTTTCCCCTCAACAACGCTTTAATTTCGCTTAGGCACCCCCTTGTCTGTCCTGTCCTTCCTTCGTGGTGTCCTTCTTCGTACTGATTTTAGTTTACTATGTAGTCCAATATTTAGGTTTTTGGTCAGTCTTATTTGAGTTTATTTTTAGTTAGGTTTAACTTAAATGGGGTGTTTTAAGGTTAGGAAAGAATAGTGGGTTAGGGTGTAGAAATAATGTGGGTTTAAAATAAAACTGGGGCTGGGGTTAAATAATAAATGGATAAAAGAGACAGCTTTTGGAGGGCACTGCAGCTACTGTGTAGGGAGGACCTGGCGCGGATAGGGTTCTGAGACTGAAATGAGCCTTCCCTTAGGAAGGACCCATGGTGCCACTCTCCACCCTACCAGTTCGCTACAGTGCCCCAATGCCAATTGGTTTTTGTTTTTTGTTTCCCTTTCTGTTCTTTCCTTTACTTTCGTGATATTGGTATTCGCATGTCACTATTTGGTTTCGCTAGTTACTTTCCTTTGTGCGTCACGAAGTTTTGGACTTTTCTTTGTCTTCATCAGGTACATTTGGTTTTCTTTCTTTCCTTCTGTGTCTTGTGTGTCCCCTCAACAACGCTTTAATTTCGCTTAGGCACCCCCTTGTCTGTCCTGTCCTTCCTTCTTGGTGTCCTTCTTCGTACTGATTTTAGTTTACTATGTAGTCCAATATTTAGGTTTTTGGTCAGTCTTATTTGAGTTTATTTTTAGTTAGGTTTAACTTAAATGGGGTGTTTTAAGGTTAGGAAAGAATAGTGGGTTAGGGTGTAGAAATAATGTGGGTTTAAAATAAAACTGGGGCTGGGGTTAAATAAAAATGGCTAAGTAGCCTTTTGGAGGGCACTGCAGCTACTGAGTAGGAGGACCTGGCGGGATCGGGTTCTGAACTGAAATGAGCCTTCCCTAAGGAAGGACCCATGTGCACGTCTCCACCCTACCGTACGGCTACAGTGCCCCAATGCAAATTGGTTTTTCGTTTTTTGTTTCACTTCTGTTCTTTACTTACTTTTCCGTGAATTGGTATTCGCCTGTCCCCTATTTGGTTTCGCTGTTGCTTTCCTTGGTGCGTACGACGTTTCGACTTTTCTTTGTCTTCATCAGGTACATTTGGTTTTCTTTCTTTCCTTCTGTGTCTTGTGTTTCCCCTCAACAACGCTTTAATTTCGCTTAGGCACCCCCTTGTCTGTCCCCTGTTTCATTCCTTTTGGTGTCCTTCTTCGTAACTGATTTTAGTTTACTATGGAGTCCAATATTTAGGTTTTGGTCAAGTCTTATTTGAGTTTATTTTTAGGTTAGGTTTACTTAAATGGGGTGTTTTAAGGTAGGAAAGACTAGTGGGGTTAGGGTGTAGAAATAATGTGGGTTGAAAATAAAACTCGGGGCTGGGGTTAAATAAAAAGGCTAAAGTAGCCTTTGGAGGCACTGCAGCTTACTGAGTAGGAGGACCTGGCGGGATAGGGTTCTGAACTGAAATGAGCCTTCCCTAAGGAAGGACCCATTGTGCACTCTCCACCCTACCGTTCGCTACAGTGCCCCAATGCCAATTGGTTTTTCGTTTTTTGTTTCCCTTCTGTTCTTTCCTTTAATTTTTTTTTTTACCGTGAATTGGTATTCAGCCTGTCCCCTATTTGGTTTCGCTGTTGGCTTTCCTTTGTGCGTACGACCGTCATAGACTATTTTTTGTCTTCATCTTATTCATATTTGTCTTTCTCTTCCTTCTGTGTCTTGTGTTTCCCCTCAATACAACGCTTTAATTCGCTTAGGCACCACCCTCGTCTGTACTGTCTTCCTTCTTGGTGTCTTCGTCGTAGGACTTTTGTTTACTATGTAGTTCACAATAGTTTTCGGTTTTTGGTCAGTACATTATTTGAGGTTACTTTTTAGTTAGGTTTAACTTTAATGTGATGGGGTGTTTTAAGGTTAGGAAAGAATAGTGGGTTAGGGTGTAGAAATAATGTGGGTTTAAATAAAACTGGGTGGGGTTAAAATAAAAATGGCAAAGTAGCCTTTGGAGCGGCTCTGCAGCTATGAGTAGGAGGGACCTGGCGGGGATAGGGTTCTGAACTGAAATGAGCCTTCCCTAAGGAAGGACCCATGGTGCACTCTCCACCCTACCGTTCGCTACAGTGCCCCAATGCCAATTGGTTTTTCGTTTTTTGTTTCCCTTCTGTTCTTTCCCTTACTTTCCGTGAATTGGTATTCGTCTGTCCCCTATTTGGTTTCGCTGTTGCTTTCCTTTGTGCGTACGACGTTTCGACTTTTCTTTGTCTTCATCAGGTACATTTGGTTTTCTTTCTTTCCTTCTGTGTCTTGTGTTTCCCCTCAACAACGCTTTAATTTCGCTTAGGCACCCCCTTGTCTGTCCTGTCCTTCCTTCTTGGTGTATTCTTCGTACTGATTTTAGTTTACTATGTAGTCCAATTTTAGGGTTTTAGGTCAGTCTTATTTGAGTTATTTTTACGTTAGGTCTTAACTTAAATGGGGTGTTTTAAGGTTAGGAAAGAATAGTGGGTTAGGGTGTAGAAATAATGTGGGTTTAAAATAAACCTGGGGCTGGGGTTAAATAAAAATGGCTAAGTAGCCTTTTGGAGGGCACTGCAGCTACTGAGTAGGAGGACCTGGCGGGATAGGGTTCTGAACTGAAATGAGCCTTCCCTAAGGAAGGACCCATGGTGCACTCTCCACCCTACCGTTCGCTACAGTGCCCCAATGCCAATTGGTTTTTCGTTTTTTGTTTCCCTTCTGTTCTTTCCCTTACTTTCCGTGACTTGGTATTCGTCTGTCCCCTATTTGGTTTCGCTGTTGCTTTCCTTTGTGCGTACGACGTTTCGACTTTTCTTTGTCTTCATCAGGTACATTTGGTTTTCTTTCTTTCTTCAGTGTGTTGTGTTTCCCCTCAACAACGCTCTTAATTTCGCTTAGCACCCCCTTTGTCTTGTCCGTCCTTCCATCTTGGTGTCCTTCTTCGTACTGTTTTTAGTTTACTATGTAGTCCAATTTTTAGGTTTTTGGTCAGTCTTATTTGAGTTTATTTTTAGTTAGGTTTAACTTAAATGGGGTGTTTTAAGGTTAGGAAAGAATAGTGGGTTAGGGAGTAGAAATAATGTGGGTTTAAAATAAAACTGGGGCTGGGGTTAAATAAAAATGGCTAAGTAGCCTTTGGAGGGCACAGCAGCTTATGGTAGGAGGAACCGGGCGGGAGATAGGGTTCTGAACTGAAATGAGCCTTCCCTAAGGAAGGACCCATGGTGCACTCTCCACCCTACCGTTCGCTACAGTGCCCCAATGCCAATTGGTTTTTCGTTTTGTGTTTCCCTTCTGTTCTTTCCCTTACTTTCCGTGAATTGGTATTCGTCTGTCCCCTAGTTGGTTTCGCTGTTGCTTTCCTTTGTGCGTACGACGTTTCGACTTTTCTTTGTCTTCATTCGGCATTAGGTACAATTTGTTTTTAGAGGGGTTTGTGAGAATTAGTTTGTTATTGTGTCTTAGATTGGGCCACACATAGGTGGGGGGTGATATACACGAAGGTATAAACTCCACAGCGCGGGCCTCGTGAGAGTTTATACTGCGTGGCATGGGTACTTTCGTCCTCTGGTAAGTGATTTTTGGACTTAGAATTTTTTCACACATTTCGTGCCACTGGCGGATGGTGGATTTTTGGCTAGTTTTTTTTCACATTTCGTGACTCGGTAAGGTGGATTTTGGGACTTAGAATATTTCTTTTCTCACAGGTTTCGTGGCCTCTGAAGGGGGTGATTTTGGACTTAGAATATTTTCACTCCTTACTAGTATACCACTGGCCAATGCCTACTTATGCCACGCAGTAATAAACTCCACACCACCCCTCGTGGAGTATATACTGCGTGCATGGGTACTTCCGTGCCTCTGTAAGGTGGGATTTTGACTTAGAATATTTTCACAGTTCGTGCCTCTGGAATGTGGATTTTGGACCATTAGGTTTTTTTCCCAACAGTTTCCGTGCCTCTGTAAAGGTGGATTTAGCGGGACTTATGAATATTTTTTCACAGTGTCGTGCCTCTGTTAAGGTGATTTTGGACTTAGAATATTTTCACTCCATACTAGACCACGGCCAATGGCTACTTATGCCACGCAGTAATAACACCACACGCAGCCCTCGTGGAGTTTAATACTGCGGCATGTACTTTCGTCCTCTGGTAAGGTGGATTTTTGGACTTAGAATTTTTTCACAGTTTCGTGCCCTCTGGAAATGGTGGTAATTTTTGGACTTAGTTTTTTTTTCACAATTCCCTTGCCTCTGGTAAGGTGGATTTTGGGACTTAAATATTATCACTCCTATACTAGACCAACGGCCAATGGCTACTTCTATGACCACGCAGTATTAAACTCCACAGCAGCCCTCTAGTGATGTTTTATTACTAGCGTGGCAATGTACTTTCGTGCCTCTGGTAAGGTGTGTGATTTTTGGACTTAGAATATTTTCACAGTTTTTCGTGCCTCTGGTAAGGTGATTTTTGGACTTTAGTTTTTTTACTCACAGTTTCGTGCCTCTGGTAAGGAGGGATTTTGGGACTTAGATTATTTTTCACAGTTTAGTGCCTCTTGGTAAGGTGGATTTTTGGACTTAGAAATATTTTCACTCCATACTAGACCACGGCCAATGTGATACTAAGCCACGCAGTATAAAACTCCACACCAGCCCCTGGAGTTTATACTGCGTAGGCATGGGTACTTACGTGGCCTCTG
This sequence comes from Apricaphanius iberus, assembly GCA_028564705.1. NCBI lineage: Eukaryota > Metazoa > Chordata > Actinopteri > Cyprinodontiformes > Aphaniidae > Apricaphanius > Apricaphanius iberus. The sequence goes on along the minus strand of JAPXFQ010000381.1, from coordinate 45,759 downwards.
GTAAGGGTGAGATTTTTGGACTTAGAATATTTTCACAGTTTTCCGGCCTCTGTAAGGTGATTTTTGTGACATAGGTTTTTTTCACAGTTTCGTGCCTCTCTGGTAAGGTGTGATTTTGGACTTAGTATATTTTTACACAGTGTTTCGTGCCTCTAGGTAAGGTGGATTTTTGGACTAGGTTTTTTTCACAGTTTTCTGTGCCTCTGTAAGGTGTGATTTTTAGGACTTAGAGATATTTTCACAGTTTCAGCGTGTGCCTGCTGGTAAGGTGGATTTTGGGACTTAGTCTTTTCACAGTTTCGTGCCTCTGTGTAAGGTGGATTTTGGACTTAGTTTTTTTCTCACAGTTTCGTGCCTCTGGGTAAGTGGATTTGGGACTTCGAAATATTTTCACATGTTTTTCGTGCATCTGGTAAGGTGGATTTGGGACTGTAGAATATTTTCAAGTTTCGTGCCTCTGGAAGGTGGAATTTTTGGACATAGAATTTTTTCACAGTTTCGTGCCTCTGTAAGTGGATTTTGAGGACTTAGTTCCCTTTTTCACAGGTTTGCGTCCTCTTAAGTGGATTTGGGGACTTAGAATTTTTTCAAAGTTTTCCGTGCCTCTGTTAAGTGGATTTTTTGATCTTAGGAATTTTTTCACAGTGCTTCGTGCCTCTGGTAAGGTGATTGTTTGGACTTAGAATATTTTTCACAGTTTTCGTGCCTCTAGTAAAGTGGATTTTGGGACGTACTCAGTTTCACAGTTTCGTGCCTCTGGATGAAAGGTGGATAGTTGGACTGTATAATAGTTTCACAGTTTCGGCCTCTTGTAAGGGATGAAGATTTGGGACTGTAAATATTTTCATTCACATTTCCGGTGCCTCTGGTAAGGTGGATTTTGGGACTTAGTATATTTTCACAGTTTCGTGCCTCTGGTAAGGTGGATTTTGGGACTTAGATTTTTTCACAGTTTCGTGCCTCTGGTAAGGTGGATTTTTGGACTTAGGTTTTTTCACAGTTTCGTGCCTCTGGTAAGGTGGATTTTGGGACTTAGAATATTTTCACAGTTTCGTGCCTCTGGTAAGGTGGATTTTGGGACTTAGTCTTTTTCACAGTTTCGTGCCTCTGGTAAGGTGGATTTTGGGACTTAGAATATTTTCACAGTTTCGTGCCTCTGGTAAGGTGGATTTTGGGACTTAGTCTTTTTCACAGTTTCGTGCCTCTGGTAAGGTGGATTTTGGGACTTAGTCTTTTTCACAGTTTCGTGCCTCTGGTAAGGTGGATTTTGGGACTTAGAATATTTTCACAGTTTGGGTAGATATTTTTTCATTTCATTTTATTTTTTTATTATTATTACAATTCTTTATTTTTTAAACTGCTCCTCCTGCATCCAGGCCCTCTCCTCCACCACCCTGGCCCCGGTCCTCCTACTTCCAGGCACCCAGGCCCGAGTCCTCCTGGGCCTGCTCCTCCTGCATCCAGGCCCTCTCCTCCACCACCCTGGCCCCAGTCCTCCTGCTTCCAGGCACCCAGGCCCGAGTCCTCCTGGGCCCGGTCCTCCTGCATCCAGGCCCTCTCTCCCAGCACCCTGGCCCCGGTCCTCCCGCTTCCAGTCCTCCTGGGCCTGCTCCTCCTACATCCAGGCCCTCTCTCCCACCACCCTGGCCCCGGTCCTCCCACTTCCAGTCCTCCTGGGCCTGCTCCTCCTGCATCCAGGCCCTCTCTCCCACCACCCTGGCCCCAGTCCTCCTGCATCCAGGCACCCTGGGCCCGGTCCTCCTGGGCCTGCTCCTCCTGCATCCAGGCCCACTCTCCCACCACCCTGGCCCTAGTCCTCCCGCTTCCAGTCCTCCTAGGCCCGGTCCTCCTGCATCCAGGCCCACTCTCCCACCACCCTGGCCCCAGTCCTCCCGCTTCCAGGCACCCTGGGCCCGGTCCTCCTGGGCCTGCTCCTCCTGCATCCAGGCCCACTCTCCCACCACCCTGGCCCTAGTCCTCCCGCTTCCAGTCCTCCTAGGCCCGGTCCTCCTGCATCCAGGCCCACTCTCCCACCACCCTGGCCCTAGTCCTCCCGCTTCCAGTCCTCCTAGGCCCGGTCCTCCTGCATCCAGGCCCACTCTCCCACCACCCTGGCCCTAGTCCTCCCGCTTCCAGTCCTCCTAGGCCCGGTCCTCCTGCATCCAGGCCCTCTCTCCCACCACCCTGGCCCTAGTCCTCCCGCTTCCAGTCCTCCTAGGCCCGGTCCTCCTGCATCCAGGCCCTCTCTCCCACCACCCTGGCCCCAGTCCTCCCACTTCCAGGCACCCTGGGCCCGGTCCTCCTGGGCCTGCTCCTCCTGCATCCAGGCCCACTCTCCCACCACCCTGGCCCCGGTCCTCCCACTTCCAGTCCTCCTAGGCCCGGTTCTCCTGCATCCAGGCCCACTCTCCCACCACCCTGGCCCTAGTCCTCCCGCTTCCAGTCCTCCTAGGCCCGGTCCTCCTGCATCCAGGCCCACTCTCCCACCACCCTGGCCCTAGTCCTCCCGCTTCCAGTCCTCCTAGGCCCGGTCCTCCTGCATCCAGGCCCTCTCTCCCCCCACCCTGGCCCCAGTCCTCCCACTTCCAGGCACCCTGGGCCCGGTCCTCCTGGGCCTGCTCCTCCTGCATCCAGGCCCACTCTCCCACCACCCTGGCCCCGGTCCTCCCACTTCCAGTCCTCCTGGGCCTGCTCCTCCTGCATCCAGGCCCACTCTCCCATCACCCTGGCCCCAGTCCTCCCACTTCCAGTCCTCCTAGGCCCGGTCCTCCTGCATCCAGGCCCACTCTCCCACCACCCTGGCCCCAGTCCTCCCACTTCCAGGCACCCTGGGCCCGGTCCTCCTGGGCCTGCTCCTCCTGCATCCAGGCCCTCTCTCCCACCACCCTGGCCCCAGTCCTCTTGCATCCAGGCACCCTGGGCCCGGTCCTCCTGCATCCAGGCCCTCTCCTCCACCACCCTGGCCCCAGTCCTCCCACTTCCAGGCACTCTGGGCCCGGTCCTCCTGGGCCTGCTCCTCCTGCATCCAGGCCCTCTCTCCCACCACCCTGGCCCCAGTCCTCCCACTTCCAGGCACCCTGGGCCTGCTCCTCCTGCATCCAGGCCCTCTCTCCCACCACCCTGGCCCCAGTCCTCCCACTGACAGTCCTCCTGGGCCTGCTCCTCCTACATCCAGGCCCACTCTCCCACCACCCTGGCCCCAGTCCTCCCACTTCCAGGCACCCTGGGCCCGCTCCTCCTGCACCCAGGCCCACTCTCC